>VXAC01007780.1:27791-246057 GCA_013399225.1 Rhipidura dahli
TCTGAACAGCTCACCCTTAAACGGTACCCCCTTAGCTAAAGATGGAACCCTCGGGAGCAGCTGTGGGCAAAACTGCGAATCGAGGGAGGGGACTTTCACATGCAAGCAGAGAACCATCCCGGGCGGCTGTCTTGCTGTGATACTGAAGCCATGAGAAACTGTGGAGAATGTCTCCATAGCATGAACAAGAGAGGCTCCTCTCCCTAAGTGAACTGAGAAAAAGATTATTATAGAGGTGGTAAATGGACTGAAAATCTCAAGAGTTTTTTTTTACATTGTTTTTGGGAGGAGAGATAAATGGTGGGAGAAAGAGAGGTGTTCTAAAGGTTTTAGTCTGATTCTGACTTTTTTTTCCTCTCTCTTTTAGCTCCGTTAATAAACTTCTTTATATTTTGTTAAGTTTTAAGCTTAGTGTCTGCTTTGCTTTCTCCTAATTCTTATCTCGCAGAAGGAAAATAAGTAAGTAATGCATAATTTGACCTAAAACCACTACAGTTTCTAAAACACTTGTTTGTTCTGGTACTTGTGGTTTAGAAAAGAAAGTTTGAAACTTAAGCCAAGAAAATAATTATTAAAAATTTGAGCTCTTGAATGTATTATTTGTTTTTCTTGTGATCTTAAAAATCTTGCCCTATTATATAAAGCTGGAGAGGTGTGAATAATGGTGTGGGCTTAGACATAAGGGAGGAAATTAGGATGTGTTATCACTGATGACACATTGGATATAGTATCTCCATTCAAAATGACATTTGTAATTCTAGGGAAATTGGGGACTACAGTGGAAATGCACTTAGGAGTGGAGTGTTTTAGCTTTATTGGAGCAGATTGAAAGATGAAGCTTTTTGGCTGATTTCTGATATAGGTCAACATAATTCCTATTTGCGGTGACTTCACATCATATTATTTACAGCATTATGATTTTTTCAACTGCATTGGATGACTAAATTTGCTCTTTACAACTCAGTGTTTATTGCAAAGGGTTTTGTTCCAACTGTACAAAATACCTCTGGCTTAGTGCATGAGAGATGGAACCTAAATGCAGCCACCTGGGATGCCTGGCTGCAACTGTTGTGGACTTTACACTGGGAGACAGCTTAGCTGAGGAAGAAATGTTCGTTATTAAATCCTGTTTTAGAAGCATCTACAAATGAACCATTCCATTTTCTGTCCTTCATAAAGAGCTGTAATTGGTGGTTTTCTCTGAAGGACACAGATGCCATGTGAACAGTTGGTTATTCAGAATGCTGTTGTGTGAAGTCACTTGCAGAATGTGTCGCCAACTTGCTTCATGTTGTAGTAAGGAAGACTTCTGATGTGCTGTAGTAATTAGTTGTCTTTTGGAAAAGTATCCTTTTTTTTTTCCCCAGAAGTGAAATTCTGGGTAACTTGGTTGTGAGAACTTAGATAATACAAACTCCACAGTTCGATTGTAGAATGGCATGGTAATGTCACACACAGTTGAAATGTTATATTAAGTCTCTCATTGGTGTGTAAATATGATCATCCTCAAGAAGAGGAAGTGGTTTGTTTATGCTGAGGGCTGCTGGCAAAAGCTCTCCTCTAGAGTATATTCACTGCTACAATTGGCATAGTTTTCAGGTTTATGCAAGAAAAGTGCATTTTTTCCTGCACGTAGGGTTGCCCTTTCAGAATGATAATATGTAATATACTCATAAAAATCAGATCTCTTTTAATTGTTTTATTGTGCACATGAAAGTTGTGCATTATCAGTGTAGTTACTTAGATGATTTAATGCTCCTTCCATGCTTTACTATGGTGCTTTCCAACAGGGAGCTGTAGAAGGTACTTCTGATCTCCTTAAACTTTGTATAGGTTATTAAGAAATATTTTTTTAGTGGCAGAAGAGGGAATTCTATTTTTGCATAATCTAAAAGCACCTCAAGACTTGCCTTCTAAAATCACATCAAGCAGATAAGGGAAGAGATGGGAGCAGTCAGTCATTTTGCTTAATGTTCAGGGATTCATGAGCATCAGCAACCATGGCTGGTGATCCGCAGCTATGGGGCTGTGCAGCATTTGGTGACACTCAGTGTCTGGTGTTTCCAAATGGCTGGGAGGTGAGAGGGAATAAAAGCATTAGTGGTCTTGTGTGAATGTGGTACTGGCTCTTCTAGTCTGTCCTTTGAGATGTTATTAGGGTATCTTAGTGCCCCAGTTTAGAGGAAGGGATGTGGCTGAGCTGTCTCCTTTGCAAGGTCCTGTTCCCTGGCTCAGCTACACCAGGATGCAGCCCCTGCTCTGGGTGGTCTCGGCAGGTGCTTCTCAACCTTATGTCCCACACATGGGGTTTGGGCTCTGCTCCAGGAAACTGGACTGGGCTGTATCATGTTCCATGTTCCTCTCTTTTATTTTCTTCTTTGAGAAACTTCCTTTAGAGTAGGATATGCTGTAATATGCCAGGAGAATTAACCAGAGGAAGCTTCTATGTAAAGTGAGAGAGAAGCTCATTAATTGCTTAAAAATTAGGCAGTTTCCATCTGAGTAATCGGTGTTGGCTGGCTGGCGAGCCTTCCTCAGTCTAAGAAGTAGCTCATTAGTAGAATACACACAGATGGTACTGTGCTCTGAGGTACTTAAAATACACAGGCAGAGAGCTGTGTTAATAAGGCAAACCTGTCCTCAGTCTCTGTGACTGAGTTTGCTACAAGCAGCAGAAGGGATGGTGTCATTTGGTAAATATTATCAGGTAAATGCATTTCCATAAATTTATTTAGTTTTCACTTTTTTTTTTTTTCCCTGCAGATAACAGATTATGATAAATACTCAGAGTAATTTACTCTTTCTGGAAAAATTCTGTTGCAATAATAGACTTAGCATAACTGCTTCATTTCTTCAGTAGCTGATTTACCCATATAATTGCCTGGAGGGAGAGATGTATTCAGAGCCTAATTTTTATTTGGAATATATATAGATTTTTTGCTCTCTGTTCTTTCTGTATGCAATTTGTTAACAGTTACTATTCAAAGTAAGACTCTTTCTCAAGGAGTTGAGTCCCTTCTACAAATGTTAATGAGTAACAAAATAAGGAACTGCCCACCTGGGAAGATAGTAAATGTAGAGCCTGGAGAGACCTGGGCACTGCTGGGGGGTGAGCAGGGGCACTGTGGCCTCCTCCCAAACAAACTGCCTGTGTTACTGGGACTGCACAGCCCTGGGGAGGGGACAGCCCTGGTTCCCCTCACTTCAAAGCTGTGGGGTAAATTCTGAGCTGATAGTAAGCATGGCTTCATTTTCAAATGGCAGACTCTCCCTCTGATCCTCATCCCATGTGTCCCTTGAATGGAGAACTGCTCTATCCCTACTTTGGGCAGTCTGTTTATGCCTGAGCAGGATCTGATCCCATCTTAAAATCAGTGAACTTGACTGTGAGCAGTGACACACTTTCCTCACCCCATCTGCAATTCCTAAACTTATTGACTTTTGTGTTTAAGAGACTTTTACCATTAGGACTGGCCTGGGGAAGAAATGAGCTCCCTTGGATAACCATTCTTTCCCAAACAGTCTGAGTTTGGTCTCCTATATAGTTACATTTTTTTAGATGTGCTTTTTCTATCACTGCTTGCATGTCTTTGTCATGAACTGTGGCATTCTTTCTAATAAAGGAGTTTAATGTTTCCCTTGTTGATCCTCTGCAAGCTCTTTGTTGCATTTTCAGCAGATGTAATTTATGTTGCTGCTTTGCTCTGTTTTTTTTTTTTCTCATAGATTGGATGTCTGTTATTGAAGTGCATGCTGGTGTTGAAAAGAATGGTTCCACCTCAACTTGATTAGTCTTAATTGCTCTGTGTGTGTGTGTAAGGTACAGGGCCACTTTGGTAGATCTTTTGGGGTTTTTCATGTTTATTTTTGTGGGGTATATTTTAAAAATACTGGCTGGACCAGGCAACTCAGAAACAGATGTAATTCGTAAAGAATAATTTAATAGTTGCACACAAGCGTTTTGAAGGATGCTGATCCTCTGAGGTAGAGTACTCTTCACTTTAAGTCCTGCTTTAGGCTTAGGTTAAATCCTTGGTAGCATGCATAGTTTCCAGTCTGCACTGGAGGGAGCAGACTACAATGAAACAGATGATTTTTTGGAACTCAAATATTTGAACCTGAAAACTTTGAAGAAACAATGGAATGTACTCATTGGGCCAATGGGTTTCAATGTTTCCAAGGTAATTTAAGGATGAGTAGGCAGGCTATTTAAGGCTATGAGGAGGCATTTAAGGCTATGAGTAGGAATGCAGCTTAGAGGTATATGAAGAGATGGGAGCATGGGATAGATGTCATATAGGGAGAACCAGGAAGGGTTTTTGCAAGGATATGTGTAGAAGAGTAGACCTTTGGAAGAGAACTCTGTAAAATATTTACGGGAATATAGATTTGGCTTGAATGGAGAAGTGGGGGTTTACATGGACAGGAAACCACCAAGTGACATGATTTCCAAGGAAATTTCAGGAGTTTGGTCGCAGTGGAATTCCATAAGCTGTTCAAAGGTGGCAGTGTGTGCAGTTCTGAAAGAAGGGTTTTGAATTGCATGTGTTGAAAAAGGAAGAGCAGTATTCATTTTAGCTTTCAGATTTCAAGGTAATTTGATAGGGTTTACTAGTAACCCTAGGCTGTGGGGGTTTTTTTCCCTGCTGTAAAGCTTTTGGGTTTGGTAGAATTAAACTAGAAATTAAAAAACATGACTGTGTAGCAGTGTGATTGTTTGTCCCTTCTGTTTGCCAAGCTTCTGCTTATTTGGTGTGATTCTGCAGAAACATCCATTGGTTTTGGTTATTCAGCAGCTAATTACCTCATAACCCACAGGACCAAGCAGCAGAGCTGCTTATTTAGCTTATTACAACAATTCTTATCGTGCCCAGTTGTGCTGGCACTTGCTGTAGGAAACCTCCCATTCACTGTCCTTGTGAGGTGGCAGTGGACAGGTCTCTGGATGGTGGCTGCTCTGCGGGCAAATGGACAACAGCTGCCATTTAAGTAATGAGTCCCTGATGGGTGTTTGTATTCTGTATATGTGAAGCCTTTTAAAACTGATTTTTCCTGTTGGTGTAATTTGATGTGTGCCACAAGTTGCTGAGGTGAGAGCACAAACTGGAGGAAACCAAGGTATCAGTGGAAGGCTCTGACAGGTCCCTCTTCTGCTTCCACCTCAGGCATTGCAATGGATAAGTGGAGAGAAAAATATAAATGTGTCAGAGTAAATACCCAGGAACAATCTTGGCCTTTTCTAGGTAGAACAATGATGAAAATTGTGCTACATTGCATTCTGTAGGAACCTGGCTCTTCATTAAAATAAAAGTCAAGCATGTTGATATGGTAGCATGTCAAGAGGTGTAGCAGCAGGAATTCCCCCCAAAATGACACATTGGCTGTAGTTTGACTATAAAGTCAACAAATAGTTTAGTGCAGGCTGAATTCTGACACACTGTGTATATTCCTTTAGTGCATCCACTTGAAAAGCCCTCTAATGTTAATCCATTTGGATACCACAGTATTGTTTTCAAACACAAAATCTGAATTTTAATTGCAGTTTTGTGGTCCGCAAGAGAAAAGTAATACATAACTACTATTATTTCAAAGACAAATCCTTTGGGGGGATTGTTATTCCTCAAAGATCTTTAAGATTCTCAGAAGCAAATCAATACATTTTGCAACAACTATCCTTGGAAACCTTCCAGTTAGATATGATATGAAGGAACAAAGCTGTGGTGGTCATCAGCTGAGCACTGCCTGTGAAACTGCCTTTTCAACTTGAAACCTAAATGAAATTGTAAAACAGAACTTGACTTTATTGCTAGGCATCTATCTTTTGTGAAGTACATGTGGGGATAAAATAACCTCTGAGGCTGGAATTGTTGACTCACTTAAACTAAGTTCCCATGAATTTGCATAGTATCTCTTCTTTATTTGACTGGAGCTCTTGAGTGCTTCATCTATATGAAGGCCGAGCAATACTTTAATAGTGCTAATTGGAGGGCTATAGCCTGTCCTGAAGTGGTCTTTGAAAATAGTGGTAATGATAAAATATTAATCTCTCAGAATGTTAATTAATATTAATTACAGACATTGGGATCACTTTTTAGAGAAGAGCAGAAATACTGCAATTCCTGGCAGGGCTATTAAAAAAAAAAAATCAGAAGCAAAACTATTTTACTGATATTATTTGTGACTAACTTTTAATGTTCTTGTGATGATTTGAGTGTCTAGGAGCTACACTAAGGGTCAAGATTGCTTGGTAATTCTTCCACTGTGAGTTAGACAGTGTTTGCCTGACTGAATGCACAAATCAACTTCATTCTGCAGAAAAATACATGGGATTGCCTGGCCACCTCTTAGTGGCCATCTCAGTTCTGGCCTGTCCAGTTTGCAGCAGCAAGTATATATAAAATAGGTATACTTAGAGATACCTCTTGGAGAAAAAGTTTGTTAGGATGGAAGAACCCAGTATTGTGTAATAACTGTTCGTGCTTTAGTGTTTTGGAGCACTGTGGTTGGATGTTGCTTAAAATGGCAGCAGTGTGTCCATCTGGCCATCTAAGGCAAAAGTGAGAATACTCATAAATAGCTAGGAAAAAATTGGTTTTATTTCAAACAAATTCACTGTGCTCAAACATGAGTGTGTGAAGGATGCCTCTGCCAAAAATGCTGTTAAGTCTGCGTTGTTAGGGGAAAGAAGACTGGAAATATCCATTGTCTCCCATCAGAACTGTGGCTGTGAAGAACAAGGGAAGACCACTAACAGCTTTTTGCCAGATATATTCCTCAGGACGCTCTTGGAGACCGAGGCTGCAAAACAGTCTTTTAGAAGCCAGGTTCTAGTACCTTCTTCAAGCAGTTTTATGTGAACTAAATGGAATGAAATTGCCATGGGAACAGGGCATTTTTAATAGGATGTGGGAAATTCAGGTTCATGCTTTCAAGAATTACAGAAAAATAATTTTCTCTTAATTTTCTTTCTGTATTTAGTCATCTAGTCTGCCTTTGGTTTTAGCTTTCACAGTTTCAAGTCCATGTAGTTTGTGTGGCTAGCTGGCAAAATAAAATGTGGCAGCCTCTTAAAAATATTTGCCCTAGGTTACATGTAACCCATAGCATGTATTCTGTTATCATCTTCACAAGCTGTTAAAGCAGTTGGGGCAGTGTTTCTTATCTCCTACCATGACTCATCCCTGATAACTCCCTCCGGTGTCTATCTCTGTTTAATGGCCAATCAAGGACCCACCGCATGACTCACAGAATTACATCAGCCCATTGTGGGATGCTCTGCCCAGGGGGAGGAGCCAAGCATTCCCACCTGGATATAATCTGGGGTTTGGAACAGCACAGGCAGCCCTTACCTACGGGACTCCCAGAGTACAAGAGCTGTACCACAGGACATTCAGGTGAAGACCAGATCCTTCCACAGGACCACTGCTTCACCAGGACCACTTCATCTAGACTGATGCTACCACCCAGACTAACAGGGTGTCAGGTTTATTCTGACTCTGTCAGTGTTCTTGTACTACTGCATTTATTTTAATTTTCCTATTAAATTGTAATTCTGACTTGTGATCTCACACTGGTTTGTAGTACAATATTAAAGGACCCCAAAGTCAGGAACGATTAACGAAGTCTCTGGGTGAGACTGTAAATTATGGCTGCTTTCTTCCATAGTCTTTGATGGCACAGTCAGATATTGCTGCTCTCAAGTGCTATTGCAAAACCATCACTGATGGTCTGTTAACTTTTATGTCCCTCCGTGTTGACAACAGTCCTTCAAGCCATATCTCTAAACCAGAAAGAAAAGGGTCAAAAGCCCACGCCTGTGTTTAATTCAGCTGATTTTAAAATGTCAGAGTTGAGTTCTCTGGTGGTGCACTGCATTGGAAAACTGTATGAGAAAATGTCTTCTGCAGGGGATCACAGAATGATGATAAAGCACTTGAGATCTCCTTGGACTTGGTGGACTTTCTGACCTTTTATACCTCAGCAAGCATTTACTCTGCTTTGCTAACTCACAAAGGGTTAAAGAATTTTTGGAAGCTTCTGAATACTACAGCAGTTATTTTTCCCATGTAACAGTGAAAGAATGACTATGCATAATCTAATTTTAACTTAATATAATGTACCTCATAGATTTTCATATATAGTATAATGCCAGAAGCATTTGAAGAAGCTTTTCTTTTACTGAACCTGTGTTAAAACTCTAACATCATCAAAGAAAATATGTTGATTCAAAGAACTTTTAAAAAGCCCCCTCTTGACTTCTGCATTTGATGGTCTAAAAAAACATTATCATGATTAATTTGTTATTCTTGTAGAAATCTTAAGCTCTCCTTTAATATGATTGTGCTGATAGAAAAGCTTCATATGCTGCTGTGATTTCTCTGTATATTAATTAAGAGCTACCTAATTAGAAATGTAAAAGTAATTCTCATTTTGTGAACAAATACACTAAAAAAACCTCTTAATGGATAATGCAGTTTTGCTATTTAATTTCTGCAGTACTAGCAGAGAGAGGATTTTATTGTGAGATCCCTTTAGCAGTTCTAATACAGAGATCATTGCTAACTAAACTGATTCTTGAAAGAGGGGATAAATTTGGGTTTCAAAATGATGGTGTGAGTTCCCCTGAACTGTGGGAAACAGACATTCCAGAGAGACTGTGTGTTTCTCCTGTGTTGTACATTTTTTGCATGCTTCCTGCACTTCTTGTGTTTCTCTCCAAGGACATACTTGGTTGCATCTTATCTTTTTAATTTCTGTAGTGAAATGATGGACTCCAGTGTTCCTGTCATCTTTTCTGAACCAGAAAGCAAAACATCAGAGAGAAAATGAGGAAAAAATTCACAGTGTGGCTCCTGAGAAATGCTGAAGGCCTTCCTACCTTTCAAAGGACTGTAACTCCCAGGTTTTGTTGACTGCAATACATTTTAAAATACTGACCCTTTAAAAAAATGTGGCCTTGAGTACCTACAACTTGCTCTGAAATTGATGAGAGCTGCAGAACCTGAGCACCACTGAAAATCAAACTTATCAGTCGTGCTTACTGGCTTCCTTTGATGGAAACAACAATATGCCTTGGGGAGTTCAGGGAGCTTTACTTAAAATTCCAGCACCTAAATGAAGAGATGTTTCTATTAATTTCTTTGGTTCTGGTGCTGTTACCTTTTGGGAGCAGAGCTGAGGCTCTCCTGTGAGAGCAGGCACCACAGACTCACCTTTCTGAAAGGAAACCGTGAACCCACACCTACCCCCTCTCCCCTAGCCTGTGGTGGGATGGGTAGCCTAGAAAGTGGGCCCTGCTTCTAATGCACCGAGATTTATTGACTGATTGCTGTGGCTTACTGTTAACAAGAGGAATTTATTTTTCTCTTGAGAGACAACAAAGGTCCTGTCTTTTTCTGTGCAAGAAGAATTACCCTTTCTTACCAGGAAGGTCTTAAATTAGCAGGTTGTACCTCCTCTTTTGCTGATCTGTCTTCATAAACCTTCAAACCATATAAACACATCATAGGGTATAGGGCTTTGTTTAACTTGTCTGTGCTGGAGGATGCTAACACTTGAGGTGTTGCAATACTGGAGTAACTAAGTAAAACAAACAAACAAAACCCAAACAGTAAATTGGCTTCTTTTAAAGAGTCAATGATATCTGTGTTCAGAATTAGAAGTTTAAACTTTGAACGAGATGGTTTTCTTTTTTAACCGCAGCTGGAGGAAAAAGCCCAACTAAGTATGGAGTGCTACATCCTGATACACATGGCATATGTTGAAAGGCTGAATATAAGAGCTTAGGAGGACCTGTGCACACTTAGAGCTGCACCTGGCTCCTTCACAGCCTGGTTCTCTCTGTGCTGTAAGCTCTTGCTCAGGAAATAGGGTTTCCTGGGCTTCTGCACACACTCGCTGAGTTTGGGGGGTGCAGATTAACTTCATTGCAACCATTGAAAAGGTTAGCTGAGACACAGCAAAAAAATAGGCAGGTTATAAACTATATAAAAGAATGGAGCTGAGGCTCTTTGCAAAAGTGTGTTTGCTTCATGGGTGAAAGAAGGAAGGAGAAGAAAGTGAAAAGTTTTGCAAAGACAGTGGTTTTGCCAGGACTTGGAAACTGGATAGAAGAGTGCTGCTGTACTTGTGGAGAGTGGGCTGTTCATTCAATGTGCTGCTCCTCACAGCCTGGGTTCGAATCTTGGGCTGTGTCCTCATGATGCCTTGGGAGAAGAGGGGAACTTGCTTTTGGGAATACAGGGATTTTGGCTGAACCCAGTCCCAACCAAGGTAAACAAACAGCTCCCCGCCAGCCTTGAGCTTGGCTAACTGGGCACTGTGGCTTTTGCAGTGCTGGAGCACAAGGTGCCACAACCTTCCTAAAAGTGTCTCCTTAGTGAAGCTGCTCAGCAGGACCACCACACACTCACACACAGGTACACGCACACCGATAGCTCCAGTAAAATGAGGGCAAAGAGGAAGGGTCCTCATATGAAGTTCTATGGGAGGAGGTTTATTGCAGCCACACCATGAAGGGGTCCAGGGATGAAGACAAGGAACAATGGAGGGTCCAGGTTTAATTATGGGAGCAGATGGAGCAGCAGGGACTGATGATCTGAAGGCACAAGGGTGGTACACAGGCAGGACTAGGGAATGGGACCAATGGGGAACTCTGAGGGAGTGGCAATGGGGCCAAGGGGGCGACCGGGGACTGGAGAACCTTCTGGGGCAGGGACATATAAGGTAGCAAAGGGCTGGGGGGGGCAACGGCCAACCAGGGAAGCAGGACTGGAGTACATTAACATAGCAGGGCCAAGTATTGTGGTAGAAGCCTCCTCTGTCACCCCAGCTTGAGGAGGAATCCCTGGCACCAGGATCTGTCTCACCACTGGACTCTCCCTGTCGCCTGTATTGCAGGCTCACGAGCCATCACAGGCTGAGTACTCCCTTTTTTTTTGTTTGTTTCCCTCCTTGTGGAGAACTTCAGAACAAGGAAAATAAGTAGAAGTTGGAAGTCCTTTGAATTGGACCCCAATGGGGCTTGTAAGGTACTTGTTCATTCAAACTCTGCGCAGGTGAGAGGTAGAGGAAAAGGCTGGGCTGTGTATGGACCAAAGCATGACACTTACTCCATGAAGAGCAAAGAGATAATGAGCAGATTAAAAGGGAAAATGTCAAGCAGTCGAGAAGAGGAACTCTTGTCTAAATATAAAATGGGGCTGAGAAAGCCACTGTATTTCTCCTGACTTTACAGCTTCCATTCAGACCATTTCATACTTTTTTTTTTTTTTTTTCCTTCTCTGCAGAAGCAGGGACCTGGCTCAGTGTGTTCAAGCCGAAACCTTTGTGCCATGCTTGTTGGCTGCAGGGGGCATCGGGGCAGAACTCCTCCAGCTGAAAGACACTGTAGTGCCTGCGGAGCTTAAGATGCTCTGGAATCCGCACCTGTCTTCATGAGCATTGTTGTGTGCCCCCCTCGGGCTGTCAGCAAAGACAAATAAAGGGCAGATGCCAATTAAAAATGCACAGGGTCATTGTAATGTAGCTAAAGAGGCTCTCTTGGTTGTACTGCTGTCAGCCTGGTGCCGGTTGCATCTCAGTGAGATGTACTGAGTTGAAAAACAAAGCCCTTCTGGAGTGCAGCTTTATTGGCTTTGCTCTCTGTCATTTTCCACTCGCCTCAAAGCAAGGCTGAGCTGAAGTTCGAGTTGGCAGCTCTGGCCCCATGCGTACGTGCCCTGCCCTTCAGAGGGGTCACTGTGCTGCGGGTGTGGCGCGCTGCCGGCCGTGTCTGATCGTTATCCCGCCGTGCGAGCCGGGCACAGCGCCGGGCGAGGGAGCACAGCCCCTGAGAGCAAAGGTCTCGTCACGTCCCTCTCAGGGGCAGCTCTGCCGAAGCTGAGGGACTGCTCTCAAGGTAAAGGGGATTTGCATCAGCAAAGCAAGGATGAGCGCTGGTTCTTTGCCTCAAGCAAACTTCCCTCATGTTTGAAGGGTTTGAGCCTGATGCTGGAAGGTCATTTGACTGACTTGCACATTTCTGCAATACCTGCGTGCTTGCTGGCTTTCACTGTATAGCTGCTATTCGAGGCAGAAACCAAAACCAGAGTATAATTAATATATAAAAGACTCTTTTCTTTGCCTCAGGCTTGTTTCTAGTTTGTTTGTTTCAGTACATTTCAATGTGAATTTCTCTTGGTTCACTGACTCCAAACGAATGGCTGGCGTCAATACATAAAGCCTCACAATCACTTTTGCCTCTTTTATGCGTGACTGTCTCAGAAATGGTGGCTCAGAGAGCTAGAAATGTCAGCTACAAGCAGTTCTGGGGGCTACAGCTCTCCTTATTGGGGTAGAGTTGTAAAAAAGCTTTGGCAGCGGGATGGGTTTGTTCTCCTGGGTGCAGGGGAGTGTAGCAGGGACTACTACTATATTGAAATGAGGTTATCTCCTGGATTTCATCCTTTTGCTGTATGTCACTCTAGTTTATTAAAAAGAGGTGTCTATTCCTTGAGGGTTTTGTGTATTTGTTTAAAATAAATAGAGGTTTCTTCACACAGGTTTGATTAAAAAGAAAGATGAGATTAGCATTGCTTGGAGAACTGCTAAGCAATAGCTTAATTAAAACTGCATAAACTTAGGGAGGTCTCAGAATGTTGAGGAGTGAGGGGGATTGCTGAAGAAGGGAGGGTCTCTGGGATTGCCTCCCTCCTGCAAGGCAATCCCATTAATAGTCCTCCTGAGTCATGTGGAATATTTTGGAGAGGCAACTGCACAGCCTGTTTTGGACCATAACTTGATTTTTTTTTTTTAAATGCCAATGTATTTAAATTAGTGCTTGGTCTTTTCCAAAATTCTGTAGTTTTCATGATGCAAGTGTATTTTCTTTTCATGACTCTGAAGACCATAAACCTAGAATACTGAGGTTTACCAATAAGGAGAGCAACCTTTCCCCATCTGATAACATCCTGGTTGAGACCAGGTGTTTTGAGAAGTTTGCAAAACCCTGCTACCTCTTGTCTGAAATAATTCCTTTGCCTAGTGGTTATGTAGATATGATTTTCTAAAAGCAGAAAATGATACTCTGTTTCCTTCTGTTTGTGCTTTATATGAGCCCTCTTACCAGGTCACCCAAGCAGCCTGTCCCCTGTCCTACATCTCCTTAAAATCTGGAAATTCAGAATTTTGCAGAGACTGGTGAATGCACCTTGTGTGTGTGTGAAGTGCACAATGGCACAATTGCAGTTTCCACATTTATCCTTAAAAGCGATTCTTTGTCATGGAATGCTTATGTAAATGTGGGATGACATATAAGTCAGAGAGTTTATGGTTTTATTTTGAGATATTTCACATGAGTTCACACTTGGTTAACTTAAATACATCTGCCCAGTACTTTTAAAAATAAAAGGTCAGTGAGGTTCACTCTGATTTTCTTCTTGACTTGGTTAAATACATAACTGCAGCTTAAGGCCATCAATCTTAAATAGAAACTCAGTGAAATGAGCTGCCAACAAGAGTGAATGGGGGATACTGGTGATTCTGTTATGGGAGCTCCGGGGATCCCAGCAGGGCCAGTCCAAACTCAGGACTTTTGTTTAATAGGAAGCTTTGCACAGTTTATATTAGTTTCAGTTCCAGTTCAAAACAAAACCTCATCTTTCCTCTAGTTAGAACAATGTAAAGCTTTCAAAGGTTTTACAAATGGGAAATCTGTTTTTACTTTAAAGACCCATGTTCCTAAAGGATTTCCAAATGTGAGATTTCCAAGTGTAGAATTTTCCATTATAGCTTTTCTTTGTGTGTGTTGTTTTTATGTTATTTTGAAAAGAGGCCCAACGCACTACAAAGTAGTTTTTTAAACAAGGAGGAAGACAAGGAAAATTCTAAATTTTATGTGGAACGGAATAATTCTTTTTAGGATCCAAAGACTTCCATAAGAGCCACTTGAAAGTAGTTTTCTCAATAGAATTAAGAAACTATAATGGGTTGACTCCATCAGCAACTTCAACCAAAATCCATTTAGAAAAAGCCATCTGCCTGGCTCTTGAATTGCAGTCTGTGTGATGATGTTGTGTTTCAGCGGGGATCAGTGTCAATGTGAGGAAGGGCTCCCAAGAGGAAGTGAAATGTGATATTAAGAATGTCAATATTTCATTTTCTAAATTGAAATTCTTGGTAGTGTTGAGCTAATCCATATGTCTTAATCAGCTCCTGGTGTTTGAGTGGGAGGAAGCTCACACAGTAACTAGTTGAGGAGGAGGAGCAGTTAGTCAAAATATCTGCTTTTCTCCCTGAGGACTTTTGGGTTCTGAAAATATTTAACAGATGAAATAGCAAGAGCAGCTGTCCCGAGGGAATTATCAGAGAGGCATTTGACATCATGGATCATATAGATTGCTAAATGAGTGTTTTGTGTGTGGAGGGCCTGAGGTGTGGTAGCACTGAGTGGGTTTGGGGGATTTGTCTGGCAGTTGAGATTGCCAGCAGCAGCATGGCAGTGAGGCTCTGACAGTGTGGGCTGTGCCTTCTGCCCAGTGCTCTGGAGGGGGATTTGGGGACAGGAATCTGATGGAGCTCCAACCTTCTGAAATGATGCTGAGGTACAAGTCTGCAGAGCTGAGAGTGAGGGATGCTGTTTGCAGCCCAAGGCAGTTATGCCTCTGGGGGCATTTGCTGCTGTTGTTGGGACAGCAGGAGAGGTAAGCAGGGCACCCATGTCTGTTCTGCTGCCAAGGGCTAGATCTGGGTGGCAATTCCAATGTCTCCCCAGCAGGTGTGGGGGCAGGAGGTGCCCCCACTGCAGCTCTGCCTTCTCCTAGGGAGAGAGCACCCATGTATCCCTCAGTCCTGCAGCCCAGGGTCACTGATTGCTGCTCTCCTGGGGCAGCTCTACTGCCACAGTGCTTCCCTGAATGCCTGGGAATGGGCTGCTGCCTAAGAATAAATAATTTAACTGATTATGAAAGCACGTTGGCAGATACCGTAGTACCCGTCAAATCTAACTGCCTGTAAATTTAATTAGTGTGCAAAAACCAGCTTTGGAGTATACCAAAACTTAATTAGTCAGCAACTTAAGGTTGTTAGTACACTCTCCAGGGTAATAATATCTAAAAGAGGGTATATGAAGGCTGTGATAAAATAATTAAAAGTGTGAGATCCTCATGGCATGTTTTCTTTAGAGCTCATCTCAGCTGTGTATAAATCAGTATGGAGGGATAAGAACAGCAGCTCTTCAGAGCTGGGCTCTGGTGTGGGTGTCTTCCCTCTGTGGTGGGGAGCAATAGTTTAGCAGGGGTGTTGATTCAGGTCTGGTCAATCCCATGCAGAAAGCTGAGCCTGTTCTAGGGAGCATCCTATGCCTTTGACCATAATGTGTCCACCTGCTGGTGGGGAAACCCTGGTCTTTACAGAAGTACTGACTAGTGATTAATGATTTGGGAACCGTGGAGAGGCTGGGGGGCTTTCTAACTGGGCTGATGTGGAAACCTGTATTAATATACTAAGTCTTTTAAATTAGGTAATTTGGGAGAGAAAATGGAAACTCTTCAGGAGTATTATTAGCAGCTTGAGTGGTGGTGACTTGTCCTATGCATGTTCCCATCAGAACAAAGCACTTCAGGTGTCATTCTGCATTACCAGAGTGGCTTTGCAGCAAGGGACAATGGCTTCCTACCCGGGAGGAAAGATGGTTTACAGTTGGTCTGCATACTCCTGCCATGAAGTGCTTACATGGGGAGAAGGATGTGGGACTCGGAGCCCGTGTTACTACAGGGAGGTTTTTAACACTGATGGGAAGGCATGGTGTAACAGTGACTCGCTGCAGATTTGAAAGGAGAGGAATGGGATTTAGTAACACTGAGTGTGCCCTGTCTGTCACAGCCCAGAGATGTATGCCCTTGTCTTCCTAATGTTCTGCTTCAGCCCTAAGCTGCTGCAAAGTGTTTATCCCACTTACCTGTATTTTTATGGAAATAGCCTCTCCTGTGAATGGAGCATGGACTAAAATGAAAGCAACAAAATTTTCTTCAAGCATCCCTGGGCCTGCCTGTGGTTTGTTGCTAGATGCTTGCCCTCTGAGTGCTCCTGGTCTCTCATTATCCCCATGCATAATGGGAAAAGAAGGAAACAATTAACTTTATGATCCCTGAAAGAGTATGTAAAAGTCAAGAGTGTCTAAGAAATGTCTGGAGGCTGAAACCACTTATCCACTTCCATTCAAAAAATGAAAGAATTAATAAAACATACTTTGGCTCCTCCATTCCCACTCTATAAAGTAAGACAACAAATTCAGTTCCTGTGCCCTTCAGATCTGGGGGAGGAGGTATTTTGGAGACATGTGAAGTTCCCCTGCTGCCAGAGTCAAACACAGGTATTGAAGCCTCTCTAAATACATGTGGCATCGATCTCACCTGGCCAGGCAGGTCCTGCCTCCCTCCCAGGCAGTGCAGAATGGGGGTAGTGAGCGGGTGATCTGCTCTGTTACTGGGAGAGAAAAAACACATTGCCCATCAGTATTGAGTTGCCTACCTGGACTGATGTCTCGAGCATTGTCTGGAGACCCCGTTCCAGAGTATGTGATTAGTGGAATTATGTTTTGGGAAGGGGCCTAGAACCATAGCAAGGAGTCTCTCTGGGCTGGTGTTTCATGGAGTGGGATCATCTTCCACACAGCCCAGTGCAACCTTGTAGAGTGTTTCTCTAAATCCTCTGTTATCATGGGGCAGTGTATCCATGTGAGCCAGGATTTGGTTTTTGAGAAGTTGGTGTATGGGAAAAAACAAGGAGGAGAAGCAAGGCCAGGTGCTGTGTGTGTGCCTGCATGCAAACATCCTTTTCCCTGGATTTAATATGCATCTGTTCAGGTTTATTTCAGTTTCTGTAGAACCTGAAAGCTCAAAGCATAATTTTTTCTGCAAAAGCTCTGTACCACATGCACAAGGCTCACTCACACCTCAGCCTGGGCCTGGTGAACAAGATGATTTCTTGACAGTCCTCTGCCCAGTTGTGTTTAGGTCTTGATTTTTGCTGTGACTGTCTTATGTAACATCCAGCCAGCTTAAAGTATATGCAAATTTGAGATTGACTTTGGTAAATCAGGATTTTAGATGGTTTTTTTCATCACAGGCCCGTGACAAAATGAAGAATGGCTGACAGTATTCAGTAAACCACCAGATATCTGAGAGACAGACTGCACACTGCTGAGTGAGCTTAATTTAATGAACTGAGGGATGCCATGTAATCTAACTGCTTATTATGTTAAGAGGCAGCAGATAATCTAATGATCCACAGGTGGCTATTTTGATTTTACTGCATGAAGTTAAATAGGTGTTTAACTCCATCACACTGAGCAGTGTTTGTCCCAGTGCTGAAGTAGTATAGAGGAATACTGGCAGGAGCCCTCCCAGCTCTCAGCTGGCTGGCAGGGTGCTGTGGGTGCCTGCCAGGATGGGGCAGCCTCAGGCTTCCAGGGATCTTCATTTCTGTGACCAGGAGCTCTCAATTTTAGCAAAAATGTTGGTGATGATGTGCCCAGGATAACTCACTGAAAACCAGCAAATATTATTTTTATTTTTTTTAGGAACACCTGGTAATTTTGTGGCTTCGTATACATGTATAAGTGCTCTGATCAACTGGAAAAATGCACGTCATTGGTTATTTATATTTGTAGAATGCTTATTTATTTTAAAAAATACCTTTAAAAAGTACCTATTCACAGCCTGTAATCAGGCTTTAATCATGGCCTGTAATCACAATCAATAAATTAATAGATTAATTAATAAATTAATGGTAATGAAATATGATTTTTCTATTGATTGTATGTTCATTGATTTTGGTGCCTGGAAGTGCCAACCTCATCGCTGGGTTTATCTTCAAAGGAGCAAGCTGAATTTTAATGAGATTTGTACCTAGCACATAAAACCATGACTCTTCAATGTACCCTGCTCCCGTTTTTGGGATTACTAATGTTGTTGTTGTTGTCAAACTGCTTCCAATTTTTAATGTAAAACTCAACTTTACTTTTAATTGCTTTTTAATTTATAATAATTTTTTTTTTGTTTAAAATTTCAATCATACTTGCCATATGGCAAGCATTATTTATACATAAAAGCTACTTGCTGTTTTACCTTTGGAAATCATCAGGGCCTTCACAGTAAGAGCTTCCTAACCATCTGCTCCCCTCTCTGACCTCATGTTAATGTAGACATCTGCAGTTGTGACTCCAGGGTTATTAAACAGCGATGTCCAGTCAAATGCCCTTGTGCCTGCCTTTCCAAAAATCAGCACTGCAGACAGCCTTATCTGCAATAAAATTTGCAGCTGTGGTGGGCAGGCCCATGCCCCCCCCACCCTCCTGCAGGTCCTGCCACACACAGAGGCAGAACAAGTGGATTTGGCTGAGGGGGCACAGCCATCCCAATTAGCCATGGGTTCAGATTGGTGTCCTGTAATCCTCTAATGCCAGATAGACTCCAGCATTAGACCCCATGCTAATCCATTTTTAGAATGTGCTGTGTGCATAAAGAAGATTATGCCATTTTAAAATGAGCTAATTATTTGTAGTTAATCAGAGCATCCCTCAAATGACAGAAGAAAGTGCTGTAGGTTGAAATCCTGTCCTTGGTTAAGTCAGCAGCAAGACTCTCCCTGGGTTCAGTAATGCAGGATGGCAGTGCTGGACTGTGCTTACCCTGCCACTTCACCAGTGCTGGCTACCTCACAGCACACGCTGCATGGCAGGCTTTGGGGTGTTTTGGTTTAATTTTGCTTTTTACTATCAAAATTTTATATGCAAATAATTGTCAATGAGAAGGAAGAGCTGGCTCCTAGTAATCTACTATCTTTCATGAGATGAAAGCAATGGAGCTAATCACAAAATTTAAATGTCTAATGTTTCCAGTGTTCTGAGACTTGACACTTTTCATCTTGGTGCTGTGTAAATTGCAGATGAAGACAAACCATTAATTTGAACACATATGTTTATTAAAAGGAAAAGAAAAAGCTAATTTCGTTTGATGGTTAATGTGCTTTTGATGATTATTTTTTAAAAGGCAAATAATGCTCACTAGAATTATTAATTTTTTATATGCATTTTTGGAATTGTATTCAGCTGTAATAATGACAATTAGACTTAATGCATTTGTGTTAATGCTGGTCTGCTTTCTCTAAAGCAGAATGCCTTTAAGCACATGCAATAATTTTTCTATTAAATAGTTAAAATCTCAGTAAATTATTCAGGTAATATCTTGGTCTAAAACTGATTCTTGCACACATTAGTCCTTTTGACCGACACAGCAAGAAAACTGTTCTAAAATGTATTAGTTTTGTGGATTGAAGATGGCAGTTAAATGCTGGGATTTCTGATAAAAGTGCTCTGTTTTTATTGGCCCATAAGCATAAGATAATCTTGGTGAGGTGGGGTAAGGTTTGGGGGAAGAAACACTGGGCTGGCTGGCACAGCTGCTTAAGGACTGTGTTTCCCCAGTCTGTTGCTGTCCAACCTGGGCAGGATGCAGTGTCAGACCCACAGAAAAAGAAATACATTTGTATTATTTGGTGGTCATAATGGAGAGCATTTTTTCCCCCTAAATTTCTTTATTTTTCTTAAATAATCAGCCACATGGATTTGATTTCTGAAGTAGGTTAATTTCTTTATGCAAGTAGTAGGTAAGAAAGTCACTGTAGGAGGTTGAACAAATAACCAGTTCAGGTTATCAATGTGTCTGTTCAAGTCTACAGAGATTGAAAAGCGGGTTGAAAATGTGCATGCATTCTCTAAAAAGAGATCAGTGAAGAAAATCATCAAAAGTGCTTTTTCATTTTTTGTTCTTGACCAGGTTTCACAAATACTTTAATATGAAATATTTAATTTCCAATTACCTCAATGTATGGATTTTTTAGGAAAGTTGGTGATGTTTGTGTTTTTTGAGAGGATGTGGGTAGGAGTGGGGTAGCAGATTGGAAAGTCAGGAGGAGAAGGTTAGGATATGCTTTTTAAAGGAAATTCAAATAGAAATGTAATTTAAAAATAAAAATAAAATGGTAAAAGGGTTTCTGAGGGATCTTTTGGCTGAATTGGGATGATTGTGCTCTCAGACAAGGGGTGAGGTGCAGCATTTTAGCTTCTGTCACAGGTCTAGAGCCCTCCTTTGGAGAGGATGAAGTTGTGAATTCTGGCTGGCAGAAGCGTGGATGTGAGCTGTCTGTGCTGCTCTCCAGCCCATGCAGCTCCCGCAGCCTGGCTGTGGCTGAGGGCTCTTTAGGGACTGTAATTGACCTTGAAATGTGCTGGGAGTGTGGAGGGCAAAGTCTCTCACACTTTAGGGAACTTGTTTATTGCCAGTTGCTTCTTATTTCTAAGCTTTAATTTAATTCCTGTCAAATGCCTCTTTTCAAAAATCTCTAAAACAGATTCATATAAATGAAGGGGAGATGGCAATTAAGGAGTTACAGAGGTAAGTGCTTGCCTTTGGGGAGGGTTGTACAGAAAGGAGTCTTATGAGCAAGGATGTCCATGGGGCTTTGTCCCTCTGAGGTGCCCTGTGGACCCAGTGCTGCTGCTTCTGTGGGAGGTTGGATCCTCCTTTCCTTTCTGTCATGTTGAGACCAGTCGTGGAGCTGAATGGAAAGTGGGAGCTGCATGTTAATTTTGCTGTAGTTGTTTTACTAAAGCTTCTCTTGTATTGATTTAGACTTGAAATAGGTGCAACCACTGTCTGTATTTGTACTGCATAATAGGAGATGAGCAGAACATGTTTCCAAGACGGCAGTGTGCTCCTAAAAATGTTTGTGAGTTTGAAGATGAGATCAGTGCACGATGTTCTCTTACACGATGAGGCAGATGTTCATGTTGTCTGCATGTGATTTAGCAGCCATATCCATTCAAAATTTTGTTGCTTCTGCTGCAGGTGTTCAGGTGAATGCATTACAATTCCTGTATTCCCTCCCCATGGTAAATAACACAGATTTTGCAGATCCCAGTACCCATATGCCTTTAGCTCTGGGGATAAGAAAGGAAGAATTTGTCTAAAGCTGTGAGGTGGCTGAATACTGCATGATATCTGGGAGTGGGATGGGTGAGTGGAGTGCCTTGTTCCCTCCAGGAACTCCCCGGGAGCTCTGTATCTGTCTCCTTCCTCAGCCTGTGGCCTTTCCTTTGTAGAGGGGTGAGCTCCAGATTTGCTCAAGCTTTCTATTCAATTTTAAGTCTGAAATTACTTTGCACAAATTTTTAATTGCTTGTTTCCATTATTACATTCTCACTATAGCCCATAGTGCAACACTGTTGCCTATTTCAGGATGACGTTTTCAAGTGGCTGTGTCTTCTACATTTTGCTTTGAAAAGCCCTCTTTGTCTCCACCCACCAACTTGTTTCTGGACTAGACCCACCCATTTGTACTAAGAAGTAATGCCAGTTTGCGCAGAATTATTTAATCACAGAGTCTCTTTTAAAATGGTTTAATATAATTTCAGGAGTGGAAGGTGTGTGCTTTGTCTTGTTACTTCCAGAGTAAACTGCTTAATATTACCTACCACTGTATGATGTGACTGCTGGCAGTTTAGTTAAATGAACTGTTTTTCTGCCCGAGGTTCAGCACCGCTTGTTTCAGCTACTCACCTTAGAACAAAAACCTACAAGAGAGCTAGAGAGGAACTTTTTGCAAGGGTGTGTAGTGACAGGACAAGGGGGCATGGCTTCAAATTGAAAGACAGTAGGTTTAGGTTAGATATTGGTAAGAAATTCTTTACTGTGATGGTTGTGAGCCCAAACAGAGAAGCTGTGGACTCCTCATCTCT
Source organism: Rhipidura dahli (assembly GCA_013399225.1). NCBI lineage: Eukaryota > Metazoa > Chordata > Aves > Passeriformes > Rhipiduridae > Rhipidura > Rhipidura dahli. The sequence continues at coordinate 49,570 of VXAC01007780.1, forward strand.
GGAAGTGTCCACTTTGGGCAACCTGGTCTAGTAGGTGTCCCCCCATGGCAGGGGGTTTCGAATTAGATGGTTTTTAGGGCTGCTTTCAATCCAAACTGTTCTGTGCCTCTGTGATTTTGTGTGGTGCTCCCTGCGCAGCCAGAAAATTCAGGCATAAGGAAGCAAAGAGACTTGACCATTTCCGTTCTGAGGAGGGATTTTCATCATAGTCTACTAAACTGCAATTGACTCTTCTAAGGTTTAGGAAAGGAATTCTGTAGAAGTCCCTTCTCGGTCCATCCTGTGGTGGAAGGTTCATTTAATCTTTGTGTAGAAGGTAACAGTGGCATTTTGGGTGTGGCTGATCAGATTTTGACCATGAGGTGCAGGAGACTCACCTGGGAGCCCTCCTGAGGGGTTTCTGTTCCCAGGGATCCGTGAGTCTGCCCAAGTGCACCATTTGCACAGTCGCTCATTTCTCATTAGGTAGTGATTTGAGTAGATAAAAATAAAAGTTGCTTGAGCATTCACTTTTGCAGTGATGCATAACAAATTTATGCAGATTCAAATAGGACTAATCTGCATGCAAAATATAAAGTATGATTACTAACCCGTATGCACCTGTACTGAAGTTTAATTGGGTACAAATGTGAACAGGAAGAGAAAACTAACAAAATGTACATCCATGAATTTGGGGATGAATTAATGCAGAGATCCTTAAAGTGTTAATGATGATTCAGGTGCTTCCGGAGTAAATGAAATCATTCAGTAATTTAAGAACACATATTCTTTAATTAACAATGATTTCATTAAAAAAAAATACAATCTTATTTTCTGCAGACTTTTCACCATTTGCTTCCTTTAGCTATCTTGTTCTAATAGCATTCAGTTCATGTCCAGAATCACCCTGAAAACATAAATGATTGATTCTAATCATGTGTGAATCAGTTGACAATGGTCATAGTTTCCTTGACATAAAGGAAACATTATCAGTGCTAACAGTGCATTGGGAGGTCAGGACTTAAAGTCAGGAGAGCTTTAAAAAACATGTTATAACTTATTTTTATAATTTTGGTTGTGTTCAGTGATTCGTTCATCTAACACTGCAGCTTGTGTTCAAATACAGTATTAGAGCATATCACTTGCCTGTGAAGGTCTCCATGGTCCAGGGAGGTTGGATGTCAGTGGAAGTGCGTTTCAGCTGATGTTTCTTTCCTCTAGGATGCTCTGAGAAGGCTGTTAATGTTCCCATGATTAAGCAGAGGAGAGTGAATTCAGGCTGTAGACGTGAATGAGTTATGAGAAGAAAAGCTGAAAGTCAATTATCACCACGGGCTTCTCATTCTTAGGGCACATATCCATGAGGAGACTCCAGCACTTGTAGTGCCCATCTTCAAAAACAGAACCTATGTAATTTCTGTAATGAAGTGTATGGAAAGTACTGGTGCTGGTACTGTTCCTGCACTGAAAAGCTGACAGTGCTTGAGCCAGGTTTTGTCACTCACTGAAGCACGTACAGAGTGCAGTGCTGGGAAAGTAACCCTTTGCCTGGCTGAGGAGGCCTGGGCCACCAGGAGCACAGCCTGGGCACAGTGTGGGCACTCTGGTCATTAGAAACACTTCTGTCTTAGGTTACAATGTAAGATGTAACCAAAAGGTTCGTATCTATTACCAGATATGTAAGCTGTTAATTGAGTCAGTGTTCTTTATCCTCTCTGTGACTCATCCATGATAACTCCGTCCGGGGGGGCTATTTTTGATAATGAGTGATCAAGGCCTCACTGCATGACTCATAAAATTACATCATCCCATTGTGAGATGCTCCACCCAAGGGGAGGAACCAAGCATTCCTGCCTGGATATAATCTGAGGTGTGGAGCACCACAGGCAGTCCTTACCTACTGGATTCCCAGTAGAGGACAAGATCTCCATAACCAGCACTGGATCTTCAGAGAAGGACCAGACCTTTCTGCAGGATCACTGCTTCAAGAGAACCATACCTATCACCACAAGAGGACTGCAGCCACCATTTAATTGGATTGCTACCACCACCCTGCCTGACAGGGTGTCAGGTCATATCCTGACTCTGTCAGTTTAGGCCAGTGTTTCTGTATTATTCCCTTTATCTTAATTTTCCCATTAAATTGTAGTTCTGACTTGGAATCTCTCACTGGTTTGCTTTCAAACTAGTACACCTTTTATGTAATAGCTTTCCTGAGCAGGTTTCTTGAGGACCAGGCTCATTTTAGTGAGAGACATGCTGTGACAAGGAGAGCCATTCTCAGAGAACCTACCAAATAAGCATTGCACATTGTGAACACCAGCAGTTGCAGCTGAGCCCTGCTGAGCCCTTCGGGTTAAGAATGGCTCTTGCTAAGAGATTTCTGACACATTTTGATGGAGAGCAAATGCAAGTAGTGGGAGTGCTTTAGGTAAACTGAGCTGACATCAAATAATCAAAACCACTTAACACTGTGACACAAAGTGACAGCATCACAGAATTTCAAAATTTAAGTTGACACTCTGTCCTGTGCATTAGTGGATACAAAAGCAACCAGCACCATGGTATGGGTTACTTATGGTGTGCCAGGATTTCCTCTCAATGGCTGTGACACTGTGAGGCTAGCCTGTGACCCTGGTGTTGTTTAATAGGGAGGAGAGGTTTTTTTTTATACAAATGAACAAGGCCTTGAAAAGGTGGCTTGAGCAGAAGGCTCCCAGTGGATTATTGTGTGGGAGAGTGGCTCATGTTATTTGCTGGAATGACTGCTCTGCTCATTGAAAGCTGTGTGTGATAAGAGAGGGTTTGTGACTGGAGCCTTGCTAGGCAAATCTACTCTTGTTTAACAAGAATATCCCCAGATGACTGTATGGGGAGCCGTAGGTTCAGATTTCTCTTGAAGTTATTTATCCAAGACCTCTCATTTTTTACATATTTCCCAGTGGAAACAGTCTCTATTACTTCCTTTAAGCAGTTACCCAGGATATATGCTACCCACAACAGCTGCTGCTTGCAAGAACCTTCATTTTGTTAATGTTACCTTTGCCAGAAAATATTCAAAACAGAAAATGAAGTATCTGTAGTGGTGTGTTCAACTCAGCAGGAAGCTTCATTGGTGCCAGAGTGGAGTGAGACAGAATAGTAGAGCTCTGTACCAAATAAATTATTTATCCTTAATGTGCAAAAAGAGGAGCTGTAGGAAGAAAGAATGGCCTGATCTGGCAATGCTTACAAGCACCTGTGAGTCTTGGGGCTATACTGAGTTTCCAAGAGGTATCTTTATGTTCTAGGCCCTTAAGAAAATAACACCATGAGGGAGCCACCTAATCCATTTATCCACTGCCAAGCACAGTGCTGGCACTACCATCCGCAAGGTTTCAGAAGGTTTCTTGAAGACAAGAATAAGTTGTTCCACTGGAAGATCTGATAATTGCTTATCAACAAATGACTAAGTGGCTTGAAAGCAGAAAAATGAGAATGTGCAAGTGTTGTAGGTGAATAGGCTCCGAGAGGTCAATGTCCAGGGGGTATTTGTTAGGCCTCAGGTTCCTCTGACAACACTGGCCCTTTCAGAAGGCATTTGCTCGTGTCAGAATGGTATTTAGAGAGCTTAATGAGCCCTTGAGGTGGATGGAGGAGTTTCTTAATGGAAAAGGGGGAGAAACTATACTGAAGAAAAAAGGAAGTGAGAAGGCAGTGAGGAGGGCTTCTTGTTTCTGTAGTTATTCTGTATTTAGGTGGACTCTTTGCTCTGGTATCTGCGAACAGTCTGTGAGTATAAATGCTCTAGGAAAAGGTTGTGTTTCAAGACAAAATTCTCTGATATTTCTGGCTCAAGTGAGATCATGGTGTATGTATAGCAAGATATAGCTTTGACTGTGTCACTGGCACTGCTTGGGTGACGTGGCATCATCCGGCAGTGCTCTAGAGCGTGTTCAGGCCATGGAGGTGTGATGCGTGGGTAAACAGTGAATGCGTATTTAGAGCTTGACTTTACGTTTGGGTAGAGAAAAACTGAGTTTTCCAATTTGGTTTACCTAGGGTTTGGGTTTTCAGGGTGATGTGGGAGTACCCTGAGCATTTACAAAAGGGAATCCAGTGAAGTGTTAGAAAGTCACCATAGAAACATTAATGTGTGGAGAGTATGACAGAATTGTTTCTGTAGATACTTCCTGAGTCTTTAAAGGCTGATACTTTTCAGAAATGGTGGAGTGCAACGAATTAATTGAAATTGGAAGTTTCAGAATATTAGGTTTGCGTAGGTGTGTGGAGGGATGGAGATGCTTTTGGATCAAGTCTTCTGCTGTAGTGGGCAAATATGTCACATACTCCCTTCAGTTTTATCAAGATATCCTGTTCATAAGCAGTTGGATCCAGGCTCCCAGTACTGCTGCTCCCTCAAAACCACTGGGCTCTGCTGACTGGACACCTTCCCATACCCCAAAGGTTTTCATGGTTACTTGGAGCAGTGTAAGCAGCTTTTCTGCCTCCCTGGTTCTTTCCCCTGTTGTACTTAGGAGTCCATTATTTTGCTACCTTCATCTTGTAAAATTGAATCTCAGTTTGCCTGGTCTTCTAGATTATCCTTTTTAGCAATTCTTTGAATGTGAGTTTCTCAGCCATGGGTGACTGGAACTGTGCAGTTTCCCCCATCAACTTGTCATGTCCCATAGATGCATGAAGTCTGGCAGTAGACATATTTGAGGGCCAAGGGTACATTTCTTTTTGGCAAAAGCTTTGAGGTGGTTATTATTTTAGTTCCTTGTAAAATAAAATGAATTGTCCTTTACAAGAGGTCAGAATTGTTATTAGTTCCCACGTTCAGTGCTGTGAGGGAATATTAAGTAGTAATTAACCACTACATCTATTGAAAATTCACATACCAGTTCTTCTTCCACAACAAATATCCTCTTGCTAACTGGCAGGTTTTGTAGTTAAATGATACTTTGTCTGTCCTTATCTTGTTTTGGAAGAGTAGAGAATTCAAAGAGCCCCCGGATGTCATTTTTGCTTGACAATTTCTTTGTAAGTGCTGTTGGCACTGCTCTGTAGTGTTGTGTTATCAGGACATCTGGTAACTGTGGGACAGTCTTGGAGCACAGAGGAGGAGCTCAAAGCTTCCAGAAGTTCTTTGTGGCTACCAAAAGTTGCTGCGGCAACTGGAAACATGCACAGGACAGTTGATGAGAACTGTGCTAGGGAGAAGCCCATTGAGACTTTATGTCTGACTTGGAATTTTACCCTGCTTTTCTTTTGGTTTTTTAAACTGATCACAATAGGGTCCTGTAGGGCCTTTGTTTTGAGGTGTGTTAATTGCTCGAGTCAATGGCCCTATCTTTGATAGCGCTGGTCATCTTCCAGGAATTTTTTTATTTAAAAATATTTAAGACTCCATGTTCATAAAAACTTTCTCCAAAAAGCTACTTCTTCTCTTGGACAATCACACTAAATTATTCACCAGCCTCCCAGTTCTTTTCAGAAGTAATGGCTTGACCCAGTTACACAATTCATTCCTCATAATTTTTCTGAGTTTCTTGGATAGTAATTTATTTCCCATCTCACTGTATATCAAAATGACCTGTCTATGTTTTTCTAGTTATTTAGCTCCTGTTGGGTAACGGGAGTTTCTAGAAGTTTGGCTTTTAGTACTAAACAACCATGTTCCAGTGTATTTTCTAAGTTGTCACAGGAGCTGTTTGGTAATGGCTTTTGTGTTGTGCTGGACTGGTGCTACATGATGCTGCACAGTTAGAAATCTTCATCAGATGCTTTGGTTTTAGGCAGCCACTGAACAACATTATGAAATTTGCTTGCACTGTTTTTCCCCCTTACCTGTTCCCAAGTTTTGCTAGATGATCTTGGTTATAACTAAATCTTGGTGTTTTTTAGTCTTAAAAATTGACTCATTGAGAATTTGCAGCTGTAATGTCATATTCTCCTATTGCTAATACTCACTGCAGATTGTATTTTTTCTCACCAGTCCTTGTCAAAACTGGAGGTGGGTGGGTTTTTTTGTGCCTTGATAAATCAAATCAGTTGCAATGAATGGCAGTGGGCTCCCACTCTCTATGTCATCCTTGCACTGAATTCTGAAATGGCATGCATGGTTCTAATACAAGTTTTGTCTGTGCTGTTATTTTAGTGCTATTTTTAATGTAACATTTACAAAACCATTGGCAATCAAAGAACATGTTACCATTTGTGCTAATTTCAGGAGATGATCACAGGGCTATGTAATTAGCATTGATTAAACAAGGAGCTGAATGGAGAGAGGCTACTTATGAGATGGAAGAGCGGGACATTTTTACTAGACAAGGAACACTGTACAGTATGTTAATGAGTCAAGACAGTTGGAGAATTCATGAAGGCCAAATCAGAGATGATTGCTTCTGTTACAAGGCAATAGGTAGGTCACTGGGCATTATAAGACACTTAGGATGATATCCTGTTGTACTATGGGGTAAATGAGAGATTTATGTGATGGAAATCCTGTTTCACAGCTCTAATAAGCTTGTTAATAACAATTCAGTCTGTCATGGCACTTAGTAAGGATTTCAGATTTTGTAATGTAGAATCGAGAGAAAGATTCAAGTGGAAAAGGAAGAAAGATGTTGCAGTGTACATTTTTTGTGCAACAGTATGTGCTAGCAGCACCCTTGAAGAGGCTTTCATGGACTGCAATTTGAAGTCCAGTTGCACATTGTGAAGACAGGGCAGTTCCACTTGTGTTGTCTCTGAGCCACCTGCCTGTCTTGAAAATGTGCCTACATAAGTAGAAAATTTGGTGGTGGGAATTAGGCAGGGCCAGTTTCCCTTTGTCAGTGTGACAAGCCATTGCTGCATGAAATGGCATTTGCTGAAGCTTTTCTGAGCTCTCCTGTCAAATCCCTTGTGCAAACAACTAAAAAACTTCCTCCCCCTGTTTGTAAACAGGGTGCTGTGGGTGGGATTTGATAGGTGCAGGTTGTGTTTCTTTCCTTGGCATTTCCCCATCTGCAGATTGATGCTACCACCTGGGAAAGGGGAAGAAATTTAGGGTCTTGAAATCTAGGAATGAGTTTAGTGAGTTCTGTATCCCCTTGCAGTAGAGTTTGTGCTATGCAGTGGTGTACCTAAGTCATTCATGCACTAGAAATGCCTGAGCTACTGTTTGGGTGAATTTACCCTGATGTAGTAGCCATTAACCCTTTGAATAACTCTAGTCCATCACCCAAATGAGCAGAGTGTTTTACATCATTCCATTTCCCATCTAATCCTCTTCAGGCTTGATGGCCCCCTTAAGTTCTTGGAAGGGCCATTCAGCTCTGTGTTTCTGCTCAGACCCAAAATCCCAATGTCAGGGCAATTCCTGAAGTCAGTTTTCTCTTCTGGCCATCAGAAAAACTTGTCCATGAGGATTAGTCTTTTTAATGGATGTTGCATCTGGAACTGGCTGTTTGTATATTCCACACCAGTGTGAAAATCGTACACTTTTACTATTTGGTGTCATCATGGGATACAACAGCATTTGTATGAATCTGCACAAAACCTGTCTGCAGAAGTTGCTTTTGTTTCACCTCTTCACTCAAGTGTTGAATCATACGTATAACCATTGTTCTGTCCATTCCAATGCTGGTTCAATACTTCAGTGGTGGTTACAGTTTTTTACTTTTTGGTCTGTCTGGGACATGATGAGACATCTGTGAAACATGAGCCCTCTAATGACTGGAGAGCAGGCTGGAGCAAAACCTTCCATGTCTGAACAGCTTCATAGCTGGAGAAGAGGGAGGGAATGCAAGGTTTTTGGTCTAGACTTTCTGTGACTGATTCTTTTCTCCTAATTAACCCAGCTCTTGGAATCTCACAGCAATTTAGTGTGTCAGAAGCCCTTTTCTAGGCTTGTCTGCAGAGGGCAAGGGCTGTGCTTTTTGTTAGAACTTGACTTCAGTGATGTAACACACCATATCGTTGCTCTTGCTTCCAGATCACCGGCTCATTTCTGAACTAGGCAATGTATTGATAGAGGTGAGCACATAAGAGCTCACTCTAGATTGCTTGTGCATTGTTGTGCTCTTTTTCTGCCTTGGATCCAGTTAAAGGAGGAAGTCTCAGAGCTGTGGAGTTTGTGCAGTTTTTGGTCTTCTGCCCATTCCAAGTAAGGTCCTTTCACTAGAAAAAGTCATGCTGGTAAATAGATATCAGCTGTCAGCTTCATCTTTTTCTTTCTTTAGTTCTTCTTTCCTTATTTTTTATTCTCTCCTTCTTGAAGGAGTATGATGACACTAGTACAAGTTGTTCCCTAACTGCAGCAGAAGCCTAGGTGAAGGAATACATTAAAGCATGAACAAACAGGAATCTGCTAGATAAACATTTAATTTTTGCCTGCCTACTTCAATTTTAAGTCCCAGAGGACAAACTTCTTACTATCACTGAACCTCATTATAGTTTTTTCTCTGGTCTTATAATAAAATCAAAAGCATTAAGCAACTGAAGCTGTCCTAGGCTATTTAGGATCGATTCAGGTAACCACTAATTGCAGTTTGCCTCTCAAATGCTGTGGAAGTTGAAGGTCTTTTGCTATATAGGGTGGTCAGATAGCTTCTTGAGATAGCGCACGAAGCAAAGTTAATAGCGACCAGGGTTATTTAATATCCTAAATAAGGATACAGAGGAGGAAGTGGAAAGCAATCTGGCAGTGTCTGCTGTAGCTGCTGGCATGGTTTTGTTACAAATTAACTGTATCAGAGTGAATTAGAAAGGGAAAAAAGGGTTGCAAATGTTCATGCAATTTGGACAGTGAATTTAGATTTGCTTGTATGTGTGGCTATTTTCATGTTTTCTTTGGAACTAGTTCATGTGGTTCCAATTATTCATTTAAGTTCCACATTATCATCTTCAGTTTCCTGAGTGCATGATTTATGTATCTGACTATTAAAGCCAAATGCGCAAATTGAAATTCCTTGCACATTGATTAAATTGGCTGTATGCATTACTTATATATATTACATATGTTAAAAAATCACTCTAATAGTTAAAATTTGCAATTTGAATGACCTATAAACCAAGGATTATTTGTCAACAAAACGTTTGAATAATACTGAGTAATGAATACATTAGAGAATTGCATGAGTTCATCACAATTAATGAATAAGGAAAAAATACTTCTCAGATATTATGTAAGTTTTTGTTCAGTGGAAAATCAAATTTGCAACAGGTTATTTGGAAAATCCAGCCGAATGTCAAGGATGCAGGAATGAATGGGTGTGATGAATACACCAATTGCACATAATACTGTTTTAAGGAGGTTGACACTCTGCAAATACACATCTTCTTTCTGTGAAGAAAGAGAAAACTGGAAGATCATGGTCATGCTGCATCCACAGAAGGTTGCAGTGGTGTGGTTAAAGTGCTCATTCCTTTTCGGTTCCAGAATTAAAACATGATCCTGACTGAATCTTTTCTTGATCGTGCTCTCCTCTTCTCTACAAATCTGATCATGGGCTTCCTGTTTGTCTGCTCTAGTGCTAGGGTGTCTGGGACTGCTTTGCTCACTGGTGGGAATGTGAGTCTTCTGGGAGGTGAAGCTTTTTAAAAGAAGCTGGTAGCTAAGGGACTTAGTCTCATTTTTTTTTTCTGAAAGTTGGTTTCTGTCAAAATTATTTCTATTTCAGGTGCTGTTGTTAAAGTGAAGTATTGAAATGGGTAGGTCTGGCTTCATAATGCTCTTCTCTTTTTGTTTGCTCTAGTCCTTTTTAAAACAAAATAGTACCCTAAGACCTGTACGTTTTTGAGTTTTTAGTGTGATGGAAAAATTATTTAACAAACATACCCAAATAAGTACAGACTGTCCCTTCCCAATCAAACCAAACCAGCTTCCAAATGCCAGCAATCCATCAATATCCAAATCCCCTTCTAGCCCTCTCCAAGAGGAACTGTTGTGTTTTATAAATCTTCCCAACAATTCATGTATATAGCAGTAACACTAATGAAGGTACAGAGAGTTCTATTTTAGTGTATAGAGAAAACAGCTTTTTTTTTCTTTACCAAAAGTTTTAACTGTAGGACATGTGAAAACAGGTACTTTAAGAGATGAAGTGCTCAGAAAAATTAACAGGTTGTATGGGGATCTTGAAAGGTCACACCAGTAATGATTGTATTAAGAGAAAAAGAGCATGTTAGCAGGAAATGGGCAATGTAAAATCTTGGATGTTAAAGTATTTCATTTTAACCTGGTAGAGAAATCTCTGCATTACTGAATGCATTATGGTTGTGTTCCTTATCACCTTCCATCGGTCCTCATTAATTTCTGGGAAAATGCAAAATGCAAGGTTAGTTCCAGTTGACTGAGGGGTGGAGCCTTTGGCATTTCTTTCCTACTTAATGCACGTTCACCTTGAAATTTATTTGTTCCCAGTGGGAGACAGACAAGTATGTTAGTGTGTTACCTGTGTTGTTGGCCTTTTGATTGTTGGGTTGGTTGCTTTGTTGTTTATAAAACATCCCTGTGTGTTTGTTTATCATTTCCCACCTGGGAAAAAAAGAAATGAAAAGGGCTTCTGAGCTGTTGCAGTCCTGGATTTTAGGTAGTGCTGCAGGATTGCCTAAGCAAGCCTGGCTTGTGTATCTGGCCAGGAACAAAAGATGCCACAGTTAAGTTTCCTGCCACTCTTCTCACTAATTGTAATGTTCTTTATTCCATGCCACCACAGCCTCTACAAAAAGCATTGTGGCAGGTCTAAACTGCGGTTTATTTGTTGGAATAGTACTTGGCAATATTACTGAGTTCTGAGAAATGTGCATGTGGAGAGCAGTAGCTGAAATACACAGTGCAATAAATTATGGGCAGCATTTTTATTTTCCATTATTTCTGCCAAGTAAAAGTCTTGTGGGGGTGAATGGGTTAAATACGTGTTTTTGAAATTTTCTTTAGAACTATATTTTTGCTGACTCTGCAAATCAGGCATTTCTAAATGCTACTGCAGTCCTCTTATAGTGAAGGGAATTGCATTTATGTCCTGTGAAGTACCACATGCCTGGTTCTATTTGTTATCTTTCACTGTCATGGAAGTGTATTTGAATAACAGAATCTGCAAATACAGTTTAGGTAGAAGAGAACAAAATATGAATATGAATGGTTCTGAAAAAGCCCTTGTAAAATAAATAGGCTTTATTGTAAAGAAACTGGGGGCCTGATATTATGTGGTGTTGAGCACCCTGTACATCAGTGGCAGTCAGCTCCTCTGAATTTTAAATCATAAAGTGACTTGACAGTCAGCAGCTGGGCTGTGACAGAGGACCCTGTACCCCCTATTATATTTAAACTATGCTACCCTGACAAAAATAGTGTGTTGTGAAGATTAGGCAGGCTCAACATTTAAATTTGAAATTAATTTTGTTACATTTAATTAACTATTACAATCCATAAAATGTGCTGTGTAAAACACACAAAATGAAAACAAATGACCATTTGCGGCAATTTAATATCTCTTCTGTGAATTAAAAAAAAAAAAAAAAGGCGGCTTTATCTTGAAAAATTACCCTCAAGGTAAAAGGTAATCCCCCAAATCTGGCTGCCAGATAGGAAAGTATAAACCTTCATGCATGTGTCCTAGCCAGGGCTCTTTCTGTAGTGTGGGGCTGCTTTTACTAAATTCTTAAGAGAAATCTTTGATTTTGATGAAACTTCTTATACTAGCAAGTAAATAAAGATGCTTGTACTGAGAAGTACTACCTCGTTGCAAATGTGGTCTTTGTCAGAGCCTGCTAGACTCAATGGAGAAGACTCTCTGCTGTTTTTATGTTGCTTAGAACATATTCTGGAAAGTGTTCGCGATAAGGCTATGTTTGAGTTAACAGAGGGCAGCAGATGTCCTCTTGGGGTGCCTCTCATTCCAGGTAGTTGTAGCACTGCTGTGAGAGGTTCCCCCTGGGCCATTGCTGCTCCCCACTCGGGCTCCACCTCTGAAGAGGAGGATTCCTCCCCAGAGGGGGACTCGGAGGCTGAAACCAGGGTCTAAGATCCACCCCTTGTTCTAGAAAAAAGGTGTGCCCAGGGCTCTAATCCTTCCCACCTTTCTGGACAGTTCTGCTATGTTCGATGTATTATTGGTTGTTATTTGCTGTACCCCCCTTTTCATAGTTTTAATTGGACCCTGTACCCCTCCCTTACCCGCTGTCCCACTGGCTGTACTCCTTGACCCCTCCCTGTTTCTGGCCCCGTCAAAACCCATTGCACAGCCTGCTCGGTTTGGAGTTCTCCCTCCGATCCTCTCCTGCCCGGATACCTTCGCCCTGCCCTCAATAAAGGAGACCACGGGGGAGACCCCCTCCCGTAACCCTTTGCCTCCTGGATTTTATTTACAGCAGCGCCTCGTCTTTCCCTTGCTGTGGGCAGCCCCGCTCTGCGCGATCCGCCCGCGCCCAGCCTCGCAGAGACCCGCGGCGGCTCTCGGGCTCCGAGGGGCTGGCGCCGCAGCCAAGGGTGACCTGGTGTCCAGGCATTTTTAAACACAACACACTGCTAGTAATCCAGAAGGTGCTCATTAGAGAGAAAGCTATTGCAGTGTTATTTCTGATCATAAAACATGGGATCCATCCTGGCAGAAAGAGATCTGGCTTGTTTGTGCTTGTCATGTTAATTTACAGCAAATGTTTTTGTTTAGAATAATGGAGCTTTGGGTACTGCACGTTTTAGAACAGTCTCCAGCCAGATACTGAATTGTTCACCTCCAGGAAAGTGTGTGATAAGAGTCTGGGCTGTACAAGAGGTGGGCGACTTGGGGGTGAAATGTCAAGACCAGATCTCAGTGCTGTCAAGGGAACTGTGCTGAGGATGAGCCACCATGTCCTGCTTAGATGAAATCTGTACTTGCTCTGTCAGGTGACCTCCTTGTGTGGTAGGGTCAGTAACTTCCAGCCAGGCTCAGGACTTCACTGGCTATCTGATATGAAACTCACTGAAGTAAGCCTTTTCACTACAGGCAGTGGGCTGCCTCTCATGTTTTAGTGTGTTCTGGAGATGTTATAATATTTTAAGTCCTGTATCTGATTTAAGGGTAAGGATAAAGGATATTTGGGTCTGTTGGTTTCTATAAAATGCAATTTTATTTCAGTCACTCAGTTAATCTAAGTTGGTTAAGACAGCATGCTAAGTCTGATTGGAAAGAGCAGGTAGCTTAAATTGCTGAAAGAACAAAACCCAATTTGATGTGTAAGTTACAGAATTCACTGCACTGTCCAGAAATGGCACAGTAGTAGTGAAAAATTGCTTTGTGTGCTGATGCTTTCTAAGCACATCTGCTCTGCAAGTGTCCCTCTGGGATGACAGATTTAAAAAAAAAAAATCTTTGCCTTTGGAGAATTTTGTAAGCGGGTGAAATATGTTGAGACCTGCCCCCCTGTGAACCAAGCATAGCAGTGCTGGCACCTTGACTGGGCTGTCACATCCATTAGGGAGCGTGTGAGCAGAGCAGGGCGGGAGTCTCTGCAAACTTCAGCTTGAGAAAAGCATTAACATTAATGTCAGCAGGACCAAATCTGCCCACCTATTAACTTGCCTGAACTCAGAGGCACTTGTGCTGGAGCTGGATTTAGCTGCAAGGCCCTGTGCATATCATTGCCAGCAGAAGCAGAGTGCCTCTTGCTTGGTTCTTCCCAGCCTCCCTTCCAGCACTGCTTGGCAAGTGTGCCCAAGGGGGGCATGTCCTGTCAGGCTGGGGCAACTTTACAACCCTTGCCTTCCTCCTCTGGGTATATTTTGTGAAACTGTGGTTGCTGGCTTGCACAGAGATTAACTTCTGTTGTGCTTGGCTCTTCATACGAGTGTTTCTAGATCTTCCTCCTTTTGCTAGCTCTCACAGATTTACTTTTGTATTTTTTCATCACTGGTAAGATCTTACGTTTCTTTATTATTAAAAAAATACATACGGGTTTTCAAGTCATTGGAATAAATTAAAAGCAAGTGAACTGCAATGCTTCTCATAAAACATGATTTGTCAAAAACCAAGCTGGATACTTCATTTTTCTCATCAAAATTACCTGTATTTTTTGACCTAAAGAGGCTGTAATATTTAATCTCCTACTTGTAATAAATCCAGCTTCTGCTTGCTTTGCTCACACTATGTTCAGAGCAATTATTTCTCATTTTTAGGAAGGCTATTAAAATACTGCTTTGAGAATATTTTTAACCTTGTAAGAGAAATCCTCTTGTTTTCTCTTCTGCTGTGGAGAGGTGTCTCCCATACCTCTCTTGAGTTGTGCTAGTTTTTGCAGTTTTGCTAGGCTGAAGTGTGAAAACAAGGTAGCATTAGGCAAGGCAGAAGGGTGCTCAGGCAGGGGTAGCCCCAGCAGCTGCTGCTCCTCTGCTGTATCCTCGGCAATGCCAGAGCCCTGGACAGCCAGGCTGGGGTCTGTGGGACAGGACAAGGCATATGTGTGAGCAGGAGATGGCTCGGTCCCAGCACCAGCTGTTGTTGACTGTCTCTCTGCTATCCCATCCCAAGCAGCAGGAACAGCAAGTCTGACTTCTTGTGTGTCTCCCACCAGCTGGAGCAACCCAGGCTTGATCCATGGGCAGCAAAATGCAATTTTGCCTGCAGGACTGGAGCCCTTTAGCAGGGCTGATGTGGCAGCTGCTGCCCGCCCTGCTGCTGGTGTGAGCTGAAGAAGGAGGTGTAAAAAATTATAACCTTGTGGGGAGATTAGGGCAGGCAGAGAGGTTGCTCTGTTCCCCAAACTGTCCCTTGAGAGAAACAGATCGGGTGCAGTCAATCTGCTGGCTTCCCCTGTTTCTGCCCTGCGCAGCTGTACAGCTGCAGATGCTGCAATCCCCACACCTTTGCCGGATAGCTAAATTATTACCAGAGACGAGTCAGGAGAGCTCTCCTCCGACCGAGGTTCCACAGGTTTTAATGCTTCGTGAAAGCACCGAGCAGAGCAGGGCGAGGGCCAGGGCAAGAGAGCGAGAGAGAAGATGAGCTGGCCCCGTGTGCGAGCCGCTTTGGCCAACTCGGTTCCAGCCCCAGGGGCGGCACCGGCGGGGCCGAGCAAGGGAACCAAGGGCCGGGGGAACGGGGCGGTACCGGGTGGGGCTCGGGAGAAACACCAATGGGGAGAGGGAAGGGGCAGGACAGAGGATCGAGGAGGGACGGAGAGCCAGGGCAGGAAACAGCCACAGGCTGCTGGGAGATGTAGGATTTTTACAGAGTCTGGGAGGGAAGAAGAGGCTGTTCCTTTACAGAAACACGGGGAAAGCATTTCTCAATTCCCTGAGTTTTCCCACCAGCTGATCTCAGACATTTTCCCTGGTTTGGTGGCAAGTTCAGTGACTCCAACAGAGGTGCTCTACAAGTGCTGCTTAATGTCTACATCCTGTGTAGCACAACCACATTCAAAAGGGACCTTGCTAGAATGTGTACAAGACTGCAATCACTTGTCCTCACTCTCTTGCTGAAGTATGCTGTTCTTCCTGTTTAATTTCTCTAGAAACTTCCAGAAAAGGAATTGGGCTGAATACTGGGTGGCCAAATGGAAATCAACGTGCTATCAGGCACTGAAGCATGTGAAAAAGCTCGTTCTCTTTTTTGGCTGCACTTTAATGGGGTTGCTCTGGGTGCCTTTGCTCTGGGAAAGGGAACATTCAGGCTGTGACTCAGAGTCCTTGAATGGGTTTGTGGTCTGCAGGGAAGGGCTCAGGAAGAGACAACTTTCTTTTTTCTCCTGTGTATTTCTTAGAAAAGCATAACAAAAAAACAACAACAATTTCCTGTCCTCAGCTGCAGAGTGTGATGAACTCTGGTTGAAATGCCAGCTGTATTCACTTGTGTTTTCCCTCCTGTGCCATCTCTTCAAGCAAACTTTTACAGCTGCTGATTGCACAGAGACAACAGACATAAGTTGATGTGCTGCTGGAGCTTCTGCCTTATGGGTATTTTGGTGCTGCAGCCTGTTGAGTATATGTGATAATTGGTTTCCCTTTTGGTCTTTGAGGACAGAAGATGCAATTAGCATGTCCAGCATATTTTCTTTCATACATTCTCAAAATTGCAATTCTTTTTAGGAACACTGAGGATTCTTTAAATTGGGAATTGGTTCTTACATTGTAAAGTACCATTGCTTTCTGAGCATCAGAATGAGTTGCTTGCCCTAGTGGCTGCTCTCTTGGTGTTTGAATTCAGTTGTGGAGTCACAGGTGCAAGTACAAAATCCTGTTGAAGTATACCAAAAACATTAAAGGTACTCTGCAGAGCTCTTGAGACTTGGAACTTACACCAAAAGAGAGGTGCCAGCCCTTGATTTGTCTTTCAGGCAAGGCTCTAGGAGCTTGCAGGTGGATGATGGGGAATATTTACATGTTAAACATTAGGCAGGGTTACATAGTCTACTGAAGACAACTTGTGTTGCACTTCCAAGTTTACCAACATCTGATTTCTAGCACCCTGCCTCTTCTGAACAACAACAGAACCAGCCTACAGTGCAGTCTGTCCATCTGAAGGCTGCATCTGAGAAGAACAACATGTGAGGGATGTATGGATTCAGGTTTGCACATATCTATATACAGGTCTCCATGAGTGCATGAGACAATTTTCCTTACTAGAGAGGACTGGAGGCTTTCCTGGGATGCTGGAGAAGATCAAAGGCTGTTTGCCCATTTCCCACACATCCTGGATTTGGGAGGACACCCCCAAACTTTGTTCTTTAAGACCTTGGTCCCTTTGCTAACCCACCTTTTAAATGACACCGTTCAGCAACAGCCACTTCAGATTTGCTACAGTTACTGTTCTAATTACAGACAGAAACTGTTGTCTGAGAGATAGTTGTATGGGAAATGTCAAATGCTGACATTTCATGGCAACCATGGGAGCTGGAGATCTGTTTTGGAGGGATTCCTAAAAATATTCCATAAAAAGTGAGTTTAAGATGTGTTACTGCTATATGTTTTAAAAATCTTCTCCATCACTGAATTTAATATTTCATTAGAAACTACATACTCTACGATAAAGTAAAAAAGAGAAAAACAGAAATAAAATACGACATTTGTGTTCATTTTTCTGTTTCTTTAGAGTTATTACTAGCAAAGCAAATTTGGAACAAACCCTACTGGGAGTTCTAGTCCTCTCTGTGGACCCCTAAACCTGGCATATAGCCATTAATTTACCAACTTTGAAAGGATTTTTATCAATAAAAAGAGAGATGAGTAAGAGCCTGCATGTCATTGCAGACACAAAGATGCAATTTTGAAGCTGTTATCTGAAGCCCCTTTGATACAGCCTTGGTGCTCTGTGGAGAGGAACAGGCACTCAGAGCTTCGCTCACTGAGCATCACAGTGAGCCCGCCCTGCTGTGCCGGGGAGAGGGATGAGATGAAAGCTGGAGTCTGGCAGGGTTGGCTGGCAAGTTGCTGTGCACAACTCCTGCTTAGGTTAAAGAGAGCTAGTGCTTGGAGTATCAGATGTGTTACTGAGAAGGATGGGAAGGAATGAGGGAGCAAAGGGGAACCCTTGCCAGATGTTTAGCAATGCACAACAGGCAGGAGTCAGTCACAGCTGGAGGTGGTTCATCTCTAGGTGCACGTGAGGGTTAAAATCTGCCTGCAGTTAGCTGAGCTGGGCCTGAGTGGGCTCAGGGAACTATGGATTGCCTCCAAGGAATGACAGGGCTCTGTATTGCACAGGTCTTGGTGAGCTGATCCAGTGTAAATTGAGAGGAAGTGACATGGTTGGGCCCAGGAGGAGGGTGGTGGTGATGCTGTGTACAGGCTGCCTGTTTGCACACCATCTCTATTTGCTGCTTCTGTTTTCAGTTAGTTTGGCTTGTAAACAAGGTTTTAAGCAAGGCAGGCACTGAGCATCAAACTGTGCTGTGGAGGTGTGTGGTGGTAGGCATGTGGGGTTGAAGATGCAGCATACTCATTTTTCATCAGTAAAAACGTACATCTGTGCTGGGTCATTGGTAAGGGGAGATTGCTTTTGCCTTGTGTATTTTGTCACCTTCTGGGAGCAGTGGCATTGTTAGATAGCAGCGTGTGCAGTGTGCATGCAGGTGCTTGGTGTTTGCTGCACCTAAGTGTTGGTGCTTTTGAATGATCTCTTCTTGTCTTGAAGGTTTGATGAACCATGGGTCATGCACAGGAGATGAATTACCTTCTGCTGTTTATAGCATCAGTGTTGCTCTGATCTGTGCTTCCTCACCTTGCAGAGTGGTTGTTGCAGTAGCTCCTTCCCGTATCTCAACTATAAAAAATGTTTCGACCTTCAGTTTAGTTGGCAGAGGGTTAGAATGTAGGTGAAGAGCTGGAAAGGGAAAGGTAGTTTGGAGAAACCCATTCTGGGATGAAGAGTAGTGAGTGTTGGTGCTAGTCTAGCAAGTGCTCCAGTGGCATAAAATAGGATAAGGCTGAGAGGTAGATAAAGGCAGCTTGTAATCTTCCTTCAAAATTTGCAAGAATGGTGGGATTTAGCATACCAGTTCTCTCCTAATAGAAAAGGATTCGGATTATTTCTCTTTCATTATGATTATGGTGTTGTTCAGACTTTTTTTTTCCCACACTTTTTTTGTGCCTTAAAAAAAAATCTAGCTGTGTGGGCTGAAATAGCTCTGAAATGCAGTCAACTGGCAGGCTGAAAACTAACTTAAAGCAGTAATTTTTTAAAGCTGAAATAGTAGAAATCCTTGGAAAAACTAGTGTTTTGCAAACACATCTTGAGATCTGTGGAGAGTGTGTTTGTGTTCATTGTTTGTCAGAGCAGAGCTTCCTGTCCTCTAAATCAGGTAAGTGAGGTTTGGTTTCCAGTGAGCTCCCTCTGTCCACCTGTCCTGCTCCAGCTGTGGGGCTGGCATGGGGCTACTGGTGCTGTGGACACCACTGGCTTTTGTGGCTTTCAGCTGGTGCCGAGGCTTGTCCTGGCCACTGAGATGACTTCTACCTTTGCACCAGCCCCGTGCTTTTCCTCCCTGGCCGATCCCTTATTGGTGAGACACTCAGCCTTTTCCCCTGGCACTTCAAAAGTTGTTTTGAAAACATCTCACCCTGTTTCTTCTTGAGATGCATCTGAAGAGCCTGCCACTTACATACATTCCATAAATTTCCTTGTTCTGACGAGAGCATGACCTTTTAAAATGCAGTCCATTCTTGCCTTTATTGCAAAGCATCTTTTTTCTTTTTCTTCAGTATTTCTGAAGTTTTCTGTTAGTACTAATGACTTGACACCCAAACAGGTCAATGTCTTGCTGATCTGTTCTGATATGTGTACTCAGCAGGAACCAGCTTTTTCTAGCAAAGAGGTATGTGGGGGGAGGAAATCCTACGCCTCTTCAGAGGATTCTTGGCAGGTGTAATCACAGGATTTGTGATTCATGTCCAATATCCGTGAGAAGAGCTGACATCTTAGGGCAAGTTGCAGATATTAAGGGGGCTAAGTAAAACCTTCTTTTGATGTTTGTGGATTTCTCTCAGCTAGATCAAAAGTGAAGTTGTTAATTCAGTTGATCAAAACTCCAGTCCCTTTCCACACTAGAGTTACTGGGTTAAATGCTGTCTTTATCAGCTCAAATCTCTACCTTTTCCTTCTGCAAGGTATCTCAGAAGTTAGATCAGTAACATTAGTTTGTTGCAGCTAATGCAGAATAGGATGGGATTGCTAGAGGAGCTATAGAGCTTGAGGTAGTAATTACATGTAGCCCATCATACTTAATGGTGAAGCCTAGCTGTAGGGTTTTGCATGTGAAAGGTTTTTCAGGTCTGCGGCTGCTGGTGCTCTGAAATTTTAGCCTCTTCCTGCGTTGGCATGTTGCATTTTCTGGCAGGTTTCTTCTGTTGATATTAACAGTGTGTCTGTGCTGGGTATCCTTTCCCTGAACTTGGAAGGAGCTGTAGGACCAGGTCTTGTTCTGTCTTACCATTCTTTGCCCTAGAATTACTCTGTTCATTTCTGTTTCACTGATTTGTCTGAGCTTGGAAATCTTCAGTACCATAAGCAAGTAACTGAGGGAAGGGTTTTGGAATCCATCTGCATTGCTGAAATTAAAATCACCATTGGGCTCCTTTCTTAGGAATGTAACAGTAACAGGAGTCTTGCATCGAAGGTTTCATGATATTCCTTAATCATCTGGGGTATTCAGCTGCAGTGGTGGCACAAGGTCGTAGAGAACGGGAAAACTTTTCATGTGGAAATCACAGCAGCTGCTCAAACACAGGGGTGTGTTCCTTTTTGAGGGGTTCAGCTTCGGGTGAAGGCCAACTTTTTTGGCAGAGGAAACAGTGTGATGAGGTACAGGAGCAGTGATGCCAGAGTGCAAGGGACTACATTTCAGTGGAAAGTGTCAGGGTTAAGTGTGCTAAAGAAGAGGGGATGTGTAGAACTGTCCTGGAGGCTTTTCTAGATAAAAAAGGTATAAAGCCTCAAATCTTGATCCTAGGATGTTTTTGCAGACTTACTGAAGCAAAAGCAAAACCTGAAAAAACATAGGATTCAAGCAGTTCTTGCATTTCGTCCACTAGAAGCCGCAGCATGAGGCAGCTTAGAGATGCAGGGCAGTGCTTGCAAGCCCCTTTGATTGGGGATTGTGTGGTCTTCCCTGGTGTGCCAATGGCTGGAGTCTCTCCCTGAATGTGCAAGTGCTACTGCCAGGGCAATGTGTGTCAGAGCAGGGCCACACACTGGCTCAGAGTGTTCATTGCAAATTAGACTTTTCAAATAAATTGATTATTGTGTATTTTAAAGAAAAAACAGATGATATGTGCCGGTGCCTATTTATTGTAAAGCCTAAAGTAGGCTGTGATATGACCAGTTTTTATTTAGCATACGTTTAATTAATTAATTTTTTTAGTTATAATGCTGTCAGATGATGCATTATCCATACCCAGAGGCCTGCTGTTCACTGTGCAGGTTATCTCCACTATGACAGCTCTGTGTCTTCAATGTCAGGTGCACTGTTCTTGAGTCAGAGTAGATTTACAGATTCAATTATACTTCTATTGAACAGCTCTTAATCTGGGTAGAGGAAGACATGCTGCAACCAGCATGTTTTATCCCTTGCCTTTACTGTTAGAGCCTTCTTTGGCAGGGTTGGACATTGTATTACAAATAGTCCTTTCCTCTGCAAGCTCAGTCTTGAACACTAAAAAAACCCATAATCCTGTAAATGCTGGAGGTAGTGGTTTCTGTCACTCCCAAGCATACCTGAGTCTGAATAAAAACTAGCACTGGCATTAATTAAAGGTCTTTGTCTGTGTAACCTGTGTGTAGTACACAGGCCACTTAATGTTGCTTCCTGTTCTTGTGCTGTATTTCTATATTACAATCTCCATGTAAAACAAAAGATTTGTGAGTCTGAAAATAGAAGCTGTCTTCAGCCCCTTACTGTTTTGGCAGCTTTATTTTTGACATCACAGTTTCTTTACTAATTGAAGATTACATGCATGAAGAAATGTAACTGCTCTGTGCATGAAAAATGACATTTGTTTTGCTTGTATGATTTTGCAGACATTTACTGCATTATTTAGCCTCTTTTGAGCAGCATAGCACAGGATGCTGCCCTTGACCTGTAAGGAATAGCAATGGCATTGCTCTGTGTATGTAGCATCTTGTAATTAGCAGTGTTTCTGTTATCTTTTTGTTGTAGGCAGCAGAGTATGAATTAGCAGTAAGTAAGCAGGAGCATAGCAAATACTCAAGGAATATTATGAATGTGAATAGTCCCTGGTGGGTTTTTTCATTTTTTCCTCACCCTTCTATCTTTTAGCTTTCTTCCAAAAGCTGCTTTGACCTTGTATCTACCTTGAGATTCATGCTCCTTACTACCACTTTTTTCCCCAATTTACCCCTACTATTCTTTGAATGCCATTTGCTTAACACTGTGGATATTCATATAGCTCAGCAGTTTCACTTAGTTTCAGCTGCTGAAGTCTTATCTCTCATCTTTCTGTGCTTTTTGTTCATTAAAGAGAAAGAAAAGAAGAACGTGAGTTTGAATCCATCACTGAGAGGTATAAAATTTGATTTCATCCTGTCTGAGGAGGGAGAGGACTGTGTCTCTTCCTTACATGCCAATGTAGGTCATGAAAATAAATAATCAGCTTATGCATGTATCCACATGCTGCCAGGAAGTAATCCTGCTTAGCCTCACTTTATGGGGTTTGGAGTCTTTCTGAACCTTCTAATCCTTCGTGATATTTAAATAACATGTTGTGATCACTGTTTGGCTCAATCCCTGTAGAAAAGACATAATATACAGATGTACCATCCTGGAAGTACACATGTGCCTAGACTCATACACACACAGATGGAATGTATACATGCAGAATAATTGCCATTTGCAGACCTCCAGGATGTGCTGGGGCAGCTCTTTAGACAGGTGCTCTGGGATGGCTGTGTGTCTGAGAAAGCAGAGATCCTACAGTGGTGATTTGCCACGCTATTTTTAGATGGAAATTTTGTTCTAAATCTAGAAGAACAGCCATGATTGTCTCATTTCTGCAAATAAAGCTCAGAAAGCATTTGCTACTTCAGCACTCAGGATAAGACAGGTGCATTGTTTTTTCTCCCCAGTTAGCTGGGTTGTCAGCCAAAGGGGGTCTGCCTTGCAGATTCATGATTTGAAAATAGCTGTGCAGAGCTGCTCAGTGAGTCATGTGCAGAAGGCAACAGAAGATTGTCTCAAACTACAGTGTCCAACACCTACACAACCTACTGCTGCCTCCCACCTGCAGAACCTTTTCTGCAAAGCATGGAACCCCAGGGAGGTCTAGAAGTCCTGAGGGCACCACTGGTCAGGTCTCTTTGTAGGAGGAACTATTTGTGGTGCCTCACCAGAGTCAGAGGGAGTGTTGTTGGCCAAAGTTCCTCCCTTGCTTGCCATCTCCAGTGGTGAACTGTGAATACATATGTTCCTCCTCCAGCTCCCCTGTGTTTGGAACAGCCGTCTGTGTTTCCTCCATCAGCTGTGGAGTGGATGGAGGATATACCACGCTCTGCCTTTGGTTAAATACTTGCTGAGGAATTTACCCAGCACCCATTTCAAGCATGGGTTCAAAGTGTGCATTACTGTTCTGAATTAGGTTGTTGTCCTGTCCTGGCCTGCTCCATTGATCAGTCACGTCCCGGTAGCTGGAAGCAGTGTGCACTGGGGGTGCTGATACTGACCTTGTTAGAGCTGTTTGGCAGCCTGTTACATTTACTGCCTGTAGCCCTACATTCTTCTTTAATGTAACTCCTAGAAAAGGTGTGATTATGAGATGGACTTTGATGTAGCAAAGCACATAAATGAGTAAATACATCTACGACTTAATGGAACAAATGAAAGTGGTTAAGCTTCAAGCCCTGCACCTTTGTACTGCCAGCTCTGAAGCCAGCGTGCAGGCAGTACTGCTGGGTGCCTTTGCAAGACTTGTCAGAAACAGGAACAGTATCCACTGTGGGAAACCAGGTTATGATTCATGAACGCCAATTTCGGATGCATGGCATGCTTTCTTGATTAGAATCAGGTCCATACAGGTGTCCTTATGAATTTATATTAAAAGTCCTTTCCACTGGCATGAGAAATTGCTATTGCAGTAACACCCATTCTGTTGTTAATAATAGTTGAAATGCTTGAAGTAAGAAAATACTAGCTGATATTAAAACTAATTATTATCAAATCAAAGTTCCTTAGATAAAAGCACTTAATTAATCTGCATTCTATTTGCTAAACATCTAGATCAGCATTCAGTAGATGTAAATAATGCTCCTATGATTTCCAATACGAGGTAGCATATTCATTTCTTGAAACATTACTACAATAACCAGCCTTCTAGGAAGCTGTGTCCTGTAGCCAGAAGCTGTTCTGTTGTGCAGATGAAGAAAGATGATTAATTTAAAGCAAATGTTCAGTTTTACACAAGTCTTTGAAAGCCTCCTAATACGGTTTTGTGAATCAAAGTTTCCCTTTTCTTCTGAAGTGATTTTTTATTGCCTATGGACATTGATACTTGGAAGTTCAGATGATTTCTTTGACAAAGCAATTCTTTACTGTGTACTTCATGTAAATTGATATTTCTCTTTTTTTTTCTCTTTTTTTTTTCCCCCTGTGAGGCTTTTGTGACTCTTGTCTGGCTTTGCACTGAGAAATATTCAGAGAGGTAACTCATGTCAGCATGATAAGCGCACTGCAGTCTCCTTCATTTTTCATTGTTGCCTGAAGGACATCTGGGGAGGGAGATGCTGTTAGTTAACATGCAGAATTTTTATTCTGAGGAAGTGTGATGATTCAGTGGGTTGCCTTATTGAACTCTAATTCAGTCATAAATACAAAGAAATGGTGTTTAAAAGATGTCAAAACTCTGACACACACTGACAAAAGAGAAGTTGGTATTCCTGACTAGGAGTTGATCCTAAAAATTCTGATCCTCCAGGTACACTAACAGATTGTGATCGGCAAGTAAATAGTTCTCTTTCTCAGCCCTGCAATTCAAAGTGCATGGTTTGATTTCTGTACCTGCCCAGAAATTCACTGTACTATTTGGAATTGCTGAAATCTGGAATGTTTCAGGTTATTAACTTGTTTCTTCTGCACATGGAGAGAGGGAAAAATCTGGCACAAACGCTAAAAGGGTTTTGTTGGTATGATTGCAGTGTTTTTTGTGGTGTCCCAATAATTAAAAACCACAATGATTACATGGATTTCTTTTTGAATAGAGAATTAGGTTTCAAGCACTTAAATTCCATCGATTTCCCATGGATCACGGTCTCATAATTAATCAAAGAAATTTTTGTTTCTTTGTCATCTTTTCTATGCAGAACTTGCTAATGGATTCCAGTGCATGTGTTGTCACCAGCTTTTAAAACCTATAATTAGGTCCAGTTCAAAACCAAACACATTTTTATTAGATGATTATGATCTTCTAGCTAATAATTATTTAAGAAAGCATAACAAATGCAACCATTTATTAAAAGAGTGCTGTTGACAATGTAAGCACTTAGGTGAGTACAGAACTGTTTATTTTACTATGTGTTGAGCACCTGTCAGGAGGTACCTACTCCTGGTAGTACTTTGTTGGCTTGTAATTTTAATTACTGAAATTACTATCGAAATTGGTGAATACTGGGGGCTGGTAGTAATTTACATCAGATATTCCTTGTTCTACATTCTTCCTCATTTTGAGGCTTTTTTACTTAGCAGTTGTGCACATATGTTTTTTGATAAAACAGATATAATAGGTATATTTTGTGCTGAAGATGCTCTTAATTGTTGGCTTTCAAGGAAGGTGCTTAAATGATGAGACTGATAAATTTCATGCTAATGAAATTTTCAGCCAGCTAATTAGCAAAAAAAAATATAATTCATTGTTAGAATAATTATTCAGCATCCTTCAAATCATGTCTTGCAATTTGCAGAACAGTAAAGAAGTTTAAAGGAGTAAATTACAGTTTCAGTGCAAGAATTGGCAGGGTATAACATTTCCTGAAGGAGAAGTGTGCTTTCTGATGAAAACTATTTCTGATTTTTCTGGCCTCCTGTAATTTTTATGTCATTGCTCCTAGACCTGGATCAGAACAGAATTCTGTGATCCAAATGCTGGAAATTTGAGAGAATTTGGACTGTGATAAATATTTTGCAGCTGACTCACTCTGCTTATGAATGAACTCTGCTAGAAAATCTGGCTCCCACAATTAAGTGATTTAGAGACCTAATTGCAAGGCAAAGGGGAATTGTAAGCTCCTATTTTTGTGGCAACCAAGGTAATTTTAGATTGTGGATGCAAATGGCAGAACATATGGAAAGTATGGATCCAGATTTGGGCTTACAATGAACTTTGCACACCACAAAAGCCCTATAGCAGTAATGGAGAGAAGCTTATCCACAAGAACTGAGGATGGCTGAAATGCCAGTCACTGCTGTCAGTGCAGTGGAAGGCTCTGTGGAGCCATGGACAATAATAAGCTGTAAAAATGAGAGGGAGCCAGGAGCAACAGTATCACTTAATTTTATGCTGTTCTTCACTGTTCTTCTCAGTAATTAGTAATTATTTGTTGGAGTAGTAGCCAAAGGCCAGAGCTGAGATCAACTCGTTTCCTTTGTATCAGACAGAGGTGATGGGAGACCAATGTACTCAGCCTCAGTGGTAATTCTGTACTTGGCCAATTGTTAATTCTGTTGATTTTCCTTCACTGTACAGTTGTGTAACACTTCAGGGAGCAGAAGGCGCTGAAGGATGTGTAGGAGCAGATTGGCTCCTGCCAGGAGCACAGATGGCTGGAGAACAAGCCACTCTCAGCAGCCACGCTGGGGATTTTGTGTTGGTATTTTTGCCTTTTTCTTTTCTTTCAAACCACAGTTTTACACTGGGAGTAATTTAAACAGAAACAATTGGATCCTTCCCACTCCTTCCTGCGGTCTGTGTGTGTGCTCTCTAGGCATGCAGTGTGATGGCAGCAAGGCCAAGAGATGTTGTGTTACAGGAGGGAAGGTCTGGTTTTTCCATTTGTCCAGAGAACAGGGAGCAGTTCTGCTGTGAGCAATAGCACATCACATCCTTTGGGGTTGTGCTGTGGGGTTTGTGGACATTTTTCTTGCTGATTTTTATAGTTGTCGTAATTCATAGAATCTGTGCTGGGTATAATGGCCTGGAGATTAATCTTTTCAGAAACTGGACAGACCTCCTCCTTCCCCAGAAATTGTTGTGTCATGCACAAGGCTTTGGGCTGTCATAGGACAGTATTATAAAGACATAGCTCTATATTCCTCACAGTAGGAATTAGGAAATTTGCTCTGGCAAGACCTGTGCTGGTGCATGGAGGGAAGAAGGAGAGGCAGTGGGAGTGTGTTGCTCTGCCAGGGAAGCAGGAAACAGGCTGGGGTGCGTGCGTTTGGTTGTGTCACTGTCTCAAGTGCTGACCTACACAGAGTCTTTCCTAGTGGAAAGGAGCTGTATGTGTTCATGGAAGGCCAAATGCAATGTGATTATTTCTTCAAGGGATAAATTTTTTCCCTGTGTGTTGACAGACGTATTTGTGCAGGTTATTTTTCCATTAGCACTTGGATAGATGGAGGCAGCAGTACCCCGCAGGTTTCCTCATGGAGGTGTTGGTACACAGCTGCTGTGCACATAAAATAACTTGGAATATGTATGATATATTTTTGAGTTAAGATGAAATGTGCTGATGTAAAATATACAGTTAAATATTTTAGTTTTGTAGAGTAAACTGTATGTGCACATATGTGTATATGTATATAAGTTGTGAAGATTTTTTTTGTTTTCTTGGTGATGTGTGTTTCCATATTACATGTGTGTTGCTAGACTGAGTAATTAGGAGGTCTAATAATAAGCTGAGATTCCTGGTTTTTCTGTTTTATAGCTGTATTCCTGATTTCCAGCACTACTTCTGCCTCATGCCTTGAGGACATGAGTGCTCTGCCCTGCCACAGTGTGCTGAGCGGGCTCCTACTCTGCACAGGAACCTTCTTGGAGAGTTGGGAAGGGCTTCACCTTTGGATGTTGTCCTCCAATAAGCTGTTCATGGGATGGGGTTTTTTGTGAGTTTTGATGCCTGCAGATGGGAATATCCTGTCCTGATGGGTGAGTGGGCAGTGGTCACTGTCATGTGAGTGTTGGGGAAGGCAGAGGCTGCAGGAGCCATGGGCCACCCTCTGATTTATCCATCCTACAGCCTCCTGCAGGGTTGTGAAATGCCATTAGAGCTGCTGTGTGTGTCCCACATTGGGCCTCTGGAAAGGTACCCAGTGGATGCTGGTTTGATCAGCAGCTGCAGGAAGTGGGGCGAGGGCTGGAGGTGCCCCAGAGTTAGGATGCCTCTGTTCTTCTCCTGGCATCTCTTTGCTGTTATGCAGTGGCTCATGAAAATAATTCAGTGTTTCTGGAGGGAGAGTTGAAAGTGCAATGTGCACTGTTGCATCGGAGGAGGCAGCGCAGGGGCAGACAGCCCATGGATTGACTTGAGCCATGATGTGCCTGTTCGGGATGGGAGGACAGGGTCCGAGGAAGGGGGGAGGGTATTTGCCAGCAGACATAAAGACACTGTGGCTGGGTTGAAAAATTAGTTCTGCATAGCATTCATTCCAGTGCTCTGTGACTTAATTAAAAAAAAAAAAAGCCTCATTGACCTTGGTTTTGGGGTACAAAGTTCACAGCTAGCCCCAGGACTGGAGCAGGGCACAATGGTGGCATTGCTGAACTGGGCTTGGAAAATTTTACCATTGTCACAGTCTGGAGGAATTATTTGCAATTGATTTGGGTTTTGCACTTGCACCCGGGAAATGTTCATGACCAGGTTGGACTGGGCTTTGAACAAGCTGGTTTAGTGGAAGGTGTCCCTGTCTACAGCAGGGGGATTGGAACTGGATGATCTCTAAAGATCCCTTCTAACCCACACCATTCTGTGATTCTGTCCTGAGGCTAGGGAATACAACCAACACATTTTGAAGACGAAGGAGGTGGAGCCCCAGGAAACGCCGTTCTAGAGATTAGATCTGAGCAAAGGATATATCCACGCTCTTTCCCTAGTGAAGTGTGGAGCCCCCTATTTCAGTTCCCAGAGACTTTGTCACTGCCAGAAGTCCTTCCTGGGGTCCAGGAAGAGGCAAAGAAGCATACTGCAGTGGGAATAGCTGAACTTGCATTGGCAGGGGAAAAACAAGTATAAAATGTTCCCCCTTTCCTACCTATGTTAGGAGGTTTCCATTTCAGGAAGGAAGTGTGGGTCTGTTCTGTCATACCTGGGGGTGGGAGAGCCCAGTGGTGTAATTAATGCTGCACGCCTCTGCTCCACAGTTGTAGACTGTAAACAGAGCTGATCAAATGATGGTGTGGGAGAGGAATTGTTTAAAATAAATTTTAATAAATTATAAATAACGCATGACTTGCTTCAAGTATACCTAGCCAGCCAGTATTTCCAAGCTTATGAAACACAGCCTCACATCAGTAATGCTCATGTAAGTAACTACCCTGGTGGTTGAATGTATCTCATCCATGTTGAATTTAACTCTTGTGTACGGTAATAAGGCCTTAAATCCCAGACAAAGATCAGGGGCTTATTGCTTGTGGCACTCAGTAGAGGATGGCTCTTATCTAGAATTCTGCAAAAACAAAATTCAGTGGCCTTTCTGATGTTTGGACAGGAGGGAAGGAGAAGATTTCAAGTCCTGCTTTTAACTGCTTTGTTTGTCAGAGCCTTGTGGAGTAAAGAAAATTAATATAGAGATGGGCTCTATTGCTCTGCTTGAATTAGCAGTGCTGTAGTATCAGCTCCATGCAGATTCACAAATAGATCATAAAAAAAGAAGAAATCAGGAGGAGTGAGAGGAGTCAGAAGTCCTTTTGATGAAGACAGCTCTGCTGGGATTTGTGCTCGCTCCCTTGGCTGACCCAGAACAGTGCTGAGTTTGGGGCCTCAGCAGAAAGGACTGGAGTGAGCACAGCTGGGGATGCACCAGATACTGTGCTGGAGTTAGGATGCTGCTCTATTACTGAACTTAGGCATTCCATTCCCAGGTGCACAGGCATTGCTTTCCTTTTGTTGCCAGAGTGCAAATAGTCTTAAAAATGCATGGTTTGGCTAAAATGTTGAGATAAGTGGATTCTGAAAAAATTGGGATGTTATTTAGCTAATATGGAAAGGAGCTAAATAGCATGAGTCAGAAATTTGACTTCCGTGGAAGTTAGACATCTAAAAATCTTTGTGTCTCAGCCATATGCCTCTACATTTCCTTTCAGCAGGAATAACAGCACTTCCCTGTCTCAGGGAGCTTGCAGTGTGATAAGTATGTAGTGTGATGGAAGCCATTTAGATAAGAAGACTTATCAAGTAGGGATTTTCTCTATCCTGACAAAATCAGTATCAGATGGAATACAGTACAACTCCCTGATGATGTGAAAGCCAACAAATACCTTTTTCATTCCCATAGGTGACAGAACCCCTGCTTATTTTTCTTTATCTAAGAGGTGTTCAGGAGGCAGAACAAAGCTCTACTATCACCTCCCAGCAAGTGACCTAAACCATTTAAGCTGAAACATATGACTCTAAGGAAGTATTTTGCAAAAACAGATGCATGGAAAGTCAATTTCCTATTCATATTTTGTTGTGGCAATTGGTACTTTAAAGAGATGGCAGACTTAAATTAGCTGGAAAAGTGACATCTTTAATTAGGAAAGCCTCTCTGCCAGCACATTGAACAGTTGCCAGTTTCTCAGCATTAGGGACCATTGATTGCCAACAATGGCAGCTAAACTGCTTCTGGGTAGAAACTAATTGAATTTTCTCAAGTTGAAACGAAGATCTGAAGTTAAATCAAGAATAACTTCTTTGCTTGCTCTCATTTTACTTACCACTGTGATATTCTTAGCAGTCCAAGGGTAGTGCTGGATGTTAGTGAATGGAGCTGCCTGGGGCACAGCTCTATAAATCCCTCCAGCCTCAGTAGTCCTGGGACTTTGCTGTTGCCATTCACAACACAGGTCCATGTCTGCCCTGTTGGTCCTGGCATGCCATTTTGGTGGTTGTGTTTTCTTCTGGAGGGACTCATTTCCTGGGGCAGGTTGCTTTTGTTTAGTCTTGTACTGTTGTGATGGGAGCTGGTGGAGCCAATCTGAGGATCTGGGCTGTATCCTATTGCCTGAGCATCCCATCCAAGCCAGTGCTGCCTACTCATTTGGGATGGGTAAACAGCCTGTGGGTGACATGAACACGCTGTGAAACTGGGTTACAAATCTGTGGGGGACTTGCCAACTAGACCTTCAGTGGTGTGTGGTTGGTGTTGGTCCCAGGTCTGCTCCCTTTCCTGGGAAAGCTGAGGGCTGAGCACACCTGAGGTGAAGCCTCATGCCAGACTGGAGAAGACCTGGGCTCTGAAAGATTGCTGCCTTTGCTGGCTGCAGTGTGGACGCTTCAGCTGTATTTCTGTCCCTTCTTTGGTTATTTCCTCATCTCAGGTGCAGCTTCTCTGGAGCAATTTTAGCACTCCCTCCACCTGTAAGCCCAGAAAGATTTCTGCTTTCTTTGAGCGGGTTCTCTTATTATTCCTAGTTACCATCCAGGTTGAGTTCTGGCACAATGTCAATTCTAATCCTATCCCATCCTTCCTCTGTTGCTATTGTGTGGTCTGAGGGATCATTCCCTGAGATCTCCTATAAATGCTGCTGAAACCTTTGGCTGCATGGAGAACCTGAGGGGAGCTCTGCTGATAATAATGATAAATCTGAAAAGTTTACAATTGTCTGCCCAACTTGTGTGGAAGCTACAAATGCATAGACCTGAACTGTCTGCCTCAGGCCTATGCTCAGAAGAGGAACTCAGAGATATAATTACATTTTTCCTTAGGGCAACTCAGTTTCTTATTTCCTTTTTTACCTTCATCCTGATTTATCTCCATTTGCCCTCCTTTCCCTTGGCAGGGGTTTTGGAGGATAGACTCTGCTTCCTTCATGGTTTGAAATATAACTCTAGCTGGTCTCAGGGGAAGGAACCTGCTGGAAGATGATCTTGTTTTAACCATATGTGTGTTTATTAAAGCTATTCAGCTCTGGTTAGACTCTGTTAGTGCTGTAAGAAAATTATAGGGGTATTGGTGTGTCTCCCATTTAGAATCTAGGCAAAACTTAAACTTTAGGTTTCGGTCAAAATGGAAGTATTTTTTTTACAACCAACCTGTTTCACCCCCAGGTATCTCAATAACTTTGTTTTTTCTTTTAAAACAACCAGGAAAAATTTGGAGGAAGGGCAACTCCTGCCTTGCTGTATAGCCTTTCCTCCCTGGCAGAATACAAGCAGCGGGAGAAAGGAAAGGCTCCTTGGAAGCAGATATAAGGGAAAGGTTTGTTTGCAGTACTCAAGAAAGGCAACTTTGTGAGGCATCAGCTGAGTCTCCAGTGGGTAGTGGCTCCCAGCTGTTGTCAGGTTTAGAAATATGTGTTTAAAATGTGGCCTAGAGCTGTGGGGCTCTGCATCAACCCAGCCCTGCCTTATGTGTCAGTATGAAAAAAAAGTTTGTCCAGTGTGTCTCCTCATGAATTATGTACATTTGCTGTCTGTATGTGTCTTCTTTCTAAAAGAAAAAAATCCCACAACTGTTGGAGTGGGAGAGAACTTAAAACAGATTTCAAGATTGCACAGGAGAAGGAATTCAGTTAAATCTTTTGTTAGAAAGAACCCTTTTTTCAGCAGCTAAGAGTTAATTATTCAACTTCTCCTGTTACCCTCCAGCATTAGTTCAGAACAGAAATATTTTGCTTATGAAATGTATATTCTTTCAGGTACTTTACAAGTGGTTTATTCCCATTACAAATACAGTGAAAAAAAAAAGATCCTTTCCCCTTTTACAAACCCACTATCAAGGAGCTACTCTTTTTGCTTCTCTTTGTAGTGGTAGATAGGAAAAGTACAGAGACTTCTGAAAATATATAATCTCTGGAAATATTAAAGGACATTCTCTCATCACTGTGTGAAATGGCAGCAAACATTACCCATATTTGGAAGTAAAGTTTAAAAGAAGAGACAGCAAAGATGTGATTGTTCACTTAAGAAAAGTCTTCTGGGAGTCATCTGCGTGGAAAGCAAATTGCTGGGGAGTGTATGAAGGTTTTAAATGAAGCCTGTGAAAAGTCTACTCAGCTGTTACTAGGGAATGGCAGGAACAGCTGAGTGCCTTGAGGAAATTGAAATTTCCTGTGTTTCTGTCAGCCCAGGCACTGGGATGTGGAGGGCCATAAGAATCTGATGCCACGTCCTGCATTTGCACTGAATATGAAGAAGAGGATGGACAAACATTGGGTGCTGACACGGGGGTCAGACTTGACATTGCCAATATTTAAAGGAGAGAAATAAATACTAAGAAAAATATCATGAGGAAAAAATCCTTGGAAATGTGTGTAGTGTTTCTTCAGGGGAATAGAGATATCCTGGAGCAGAAGATGGTGATACTCAAAAAGGCCTTACAGGAAGCAAAGCTGTGCAAGTGTTGCAAAAGATGAAAGCCTGGCCTCTGATGTTGGTCTGATGAGTTCCCCAGCAAGCAGCAGGACTCTAGACTTTTGATTTAATTCGATATTTTTAAAAGAGGCCACTATTTTAACTGCTCTAAAGCAGATTTCCAGTAGTCAAACCAAGCAAAATGGCCAAATTTTTAAAATTAAAGTGAAAGGACTGAGGAGATTAATTTAGCTGAGAAAAAGAAGTGTTTCCCTCTCATAAAAGGACAGGGGTATGTTCAAAGAAGCTGTAAAAGCCAGCAAAAATGTGTATCAAAAAGCTTATGGTGCCACAGGTAAAGCCTGCCCTCCTTCTGGCATGGGCTGTGCTTCCCAGTTCTTTGGTCTTCTGCTTAATTCACTTGGGGTGTGTGGCATAATTTAGATTTCCATAAAGCATCAAAGTGGTTTGGTGTAGTCAAAGACAGAGGTTTAGAAATAACACAGAGCATGTAAGAAGTGATTAGTAAGGGGTGGTTTTGGTAGATGTTTTTCTGTGCTCTGAAACTTTTGAAGTTCATTGTGTGGGGACAGTGGGGAGAGAAAAAACTCAATAAAACTAATCATTGGATGAAACATTAACAGGGGTTTAAATGTCAAGAAGCTGAGAAGGTACCTGGGGCTCTCTGTCCATAGAGCTGTCGAAATTGGCTGATGATGAGATAAAAAGAGAGATCTTGTTAGTGTTTGCAATCAAAACTGTTTTCCTCAGTGCTGATGAAGATTTACCTATTTCTTTTGTCCACTGAGTTTTGCTCGTTGAAAATGTAGAATTGGTGCAGGATTTCAAGAAGCTTGCTCAGATTTGAGGTGGGCAGTGCGAAGACATCATCTGTGTAGGCAGCCCTGGGCTTATTTGGACCCTGCATCTCCGTGTGTGAGGAATATCCTGTCCAGTGTGTCTCTACTCTGTGTACAGTGTGTCTGTGTCCCCCTCTGCTCGTTGTAGGAAGAGAAGT
This sequence comes from Rhipidura dahli, assembly GCA_013399225.1. Lineage (NCBI taxonomy): Eukaryota > Metazoa > Chordata > Aves > Passeriformes > Rhipiduridae > Rhipidura > Rhipidura dahli. Next base: position 83,443 of record VXAC01007780.1, read on the forward strand.
TGAGCTTTGGTGACATGTTAAGGGTCTGTGTATCTCATCTCCAGCCTGGAAGCAGCTCTTTTACTGCTGGGACAAGGCTGTTTGATCCAAGGACAAGGCTGAACTAGCGAGGTTTTCCTCCTTTTCTGCATATCTGAGAGATGAGTAATACACTGTCTAGTTACCTGCAAGGGTGCAAGTTTCCATTATCCTGCCCAATTTGATACTTCTATCAGGAACACAGCCTTGTGAATGCACTTTCTGCCTCTTGAGGTTTGCTACTAAGTGTGACGCTTTGAGAGGAGGTTTGCATCTAAGACATACAGGAATCAGATCCTGTTTCAGTGTTCAGTGCAAAAGCTTTTAGTCTTTCTAATCTTTTTCCTTGGAAAACTACTGATTTGTATTGCAAATGTGTTTGTATACTTCTTTAAAGTCTGGTTATTTTTCTCCACCACATGGTATTCTTAAAGTAGAAATGCAGTTACCTCATCAAGAGAAGTTCAGCCATAGAAGGTCATAGAACTTACAGTCAAGAGCAAATTTTAATAAGGTCCCAAGGTCCCCAATTAATTCTCTTTTTTTTGGATATACTCATCAATGCTGGGCCACCGATTGCATTGAGTGTCCTTTAAAAATAATTAATACTGCAATCCCTTGAGTACTTTCAAGGTAAATAAGTTTTGAAGTTAATCAAGTAATGGTAAAGAGATAGAACTGTTTTTTTCCGTACTTGTTGTATATAACTATAGGCCCATATAGATAATCAAACATTTCTTGGCAGATCTGAATGGATTTATAGATTACAGCTGAAGCAGGGGTTGAATTGCAGCTGGATGTTGAAATTGTACAAGCTCTCTTCTTGACATTTTTTCTATATTCCAGCTTCCTCTTTGCTATTTTCCTCTTCCTTATTAAATCTTGTATTATTTGCAGGTTTTGAAGACTTCTTTTTCTAATCTGGGTTGCTTTTTTTGTTTTGCTCCTTAAATAGAGATTTGAGAAAATGTGAGAGTATTACTTGACAACCAAATTATGTTGGAGTGAAGTGAGTTGACTGTTGTGTGGAGCTGCATCAGCTGGTCTTCTGGCAAAGTACAGTTCAAATGAAAGAGTAAAAAATGCTTTATATTTAAACTTCGGGGGAAACACTAGACATGGCCTGGTTATTATAGTGAAGTCATTTTTAAACTCTAGTGTTTAATGGAAACACATTCTTTCTGCCATCATTTTTAGTTTGGTTCAGGTATGTATTTTTACATGAACCTTACATGTCCACACTTGCCAGGCTTGTTGAGCTCTGTAGGATGAACTCAGTGCAGGGGCTGAGTTCCTTTCCAGTGAAGACAGATGTGAAGATGGGCTCCCTGTTGTTTGCCTGGTTCACACTGGCTGCTAGCAGGCATTCAGTGTGTGTGACCAGATTGGTGCTGTTCTGACTGATATTGGCCAGAAGGCATCAGATGTGGGGGTTTGGTCCTCAGCACCCTGTGCTTCACTCCCCAGACCTGCCCTGTCACACTGCACTGCTTGGTAACGAAGACCAAGCTGCAGAAATTTGTTCCATTGAAGTCATGGGCTATTTTTGTTATTTTTCCTCTGGCGTCCAGCTTTTTCCTTTTCTGGAATTTTGATGTGTCTTGCTTTTAAGAGGGTCTTCTTTCTTGTACCTGTGCTGCAACCTAGAAATGCACACAAGAGAAATATGTCTATCGGAGCAAGACTGGATTTCTGGATTCTGCACATCTAATCAAAGTTCATTTTAATAATGTGATTTGTCTTAAATTTTCTACAGGGTCTAAACCTTTAGACTTTTCAATCTGCTTTCCTGTCACTATAGGCAAATTTCTGTATGAATAATGCATAGTTTTGCTTTAAAAATCAGTCTGCACAAATCCACTTTATTTTCACTTTTTATTGATTCCAACCCTGGTGGCTTGCATATATCAGAAATTTCACAACTTAAAAATGTGTCTATCCCTGCAAACGAGTCATTGATCAAAAAAGGTTAATTTAACTGACTCCCTTGAATTTTTCATTGTCTCTCTTTTTTGTTTCTGTCGAGGTGGCAAAAACAATTTCCATTTAGAAACTTTAGTTTTCAAAAGAGTAGGGTTTCGCTTTTTCTGCTGAATGTATGTGTATACAGTGTATTCATTTAAATACAAATTCATAGAAACAATTCACAAATGCAATTCACTGAAAATTTGAACCCATTGCAGTACTTTATTACTGTAAGAATGCTCAGGTTATGCTTCCATTCCAGAGATTAATCTGCTGCTGACTGCTAATATTTAATTCATCATAAAGTTAAGTACAACAGAATTTGGTATTTTTTGAAATGGTAAAGAAAACATTTTTGACCTCAACTAATGAAACTGCCATCAATTGCCTTTTTTTCTCTTTTCCCCTCCCATTCCCTTGGTCTACTTTGTTTGTCTTCTTGAATTTCCTCTGCACTTTTCTTTCCTGCATCTAGGCACCCTGTCATCTCACTTTTTAATTACCTTTTTACTTTTTGAGGTGGATGCAGGAGGGACCCAAATGCTGACTTGGAGATAACAGTGGGAACCCCTGTGGGCTCTGGGAAGCTGTGGCTTGTCCAGTTGGGCTGGGATCTGGCAGGCTGGGAATTCCCACCTGAAGACCTGGACCCTGTGTCCTGGTGAACTGTGATTGTGGAGATAGGGATGCTTCTGGGTCTTTGCTGACCTACTGGTCGTTTGTGATGGCTGAGGTGCAGTCTGGAACCAATGCCTTGTGATTGTATGAATGAATACATTTAAAATAGAAAACACTCCTCAGCTTACACAGATCTCTGTTTTATATTGGCAGCAGCCACTTCAGACCAGGTTTTCCCACTCTCCTCAAAGGCGACTGACAAAATCTGCAGAGGAGCTCTGCTGAAGAGATGGAAGATTTGGGTTCATGTTTCCCTTCAGAGTCCTTAGTAGGAGGTGAAGGAGAATTTCTGCTGTTATTTTAGGAAATGGAATAGGATTTCTGTAAAATATCTGCCTTCCAGCAGGGATTTTGAAGATCTTACATGGAACACAGAATTTTACAGAGGATGTGGCAAAACCTGCCAGTGCAGTAGCAGCCTCTTCCACAGGGAAGAGGGACCTGGTGGGCTCCATCTGGGAGCAGTGGGACCAGCTGGGCTCCCGTGGAGCAGTGCAGATGCTGCTGTGAGTAGAAGCCAATGTCCCCTTGCTGCTGTTCTGCCTTTCACTTGCATTGGCATAGACACTTTTTTGATCACATCTGAATTATTTGCTGCTTCAGAGGTTCTATTGTGCATCACCTGTTTTTCTCTAAACCCAGGCACTGTGTGATCTGACCAAAGCCTGGAGGGAACCACTTACTGCCATGCCACTTTCATGTGCTGCCAAACCTCTTACAGTGAAGTGCCCCTAAAGCAAGACTGTCAGTATAGTTGGCTGAGTGACAGAAGAGCCATGGTGACCACTTGTTAGATGTTTGGTTAGTTGTGAAATGCCAAGGGGTTGTTATCCTCACCTGTGAGTTCCTTAACTCAAATACATGCATAAGGACCCTGGATCTCCTAAGGTAGCTTTAATCAATACACAGATTCTTTCATTAACATCAGGAGACTGAGCAACATCAAGGAAAGCTTAGGCAGTATGAAAGAAGCACAGTGGGGTGGGGGATGATGCCGTGGTACAAAAGTGCTGAAGGTAAGGTAAGCATTCCCATCTCAGCCTCAGTCTGTCTGGGGCCAGGCCTTTGTGATTGATTACCAACGTGTTTGCAAGCAACAGTTGTGTGATAAAAACCTGTTTTCTGTGTGATTTTATTTTCCCTATAGAAGTGCTTGCTGGTTGGACACTGCTGCCATGAGGCTCTGGCTGAGATGTCCCCATGGATGTGTTGATCCATGTAATGAGGGCAAGGGGCCAGGAACCTGCTTCCCAGTGGCCACACAGCTCTCCCAGCACATAGAGCCCTGACACTTCCCTTTCTGTTACTTCCTCTCTCATTGTGCTTGATGCCTGCAGGGGCTGGCACTTAAATATGCTCCATTCAGCTCGGGGCACTTTTGCCTCTGATGAAGTGGGTGATTTAAACAAAAATAGAAATTGTTCCTGTCCTTCCTGTGGTAGTTTCAGCCTTTCTCCTGTTGTTTCCTTAGCAGGTCAGTGGGTTCTTGGAAACCAGTGGCTGAGCTGGCCCAACAGCTGGCTCTGTGCTGAGGCAGAGGAGCTGCTAGAAGCAACACATCCCAGTAGATTATGTCTGCTGTGAAATGCTCTCAGCCCTCCCAGCTGCGGGGCCCTGATCTCCTACCCGTGTCTGCGGCGAGCTGCCTGCCTGGCACACCGCCTGCTAATACATCCTGGCAGGGCAGGTTCTCCCTGCTTCACAGTTTTATACCCTTCCTATGAAACAGAAATAGCAATGTGGATGTATTTATTCAAAGCATCGAGGGAAGGGGCCTTTGGCAGCCTGGCTGGCTGTGTGACATTTACCTTCTCATGTCTGTCAGGATTTTCATTGCTGAAATGAGGCTTGTGAACAGCTCCTCTCAGGATTGCTTCTTCAGCCAGGGCAGAAACATTTAGGGGTGCTGGATAATAATCTACTGACTTAATTTTATGTAGTGAGACAATGTCCTAGGTATTTGGGACACTTCTGTGGCTTATCTGCCATCATTTTTCATCTTGTGTTTTTTGGTCTTGTAAGACTGACAAAAGAATCACTTAACCATCTAATTTCAGGTATTCTTTCTTAGGACAGCATTTGAATGAAAAGTTGATGTTTATATTGAGTCCAAAGTGAGAATAGTTTTGTTTGTTTTTTTTTTTTTTTTTTTTTTTTCCTGAATTGGTCTCTAAGAGCTGGTGTAACTGTGTGCAGACTTTAAAAGATGAAAATGTCCCATCTCAGTATCTGGATTATTTATGTATGTATGCATTTATTTATTTATTTATGTATTCTGGCAAGGTCAAAAAGATGAAAACACAGGGCTGCATTAAAACCTTTGTGTTATAAGTGGGAAAACATTCATTACTTAAGTGGACTAAGTCCACTGGGAATGCTGGATTTGAGGCTCTCTAGTGGGCCCTCCTGCCTGTCCCCATGTAGGCTGACCAGGAGGGGCAGAGCTGGGCTCACTCGGTGCCAGAGAAGACATGGAGCTGGAACACTCAGGGAGTTTGTCCCAGCTGAAGGTACTGCTGTTGTGAAGCATGGGAAGTTTGGTGAGGCACGGGAAAGGCTTTGCTTTGAAAGTGCTCTGTTGTGAAATTTCGTGAAGGATGCTGCCTTACTTTCTGTTTAATTTGAGTGCCTAGGTGATAAGCACAACAGTAAAAATAGGGGCCAGGATAGAAAGACAAGGAGGATTTATTTATTTTTACTAACATAGGGGAGAGTTCTGTGCTGATTTTGTTTTGCTTGTTTGTTCTGGTTTTAATATGAATCTGCATCATCTCAGTACTTTAGACATCAGTGCCTTGGAGATGTGGTCAACAACTGCCTTTCATTCTCTTTCTGCTCTTCTAGAGACTACATGGATGCACAAAATCATACTTACTTTCTGAGGTTATAGTAAGATTTCTTAATGGTTTCTTCCTGCATATTGCTCCAAGCATTGGACAGGATTCCTAAATTGGAAAAGATATTAAAAAATGAATGTGGCAAAAGAAGTAAATAAAAATAAGGTATAATGCTTAGCACATGTGTTTCATATAATTCTTGTACAAGCTTAATTCTTTACCTTAAGCACTGGCAACTTTTTTCCAGAGAAGGGAAACACTGCTTACTTTTTATTAGCACCTTTGTTACCCTGGCCTTTTCAATCTAACAGCAGAGTGTAGCTTGGGGGAGGGTGTTGCAGTTTATCTTCTACTCTTTTGACACATTGTGCAAATTAATGACAAAGCCCCACGTAATGTGCAAGTGAAAATAAGGTTTTGCTGGTACTTGAAAACCCTATGCTAAAACTCAAAATTGAAAATTCTCTTTTCTTGAACCCCATGACCTAACCTTCTCCTGTGAACAATTGGGGGAAGGTGGGAGAAGAAAAAAGGGAAGGGGGAAAGAAAAAATAATTTCAAATTTTTTTGAGATTGTGACTCATTATTCTTTAGCTCTCTGGAACGCCATGAGACTTTTTTAAGCATCTGCTATTTGTCACTTGGCAGAAATTGGCTGATAGCTTGAGACTGGAATTGTCATTTTATACACAACACACTGACAGATCCATGCAGAAACAAACCTACCAAAATTCCATTTAAAAATGTATAAAAACAACAAATAAACTTAACGGAGAGCTTGCCAACACTATTCTTAATTCCGTATTAAAAGATAGGAAAGAGGGATCTGCTGGAGTTGTGCCTCTTATATTTGCACTGATTTTATGTGCCTGGTCCTATTGCTTTCTAGTTGTTGTCTCCTAAAAGAGAATGGGCTTTCCTAACATCAGGTAGAGGGAGGGAACTTGTGTTTTAGCTCTTTGGAGGCACAACAGAGAATCCAACTAGCAAGGAACTGCTTGAAAGCGGGAGTGATCTCCCTCATTGAGCAAGGTGTTGTGTCAGTAATTTGCTGTCAAGATGTGCCTGAATTTGAATACGCCCAATATGTATTTTGGGCATGGCAGCACTTTTTCTAGTCTATGTTAACACACAGCTGGAGGATTGGCTTGTGATTGCATGATGTCATCGTGGATGTTTGGTCTCTTAAGAAGCTGCTTCCAGAATGAACTTTTTCTAACAGTGGCCAGCCAAGGTATTTTAACACAGAAGGAAGAAAGGTTTCCTTAACACTCCATTGTCAAAGCAGATGTTGCAATGTGGGGCAAGATAAGGAAGGGTCTCACTCACCCATTTCTTTGCCCAATGCTTGTATGAAAGTGTCAAAATGTTAATTTGTGTAGCCTACCTGTGCATTTTATTTTTGACCACTATTAGAAGGAGCTTTGTTCTGTAGCTCTTCATGAAGTATAGAGGCCTTTTTTCATGCTCATACTTACTAGTGCAGTTTTTTGCTCTGTAATTCTCCAGAGTTTTCTTACTTGCTCTGGATGACTTTTGCAATGGTGTGATTGATTGCTTGGGAGTTGAACATTCCCATGAAAGTACTCAATCCACTCAAACTGAAATCTCAAACTGAAAATGTGCTTCAGTGACAGTTAATTGGAAGTTATTGATGTTTTTCTATAGGCAATAGGTACTACCACTATTTTTCTTGAAGTAGCATTTAAAAGCTTCAGAGATCAGGTCCCTTCTACAATAAATAACATTTAAGCATATTGAAAAAAGGGTTCCTGTTCAGAAAGTTTAGAGATAAGTTATGTTTTTACCCTGAAAAAGAAATCCTGAAAATAAATATTGAATAATCATTTCAGAGGAGCCAGGGAGAAAATTACTGGTAATTCCACCTACTTCTGGATAATGCATTGCCTTGAATTTGAAGGGGAAGAGCTTACCTGGCCCTGTTATCAAGGGTGCACCAAATTGAATATTAAAAAAAGTGATGCTTTGAAGCCACAGGTACACAGTAGTGGGCTGTATCCACTGACTTGACATGTTGACCCTGACTGTTGAGATCCCATGGTAACTCTTGGAATATGTATGCATGTATATGAGAGGAATAAACAGAGCTCTTAAATTTCAAGAAGAGAAATCACTGTATACCACTTTCTCTCTGACCTTGAAAGGACTTGAATTATTAAAGAGTCTCTTAAAAGTGCAACCTAGTTTCTAAACCCTGTAATTTAAAGTGGCATAACCATTGTGAAATTTAGTTCTGGAACAATTTAAGCAGTTTTTTCTGCATTACTTTAATTACAAAAATTGGATGTTTCTATTGCTTCAGAATGTTTTATCATTTTAATTAAAATTAAGAATTTTATGTACACTGTGGTGCTGTGAATCCAGGATTCACAGCAAAAACCAAAAGCTTTTTTTAAAAAATGGCTTCAGCCACTTGGGAGCATTTCTAACTTTTCTCACAAGTCCCCAAGACAAAACCCTGGAATATGGCATGGGACAGTGATTCTCATTGCCCCATTGAGCAAGGAGGGGAAGCAATCCAGGTGTCACCAATCACAGTCTCTCATCTTCATCCTCTTCCATCCCAGGTGCACTTCAGCAAGCCAAGGTCAGGAACACCGTGTTCTCTACCCTTCCTAAACAACCTCAAGGAAAGAGCAAGTCCCTTCTCCTTCTTGCACCTTCTCACCCTTACAAAAGAGGGTCTTCTCTCCTGTGCTGGCTTTGCAAGGTCTGGTTTTTGTAGCAAGGGTGCCACAGAGGTGGCTTTTATGAGAAGCTCCTGGAAGCTTCCACCATGTCCAGCAGAGCCCATCCCTGATGGCTCTGAAGATGGACATGCTGCTGGCCAAAACTGGGCCAATGAGAGTTGATGGTAACGCCTTTGTGATGACATATTTAAGAAGAAAATCAAAACAAAGTACACACAGTTCTTTCCTGGCCAGAGAAGAGGAGGAGGTGAGAACACGTGAGGGAAACAACATGGACAGACCGAGGTCAGGGGAGAAGGAGGGGGAGGAGGTGCTCCAGGCACTGGAGCTGAGATTCTTCTGCAGGCCATAGTGATGACCATGGTGGAGCAGCTGTGTCCCTGCAGCCCATGGGGGAGGTGCCTGTGCCGGAGCAGGTGGGTGCCTGCAGGAGGCTGTGATCCAGTGGAAGACCCAGTGGGGAGAGAGGCCCTTGTTTCCATGGTGGAGCAGCCTGTCCTTGGATAACTGCACCCCGTGGGAGAGAGACCCGCAGTGCAGCAGTTTGGGGAGGACTGTGAGCCCATGGGGGGAATTCACGTTGCAGAAGGTTTGGCAGGACTGCTGCTCGCCAGAGTGGAGCCACGCTGGAGAAGTTCAAAGGGAACTTCCCTCCCGTGGGAGGGAGCCCACAGCGTAGCAGGGGAAAAACTTCTCTCCCTGAGCCAAGTGGAAGAAAACCTCAGGTGATGAACTGACCAAACCTCTATGCCCTGTCTCCCTGTGCTGTCAGTAGGGAAGGAAGGAGGGGCTGGAGGAAGAAAAGGTATTTTTAGGGGCTTATTTTACTTCTCATTATCCTCCTCTGATTTTGTTACTAATAAATTCACTTTGCACCTCCAAGTTGAACCTGTTTTGCCCTTAGAGTGCTTTCTTTCTGTCCTTAACTCATGAAGCCTTCATCAATTTTTTTCTCTCCTCTGCCCAGCTGTGGCAGGGGTGGGTGAGCGAGTGACTTGCTTGGGAGCCTGGTGTTTGGCCAGTGTCAAACCATGACATCTCCAAACTACAGTGAAGACCTTGGCCTTGCCCACATGGCTGGGCACATTTTTCTAGCACTGTCATCTTCACGTGTCTCCTGATAAATTACTGCCCTGGTACCAGCATCTGTGGCTCACTCCCTGCTGTTTTGAGCTGAGAACTATTTAATCAACAGAAATTGAACATATATAAAGTTCTATGCCTTGAGAGAATTTTATTTTTATTATACATCAAAAAGGCATGTTTCTGGTTTGTCAGGCAGGTTTCATTTACACAGGCTTGCAGCACTTGCACACGGCTCATTTTATTCTCAGCTTGCCTCCAGAGTGGCTGTAGGAGTGCATCCATATGGCCAGGGCTTTAGAGCTAAACTGGAAGTACCAAAACAGAGATGCAACTTCGATGCAATTATATGCACTGCTTTGCTTTCTACATTGGGAAGCACACACCAGCCTACTCCTACCACATCCACAGAGGAACACATGGTACCAAAGGGGTCTGTGGCAAAGCAGAGAGACAGGATCTGCTGCTGCTCTGCTGCTTGCACCATGCCAGCCTTGGGGGGCTCCTCAGGTGAAAACAGCTTCACAGCACTCCATCAACCATCACCTATGGCTGCTGGGGAAATACTGTCACCACCTTTCTGCAACCTAAGGGTTGCAGGGAAAAACTAAAGATAGGGAGCACCTATGGCTTTCTGTCTCCTGATCCTCAGTAAGTGGGCACTGAAAGTCTGCTGACTGTTCGTCTCCAATGATGTCCAAAGACAGTTTGGGTCACTCATCAGGGTCCTCCATGCAGATGCAGCTTGTCACAGCACCAGCTGTGAGACCCTCACAGGCCAGGACTCTCCTGTAGGCAGCAAACAGAACCAGGCACAAATGACACTGGAAATTTCCTGTGCTGAAATGACAGGAATGCATTGGTCTGGCTTCATTCTCTGCACTGAATTCTACCTGCAGAGCACAATTCCTCCAAATGCTCTGAAAGCAATAAAAGCTTTCCTATTTTTAAATAAGCTTGCATTTTAAATCACTGCATACATATATAGGTATGTTTGTCTGTGTACATATATCTTAAAACATAACCCAAATTTAATTTCTCAGTGTAGAGTGAAAAATGAAAATACATAAGACTATTACTCACATTACAAGCCAATTCATCTTCTCAGAACCTGAAGTTTAAAAGTTCACAGTAAGAAGTTTGCCAAGCAAATTTAATGACTTTGTGCAGACGTATCTACCTCCTTTTATATTGCCTGTGATCAAATGACAGGCACTCCTTGCTAGACTTTTTATGTACTTGCTCATTTGCATGCACTCCAGAATTACCCATTAAAGGCTGCCTTTTCTTGACAAACTTTTACCTCTGATAAATGGCAAACTCTGCTGGCCTGACTTCATGACAGTCCTTGGTCCTGACAGCTCGACTTAATTAATCTATTTAATTTATTGATCAAGTCCATAGCAAAGGAGTATTCCCCATTAAACAGGATTTTTATGACCCTTAGTTATATGACTAAAGGCATTCCTAAAAACTGAAATTTACTTAGAAGCTTGCATGCTGTCCATCCAAAAAATCACTTATGAAGAGGAAAAGTTGGAAACTACAAATGACGCAGTGATTTTAAATAATGACCAGGTTAGGCTGTAAGTTGAATTCATTTGCCTATTTCACAAAATAAAAAAAAAAAAAAAGCATTGCAAAGCAATAAGGAATCCTTGAAAAGCAATTCTGAAGCCTGTCTCTTCCACTGGACTATGTTTTGTTATATTTGTGTTGCTTGAGGCAAACCAGACAGTTCTATTTGTGCAAACTGTGACAATTATTTCAGTTGGAAAGTGCAGATTATTTAGTGCTACAATACTTCTTGGATGACTTATTAATATGGATGTAAAACCTTGCAGTTAAAACATACAAGGAAGCAAACCATAGGCTGAAGCAGTTAAATGAAAGACCAGCATAGTCTTTAAATCTAAAATTAACAAATCATGTTCAGATGAAGAACATTCGTGTAAGTCGATTCCCCTGCTGCCTAAGCCCCAAAGTGCCTTTCCCTTTACAATCAAACAACCAGAAGTTGTTATAAACTGGCAGGAAATTATAAGCCTAACCAGCCAGGTCAGAAGGCTGACATACCACACACCCTACACATTAGCCTTGCTGTTTTCCATACACAGCTCTCTACAGCCACATCTGTTTGCAGAAAGATGCAAATGAGGTTTAACTCTTGCAGTAGTCTAGCCACTAGAGGATAATCAGAATAAATCTGTACTAATCACTTCTTGTGGTTTTGCTATAAAACCAATTTGTTCAGGGAAGCTTGACTGAACAGATAGGGACAGGTAGACTGGACAAAGGTTAAATGGTCTTGTCATAATTGCATAGTTTAATTTCTAGATATAAAACAGAAATCCTCTTTTTATAAGATTCTGGTCATATAATTTTAGCATGAATATGCTGGATACTTTACAACTGTCACTTCATTTCCTTTCTAATATATTTTTAAACTGGTGGCAAGCAGGATGAAAACATTTTCTATAAATCTATCCAGCATCTGAAATCACTTGAGTTTTGTGAGCAGCAAGTTGGGGGAGAGACACCAGTTGGTCAATGTGTGTATTTTCAGATTGTTTTCCACCAGCATGTTTGGATCTACATCTCAGTTTGCTCCAGAGGGGCATCTGTGTTCCTGCAGGACACCTCACCACTGGTCATGCCTCCCACTGCAAGGCAGGAAGTGCAGCAGCATCACTCTGCATCAGCCCCCAGAGACATAGTCTGGAGGCAAATTGAGCAGTCTTATCCAGATGGAAAAATCAGATGACAATCTTTTTTTATCCCAGCCTTGAGTCTGTTTAACTCTGGCAGGTAGCAGTCTAGGCTAACACATTATTATGCCTAATTCCTCTCGCAGAGCAGAAACCGACTGTTACTATTTCCCCTTACTGTGCAAGTTTTACAAGGGACAGGTTCACAGACACATGGCATTGCCTCTCATATCCCAAGACTTGCATGCCCTCCAACACTTTGCCTGCTGCACACACACCTAACCTGCACAGGGAGAGCTCTGCATGGGTCTTCCCACGAGTAGGGGCCACAGCCCTCAGCTCTGCAATTTTCATTACAGACCCCAGTGGGAGAGCTGCCTGCTCCAGCTTCATCTCTGCCAAAAAAGGACAGTTTGTCCTGGTCCCCAGCATCAGCAGATATGCAGGGGGATCCTTCAGTGGAAGAGTCCTGCACCTTTGGCCATCCCTAAGCTAAGTCCTCAATGCCAGGGCTCCGCAGCTCCACTTTGCCCCAGTCCCACAGACAGAGCCAGAGCTGGGGCTCCTGCTCACCAAGAGCAGGTGTGCTCATGAGTACATGTAAGAAAAAGGAGGCACCATGCATATTGCAAGCAGGTCTCTTTTCAATTTTTCATCTCTGAACAGCTTTAACTGTATCTCCTAATCGAAACCTACACTGTTTTTAGTCTACATATCCAGATAAAGAGAGTGTGGAGTCTGGAAGCTGTCTGTTTACATACCACAAATCACATCACAAATATCCAAAAGTGCATTTGAGTATCCAGGGGATGGAGTTTTCAGCCCTTTGAGGCCACCAAATTGCTTCTGACAACAAAGAACATTCTGAAATTAACTTTGAAAGGTGTTTCTGTTTTATTAAGATGGAAGAAGCAAAAGAGACAGTTCATGCTTTTTAGCAGCATTTCTGTTCCTGAGACATGGAGGGTGGATTCCTGTAGGACCTTTGCATAGATCTGGCATGATGGAAGAGCCTGGAATTGGAGAGTGCCTCATTTACAGTGATTACATTTAAAAGTGAGTGGCAGGGCTTGATCTGTGACAAATGCACAAGGAGAAAGACAGGATGTGATGAATAGCAGAATCTACAGGATGCTGCTTTCCTGAAGGGCCAAAATTAATTGCTCCTTTGCACCCCTTCCCATTTCCCCCAGCCTTTGCTGAAGCAGCTCTGCATGGACACAAATTATAGGGTAGTAAGTGCATCTGTATTTGCACACAGCAAATCAAATCAGCCATCAAATACTGCCCTGCACTGTTTTTCCAGTGGAACCACAATACACATGCAGTGACAGACCCTGGCCCACGTGTGCATTGAAAAGAGCTGCTCTGCTTCTCCTCTCAGCACACACTTGGATGTTCCCAGGCCTGCTTTCTTTAGATACTCCTGCTCAGCAGGGAGAGATTGGTATTTGATGCAGGGGGACTGTCTTTCACTACAGGCTCCCTCCTCAGGGTCAGGAGAAAGTTTCTTTGCCTTGTGCCCATTTAGCGAAGAGGGAAAACAGCATCTCTGTTATTACAGCACACACAAAGCACAAGTTGCTAATTGGCTCTAATCACACTGCTGTAAACATTGACAGCAACCGAGAATTCAAAGGTGTCCCTGTTATATGGAGCTCATAGGGATTTGTAAGACCTAAAGCATTGCCACAGCCAAGGTTCAGCTTTGACCACAGCCTGCAAGTGGTTCCTGCAGCAGAACCATTATCTGGTACCTGCTGAAAAACAGACACAGATTCATGCCTGTGAGGAGGGGGTTGGATGTATTTTCCATTGCAAGTTTCTCCTATCTCATATAAAGTTCACTTACGCACAAGAGAACATAAAATGACCCAAACCTGGGAACTGGGGAGACATGCTACTTCTTTGATGTTAATACATGAGATACAAAATAATAAGCTATAAACAGCTGTAGTCCTGATTCTGCCTCACAGTATCAAGGGCAAATCTGGGACAAAGACTACAACCCATCATAGGAAACCCAACATGGGGAATTTTTCTTGTAGGAAAACTTCCAACCCAAGGAAAAGGATGGAGGTGCCATCCATATATCATTACTTTAAGATCTTATTAAAGTCAAAGCTGCCCAAATGTAGGGTATTTTTTAAACAGCTCAAAGTTTGGTCTAGCTCCAGTTCTCACAGTGGAGTCTGCTCTCTGCTCACAAGCAGCATAAACAATACCTTTGTACCCCAGTGGTATTTAAAAGCTACCTAGATCCCTCTATAACTTAGGCATGTAAGTAATTCAGGTGGTACTCTGCTATCAGAAACTCTTCCAGTATTTCAGCTACTCAGGATACTTTTACAAGAGTATTAGGAGTTGTTAAAACTTCTGGTTTTTAAAACTTAATGGCTGGATTTAACACACTGATCTGTGGGTTCTTGAACATTTTGAAAATGGCCCTGGTGCTTCAGTGTAGGAAAGACAGGCTTTTTGTACCTTTTTTCTTATACTATTATCAGCAGCTGTGAAGTGATGCAATCTATATGCCGTATGGAGCACCTATATATAAAAATCTGACATATGGATGTTGTGAAGTTCTCGGAAGATTCCACATACTTGAGATCACCCACGTGCTAAAAAAATTCTGTTTGGGAATTAGTAGTTGAGATTTATGTTGAATTCCCAAGTGAAACCAGGCAAATTGTGCTGGGAGTATTTGTAGCATGGAGTCAGGTCTGAATTACTCTTTTTGGTCCCCAGTGGAGTACCACAGGTTTTGGGGAGGATGTGTTTGTGCTGAATGTTTTCAAGGTGTCTCTGCAGATAACTTATGTTGGATCTCTTAACCAATTGGATCTGAGCTGTTTCTAGCTCGTGGTTCTTCACTGTCATCTCCTGCCCTCCCCTAGCTGGGACCCTCTGTCTCCATGGGCAGTATGAGAGGGGGAGGATGAGGCACAACATCACTGAACACCTGGTTTCTCAGTTAAGTCCTCAGGACTTGCTACTCAGATGTGTTGTTTTGCTGCACAGAAATTAAGGCAGCCTACTGGCTGCTGTTTCTGTGGGACTTGAAGAAGGTAAGGCATTCCAATGGATCCAGAAATTAGTAAAGCACACAATTTGCAAGAAGCTTCTGCCTTTGTTAAACACTGATTTTTCATGCTGCTGTAGCTCATCATGTCAAAATGTTTATCTGGAAGTTCTCCATGGCTAGCTAGCATGAGTTGGCCAGACTTTTTTTTTTTTTTTTCCTTTTATAAAAATCTTTTTTTTATCCACTGAGATGGGAATCCACCCTTCTACTGTTGATTTGGCTGATGCAGCAGGGCTGGCTGCCCTAACCTCCCTGGGGAATTCGCCTTTAGAACGTGTGAGTGTGGTGAGGTGGGCATAAGGCATGGTGGGCATGTTGGCTCCACACAGATGGAGACTGAGAAGTGAGTGAGCAAATGGTAAGGAGGAAGGTACATATAAACTGAAAAGATTTTTCAGTTTTACTCACTGTTTAAGAAGCACATAGCAAGTGCTATAAAAATACAGACGAGTAATATGTAGTTGGTTGATCCTCCCCTGGCCTCAGCACAGGCAGATGGAAATGGGCCCAATTATCTGCTGAGTTTGGGGCTTGTTCAGAGTGAGTGTGAATACAAACTCTGCCCCTGCACAAGGATCATGATCTAGGGAGGACTTATGCCATCCTTCTCGTTGCACCTTGGACATGCTGGGCCCCCAGATGTTTGTACCAGTGCCTAAAATTTTCATGCAAGACATCTCAAATTGCTGCTTTCCTCCCTGTCAATTTTGTTCTTGTGGAATGGCAGAGGATTGACAGTGATTTGGATCCTGCTTTCTGAAATGTTTAGTTCAGGGCTTCAGTGATGCAGTGATGTGGAGTGGCAGCAAGCAGCACACTCTGGAGCTTGGTTATTTAGGGGCCCAGGTTACAGATGTATGTAAACCCCTTTCTCCCCAAAGAGCTGTCATGGTGAAGTTATTGCCACTACCAATAAATGTTTGTTGTATTGTGTGAAGCAATAGCAGGAGAGTGAGCCTACAGCATGTGTCTGTACATCACTTTAATCTGTAATCAACCTGGAATGATATCTAGTTCATAGCTGTGTCTTAGTTATTTGCATGTGCTGTGCTACAGTGGATTCTACTTGCTAAAAATCCTTCACAGGGAAGAAAAATTTTTCTGTCTTTTATTTAAAACGAAAGCTGTTCCCTAGAGTCATGTCAGCTGCAGAAATCCAGACCCCAGCACAAGTGTCTGCATTAAGAACTGGGCTTTGGGGTCCATTGAAATACTGTGACTGCACATGTCACAGAGACAGGCAGTGCAGTAGCACAGGCACTTGAAAGATCCTGCTTTGAAACCAAGGAGCTTTTGAAACTGTGGGGCTTTTGAAACTATGGGGTTGCAACCTGGAGAAAAGAAACACCTGTCTCCTCTCTTTGCTTCTTCCAGCCTCTGTCAGCTTCTGGCTTTAAATTTTCTCTGAATTTACGCACTTTTCTCTTGGTAATCTTCCCCCATATTTTAATTAGGGATGGCAGGGTCAAAGAACTGGAAATGGCCTTGTAAAACTGAGACAGTGGAGCCAGAAAGATGGCCCTTCAGTTAAAACTAGTAATAATAACTGCCAAATTTTTGGGAATGTTTGCAAACTCGTGATTAGATCAAGCAAAATTACATAAAACTTTTGACCTTTGAATATAAGCAGGGCAGGAGGACTCTGAGAAGAGAATGGTAGGGCTCCAGTAAGACAGATGTGCATCATGACAGTTTAGTCCACACTGTGTAGACAGCAAGGCATGCTGATGGATTAATGCATCTTTTTCTCATTTAAGAGAAAAGTACATGTCCTCTTCCTTTTTGTACAAGAAGTTGCGTGTGTTTATATGTGTGTGTATGCATGTCACTCCCATACATAGGTGGGGTGCAAGCCCTTCATTGCCTCTAAGACAAGGGTTGGCCTGCTAGTTCTGGCCAGTTTTTATAGATGGCACATTTCCATGATGTAGGAGTGCCTTTTATTTCTGTAGCAAGCACTGTGGCCACCACTTGTTTAATACTAAGTCTGTTTTCCCTCAGTTCCTTCTAGAGGAGGAGTGTTGGAGCAGAGTGTTTTGGTAAGTTTTGCTGCTCTGTTGTGGTGTGGCAGCAGATGTGTCTGTTATTAGGGGAGGCTGGATCCAAGAGAACTTTTGAAATGGTAGGGTTTAGGGTTTATGGTAAGATCACTGTTCCTGGGGGAATTAATTGTTCAGATCAGCTGATGAGAAGTGCTGTCCCCTGCCCTAGCAGATAAGTGTGTGCTTTGCTTTTAAGCATGTGAGTAGTCCATGTTGAACCTGGAATAGAAACTGAGATTGCTTTTTGACTGTCAAAATAAATTAGAGAGCAATAATAAACCCCAAAGAAATGATTAGGATTTAAAAAACTGAAGTCTCTTATACTGCACATCCTCTGCTCTTGTCCTACTCTTTTTGACTACGGAACTGAAGCAAAAAGAGAATAGTGCTGAAAATCTGAAGGCTGTTCAGATTTTCAGTGCAAAGGACTAATGTTTTGGTGAGATGAGCAGGAAATAATGGCCAGAGACTTGCAGAAGAGCATTGAGATTTGCACTGATTTTTGAATCCCTGCTTAGTACTGCAGGTCATCCAAGATCTAAACTACAACAAAGGGCATTTCAGAGACAGAGAAGCAGAGATCCCATAGATGCAGAGAGCACTCATCTGGATGTAGCAAGTAGGTTATGGGTGTTATGGATTCCTATTGCTTGGTGTGGGACTGTACACACTGTTGGGCATGTCCTCTAAGGCAGAATGAACAATTTTCTCAAAGATTTTCCAAGGAGTTAATCCTAGTACCTGGGTAATGCTGCATAAGTCCCAATTAACTTCTTGTAACTCTTTGGCAGCCTGAGAAAGCTCTACTGCAATTCCCCTCCTTCCCATCCTCGTGGGGAAAGCAGAGGCTGGGGAAGTTGAGCCCCAAGGTTGTTGTTATGTTCCAGCAGCCAGTGCTGATGGGAGCATTGGAGATGGCAGACAGGACCCCGTGGTTGCAAATGAATCATATGCATTAGGGATATACCCAGGAGGTGAGTAGGAGTCTGTAAAAGTATTGGTTTAAAGATCTTATAGAGTGTCATAAAAAAAACCAGGGGCAAAGAAAAGGACAGAAGGCAGTTTTCCCAGGTCATGCTTAGCTGCCTGTGCTGCTGAAAGGGGTAAACTTCTTGCTTGCTGGTCCCATTCTCTGCTTCGGCACCAGGTTTTGTTTGTATTTGCTTCCAGCCCCTGAAGGAAGTGATGGAGGGCTCATGCAAACAGCTCTTTGTTGTCTAGATCAACTGTGGGAGCAGAGATGTGTCCTGTAAGGAAATATCCTTTTGGGTGTACATAGTATATGATGAGGGCCAGCAGAAGCAATATAGAAAGCAGCCTGGACTTGGACTTTCTGGAAGTCTCCATCCCTGTCTCAGTTCAGGACACCTCATTTCCAAAAGCATTAAGAATTTCTATACAGCTTTAGATTGTCTCCAGAGATTCCCACCCACTTGATCTGTAATTAAATGAAAGAATTTCCACTTTATGATGAATCCTTCTGTTCAGGGCAAATTGCAAAATAGTTGAAAAAGTAAGACTTATCTGTCTGCTGCTTTCCTTCTGCCTTTTTAGTTTGCAAATGAATGTAGGGTCATCTTATATCATTTGTCTTCTTAGAACTTTTGCCAGTTTTAATTCTGTAAAATGCAATAGTCATTCTTCATACTTATCAGTAAATTGCCTTGAATCTTGTTGCAGTCATATTAGGTGGTAATGATTTATATGCCTTCTAATAATTTATTTGATTATGCCAGCTATACTCCATTTCTAAAGAATTCTCAAGTCAATGCTCTTGTGTAGAGAACAAAGATTTTCCATAGTTCTTACTTTGCCACTTCTGCACTGTGGTATAATGCTGCATGTTTGATTCATTTTTACAGTGGTGTGTAAGGTTCAGGTTGACAAAGTATTACAGGTATTTAATGTTGTTAGACCCCAGGTTGCACAGAAGCTGTATATCCAGAGGTGCTTCAAATGTGGTGAGTGCCACTGCTTGGATGTTTCTGCTGTGTGCATGTCCCCAGATTCTGCAAGTCTGATGGGAGTATGTGTGCTGATCATAGATGTGGCTGGCAGCTCTGAGCCCAGTGGGAATGTGGAGGACAAATAACACTCTCAAAAATCTCAGGGCAAAATGCATTGGGTTTTTCTCTCAATTTCCATATGCGCCTACAATTCTGTGCTGAGCATAAGAAGCCCTCTCACCCTCCTCTTCATCAAAGGGCTGGGTGCAGGGAAATAGCTAAGCACAGGTTTAACTTTAGGATTGGAATTACTCCCACAGATTTCTGAGGCAATTGTTCTCTCAAAAATAAATTAATAGGAAATGGGGCTGCTGAGGGGGGACAGGGAGAGAAAAGTGCAGTAGGACTAAAGAAAAGTGATTCTTCTATCTGGTGTGTCTCATACACTGGAAACTTTCAGTATCTCCTTTCTTGATGGACTGTCTACCCTTTCTGTTTTCTCTCCCTTTTGGAAATGTGTGCCTAACTCCTGCATAATATGCCTCCCATGCCAGCTGACAAAACACAAAGAAGTAGGAAAAAGCTTCAGCTCTAGGGGAAAACTCTTCTCTTCATGAAAAAATGATGCAGTTTTTCTTTCCTTTTCCTTGACTTGCCTATTTGGAGAAGCACAGGATGGAACAAAGTATTGCACAAGTGCAAATAATGTTCAACTTTTTTTTTTCCTGTCTAAAATTTCTCTTTGAAAAACAGTAAGTTTCTTTCTGAATATGTTGGCATTAAAATGTCATTTTTGGCAGTGTTTCAATGCTGCCTTTTTGTCATTTAAAATTTGTACTACGCTGCTGAGACATTGCACTTTTGAACAGGATGAAATATGGTTACTTATTAGGAAAAATGGTTGTGATTACTCCAGAAGCCAAATTGTTGCCTTTTCCAGAGTTCAGAGTACAGGCTGGTACTCTGTGTGCCTGAGAGAAGTAGTACAACTCATAGAGACAGAAACGATAGGTGGAAAACCAGGAAGATATTTTACCCAGTGCAGAAGCACTAGAATCATGCAGAAAATCAAACAAGAAATGACTTCCTAGCAAGAAATTAAACCATCCAAGCAATGAAATGAATAATCAAAGAGACATATGATATCCTCTCCCTTTAAACCAGGTTTTCCTTCTCCTAAAGCACTTGAATTTTTGGAGAATTTGAGTCCTGACACTGTAAACTGCCTTGCTCCCAGCTCTGCTGTTGAGTGGCTCAGCCCCTCTGATCCATTGACACGGGGGAGCCAGATCCATAGCCTGGGTCACTGCATCTGCCCCCAGTTACAAAAATACACTCCATGTCTCCTTGTCAAATTTTTTGTTTCTCTTTTCTTCACCATTTCTTGTTATTGCTTGTATTGCTGTTATTGCATTAATTCTACCAAGGAGTGTCACTGGGATTGGGAATGGGCCTCTTTTGCATCTCTGTTTGTGTGCTTTTCAACATTTTTTGCTTTTTAACATTAGTGAAGACAGCTGTATGCACGCAGAACATCTGGGGGCCTGCTGAACTGTAAAACCTCCTGACATCTATGTTTAATTTGCAATGATGTATTTTCACTTTTACTTTATACCTGCTTGCAGCCTTGCATGTCTTTTGGCTCTTAGTGGTTTTACAGATGTCGAATAGCAGGGAGCTGAAACAGGAATATCCTTGGTTTTCTGAAAAGCTGCGGTATGTGAATAAGGGTTTGTTCCCAGAATTGTTCCTGTGGCTGCTGAGAACTGTTGGTGTTTAAACAGTCGCTTCTTGTTTGCTGATAGCTCTCTTTTCAAGTGTTATTGTTTTGTAATGGTCATTTGCACTTGTACAGCCTCCTTATCAAGAGAGTGGTTGATTGTTTGCTAAGAGACTGATTTCAACCAGATCTTTTCACAGACATGGTTATTAGGGAATGCAGCAATCTTCTGACAGATTTTCTACTCTATTAAGCAGCCACATCATCTCCATGAATAAAAGTGCCTGCTTTTATAAGAGTTGGCTTTGGTGTCCTGAGGTCATTTGGGTGTTTACAAGCGGTGCTGAAAAGCAGCTGATCTGCAGGTGCCGGTTCTCTGGCTATCCCCAGATGCTTTTTGGTGCAGATCTGCATGTGCCATGTCTGGGACCTTCTTTGCCTCCCTGTGCAGAGGGGCAGTTCTGTTAAAAAGGCACAGTAACCCCTACCATTCTATGATTCTGTGCATCCCATGGCCTCCTCTGGACCCATCAGATTTGTGCAAGCAAGAAACTGGTCCCCCGGGAGCACAGCTGTTTCTCCAGAGAATGGCTGGTCCCCTGGTTCCATGGCTGCCCAACAGGGCTCTGCTTTGGGCCCTTCCAGTGGGTGATTCTCATTTGCCCACACCTTCCTCCTGAACCACTGCATTTGCCTGTTGACTAAATCCTTATTTCTTTGGGTCCACAGTGACCCTTTAATGAGGTTAGGACTATTTTTCCCAGAGATGTGAAATATTTGTTCCCCACATACGTTGGCCTTTTGTTTATTCTTGAAGGTGTGATGTAGCCAAATTGCTTCACTGTCTGTTTCTGTTTTGTTGTTGATTAATCTTTTTTTCCGCTAGGGTTCTGTTCTAAGAGAAGATTAATATTACAGAGAAGATAGTTGTTTGTTTCAAATATTTTGTTTCCTTTCTCTGTTGGGAATACTACTACAAACACCAGGCAGTCTGAATTTAAATAGCTAAAGTATTAGTCTAGCTGTTCCAGTTGCTTGTCATTACACTTGAGAATAGGGTTACAGCTGATTATATAAAATACCTGAGCCATACATTTTACATTCTCAATCAGCATATTATAGGTGAACTATGAAAATCTGAGATAGCTTTTTATGATAATTGAGAGAGATTTTCCTTGGAGTATGCAAGACTCGAAAGGAGCTGAATTGCCTATCTGTAATTCTGTTATAAGCTTTACTGGTATTTATTTAACATGCAGTTTATTGCTACTGAATATTTTTCTTATGGCTTGTTGTCAAAAGCTGCACACTCAGAAGGTTGGTCTCAGTTTTAATACCCTTTGCACAGTGGCATGTTTGTTAGACCAATCTAAAGCATCCTCCACGATCTGACTCGTGCAAGGCAGCAGTGCACTTATGTGAAGAAAATGTAAAGTGTTGTTGTCTGAGTGGGACCCTTCAGCTCCCCATTTGACATCAATGGTAATCATCCAGCCCGGGGCCCAAAATATAAACTGGCTTAGATTTCTCCAGCCCTTGTACTGAGACCCTTGGGGCCATCCCAGACCCAAACTGCAAAATACAACAGATCCCTGGTCCTTGGCTTTGGAGGTTTGAAGCTGGGAGCTTGGGCTTGAGTCACTTCTACAGGTCTGGACTTTCCTGTCCCCTGTATCAGCAGATGGGTGGATTGGATTGATCTGCTCTTGCCCTGGGGTTGTCAGTACATTACAGATGTTCCCCCTAAAAGCTGTGTGGTGCAGCCCCAAGGTGCTCCCCTGGCAGTAGAAAACCAGCACTTCTGGCAGTTAAATGCTTTTTAATAGGATAAGGGAATTTCATGTTCTGGGAGTGTGCAGACAAAGGCCAAAAGGGACATTATAGTTGACTGAGAGGCCCATCACTGTTTCAGGCCCTTCAGCTTGGAAACTGGCTGAACATACAGCTTGTTCTAGCACCAGGAGGCCGAGCTCTGCCAGGGATGGGGGCTCATGCAAGCACATGGGACAGTCAGGTGGCTGTTTGGAGACCCAGTTCCTTAAGAGGACTGGCTCCAACCTCATCATCTGCAGAATCTGACCAGAGATTCTGCTGGATTTTTACAGCCCATTACATGTCTTCCTCTTCGGCTCTTCATTGCAATTATTGCAAATAAAAGTGAAGCCATACCTATTACCTGGTTGAGATTCAGGTTAAATTCTGTTTCAGAAGAAAAAATTAAATATTAAGTTCTCTATTTAAATGAAGCAAGTGAAGCACTAATACAGTAAGCTATAATTTTTGCCATTTTGCTACAGAAGGTTGAGTTTGTCCCTGGGTAGATGAGATACAGACTGGCATACTAGACAAGAAATAAACTTCTTTCTGCCTAGATTTATGGCAATAAGTGAAAAGTTGCAACTCATTTTTCTTTATTGGCACCTGTGACCAGGGTTGCTTTATGCTTGGCTGTGTTTGTTTGTCTAAACTCACAAGATTTAGTTTCTCTATGGCTTTGGGGTACACCCTCATGTTCACTAGCACAGGAGATCACTGCTGCTCCTATCCCTCCCCTCAAGGTTTTAGTAGAGGTTTTATGCAGCTGGAGATTGCCAGGCAAGATGGGAGAACTGCCTCTACCAAGAGGATGTTTCGGGAGGCATTGGGCAGCAGGACACAGTTTGTGCCTCACTTTGTGCACAGGGATTCAGAGGTTGGAGAGCCCAGCTAAGAGCTGGTGTAAAGCCCTTAGCTCTGGTTTGGTTGGGTGGTGTTCAGCACAGTGAGTCTCAGTTCAGCCCCCTCAGCTGTGCTCTCTGTTTGTTTTAGTGTTTGCAGAGTCAGCCTCTGGGGCATTAACTCTGTTTACCAAAATGGAATTTGCCGAGTTTGGGAGTGGGCTGCAATCCCTTCAGAAAACTCATCTTTAGTATATTTCTTGTAATTGTAGTTTAAAAACAAACACACATTTCCAAAATGTTCTTCAGTTTTTCACCTTGGTATTTCTCACACAGGCATTAATCATCCAGTTCTCCATTTAAGTACAGAGCACAACGTACTGCAGTGAAGATTTGACTTCTCATGCCTGGTGAAAAAGATGAGTGGATTTTACGGTGAAATTCCCATTGCTCTGGGGAGCAGTCATCATGCCGAAAAAATGTTCATTGACCTGTGTGACACAGGAGCTGTCTGTGTCAGGATTTTGGTGGAGTTAACCCATGATAGTTCACTTTGCAGAAAATCCTGTTTTACACTGCAAAGCTACAATGCTGGCTTTAAGGTTGTTTAAACCTAGCCTGGCTTGGTAATCATTAGATTATCAGGTATGTGCTGGCCTGGGTTGTGCAGGGCATGACATGCTGGAATTTTGATGTGCCTGTTTTTTGCCTGCTGTAGTTTGGGGCTTATCCCAGTGAGCCTTAGCACTGGGTATGTTAGTCCAGCTTGTGGTTATCAAAGACAGGTTCCTGCACCATTGGCTTAGCAGTGTATAAAAAAGAGTTGTCTAAATATTATTCCCCTCCCTCTGGAAGTGATTGGGTGGGTGGCTGGGTGAGTTGTTCATTGGGGTGGATACTAAGTCATTTCACATCACTGACATAAATTTTGTGCCAATTTTCCATCCTAAACTCTTTAATTCTTTGATCTTTTTCTTTGAATTGCTTTCTTTTCTTCTGCTTCTTCTACTGGCTTTTTTTGGCTGGAAAGAAGGTGCTTAATAAATTCTATTTCATTCTTACAGCTGTTCAGTCTTAGGGTGTGCCCAGGTGGTTCTCCAGTGCCTTGTTCCATCATTTATGCTGCTCATTCTTTACCCACTTCACTTCTTCCACTACAATCTGCCTCTCTGACCCACGGGGTGAACCCACAGCAGCAGCAGCAGCAAGCTGCACCTGAACTTTGGCTTTCTATGCAGTCAGGCATAAGAGCT
This sequence comes from Rhipidura dahli, assembly GCA_013399225.1. NCBI lineage: Eukaryota > Metazoa > Chordata > Aves > Passeriformes > Rhipiduridae > Rhipidura > Rhipidura dahli. The sequence goes on from VXAC01007780.1 coordinate 108,146, forward strand.
TGGAAAGGAGAGGTTGTTTCTGATGGGCATGAACTGTCTGGCTCAGCAGGCTGTGGAGGCAAGGTCCAAAATCCTGAGGAGGCTGAAGCAGGGTTTGTTTTCTGTACCTCATGTGTTGTCATGAGCAGCCTTGATGTGTCATAAAGCAAGGTCTGTTCTTTGGATTTTAACCTGTCCTGGTCAGCTCTAGCTACAGAGGGGTCAAGCACAGAATACAGTCTGTGGCTTTTGGAACACATTTGTGCTCCTGGGCAGCCTCCCTGTGTCTCAGGTGGAAGCTTCATATGTTCCACACAAACATTGCTAAATTGAAATTTCAAGGTAGCAGATTTGTAGTGGAGGTGGGGGAAGGTAGAAGTGGTCTTAAATTTGTAAAAATCTTTGACTGCAGTAAAGCTGTGGACCAGGATGTTTAAAAATTTAACATGAAAACAACAGGCTGGCAGCCTGCAGCACTGCAGACTTAAAAGGCCACTGTATTTAATGGAGTTATCAAAAGTAATGATAAAAATGTAATTACTTCTGATGAAACAGGTATTCTATTAAGTAAAAAATATGGTAACTCATAATTGGCTTGGGTAACCTAGGTAATTTAAAATGTGTTATATTTCTTAGAGCTCAATATGCAAGTGAATTGGTGATAGTTAATATTTGCAGGATAAACAGGCAGTAATTTAAGTTGATTATGAACAAACCCAAATCCTTAGAGTGATTATGGCCATGCTGCTGTTTGGGGTCAGATTAACTCAGGTTTGACACTGAGATCTCAGTTTCAAAAAGCACTCAGCTGTTAGGTGACTGGGCATAAGTGTTTATGCAGTTTTTCATCTCTCTTCTGTGGCCTGAATGCATTCACCCTTTGATTCCATAGGTACACAAGTACAGTGGGAGCAGCTTATTTTCAAGTTCAACACAATTTAATGGACACAATAATAAAGCCCTTACTTTTCTACTGAATTTCAGACTGTTAATATTGAGAAGACACACATCTTTCAAAGCTACTACTGAATTGCATGCTTAACTTCAGCCAAGAGCCAACTCGTTTGTATAACAGAAACAAAATGACCAAATGACCAGTCAGCTGCCATAATGGAAACAAAGTAAAGAATAGTTTTCCATAACTTGTTTGAGTTAGGAGCCTACAATTTCCCCAGATTTTTCTCCTCTATCTGCTTGGTTTAAAAATCCCAACACCCAAAGTGCTGAAAAACACAGAAAAGAAAATAAACATGCAACATTACTTCTGGCAGATCTTTTTAAAACACAAAGGAGTCTGATGTAAGGTAAAGCAGGATCAGACATGCTAAACAAATTTCAGTTGACAAATGTAACTGGAATTTAATTCACTGAAGCTGTGTCTGTAACAGGAATGAACTTGGCCAGACTATTACACTCAATTTTAATAGAAATAATGAATATTGATTAAGTCAGTGGCAGGTGTCACTGCACCCTGCAGCATTATTAGCCAGGGGAGGCAGAGGTGCAATAGGGTCTGTAGCAGGGGGTCCTGCCTTCCTGCTGTGTTGGCTGTATGGTGCTGCTCTGCCCCAGGGTGCAAACCAGACAAGCTGGGCTTGCTGTGACTCTGGGTCTTCTCTATGCTGGGGCTCCCCTGGATTTGGGCTGGGAAATGGGCACACTGGGGCCATCTCTACAACTGAAGAGGGGGATCAGTGTTAAAGGCTGGGTTTTGCTCAGTGTTAGAAATGGGGGCATTAATATTTGAGCTGTCTGTATAAATGGAAAGAAATACCTTATGGAAAGACTGGAGTGTTTATAGTTTGGTAACTGTTGGACATCCTAACAGAGGCTGATTTTCTAATGGACTTGGGCATTAGTAAGAGGAACCTATATGTGTCTGCTATGGAACTGCTGAGCATGTAATATTTATTGTTAGCTGAGCTATATTAAGAGCTTAGGAAAGCTTAAAAATAGTATGCCCTGATGGGAGAAAAAGATAAGAGTATGTATTAGTATTCTGTATTTATACCAACAGCATGCTTTTCTTCTGGGATGTGAGCTTTAATTATATTACATTGCACACAGGGCACAGATTTTGGAGATACCTGCATGGCTTTGAGGATGAGGGACAGAGTGCCATGGCTGGGAGGATGCTTGGGAAGGTGTGGGAAAGCCAGCAGTAGCTGTAGGCAAGAAAGGGACAGTGGGTCCCTGCAAGACGTTTCCTGTGCTATAATGCAGTGGGATTTAAATTTAGAACTCGTATGTGACCCAATGTCAGATAAGAAATGTGTGGTTGAAAGTGTATAATCAGCTCCAAGTGGCTGCCTTGTAAATCTCAGGAGCAGAAACTGGCTTCAGGCTAGCAGCCGTCTCTGCCGCATCTCTGCTTGAGTAAACTTAAATTTGACTCTTTATCAAGAATAGCAGTGAGAGAAAGAGGGGGAAAAATGAACACAGTGCAAGTTGCTCAAAATAGGCTTTGTATAGATAAAGGTGATTTTGCTAGAGACTTTGCAAAGAGTTCTGTGTGCCCTCAAAGAAAAGCAAAGTCCTGTTATGAAGAGTAATGGGAAAGGAAGGGCCAAGAGAAGCTCAGAGAAATGCTTTATTTCTGACATTGGGAGCTGCTTCTGACTTTATTGGGTTGAATGTGTGCACAACACTTCCAAAAATGAAGTGATGTCAAACTGGAATTCTTCAATCTGGGGGCAGTCTGCAAAGCACTCTATACTCTGTGCAGGGCTTTGTTTGCTTAAGCTGCTGCCAAAACCAAATTAAGCGTCTCTGTGAGCATCTGCAGTGGCACTAATGACCAGCATGCTGTGAGCATGCAGAGCTGTCCAGGGGAGGAGTAGGGGCATTAAACACTGTCTGAAATTTTAAGCAGCTCCTGGCTAGGGAGTTTTTTTGTGATATTATAATGTGAAGTCTTCATTATGAAAAGAGATTATCGATGTTGTGAAACTTGGAAAACCTCATCAAGTTTGCCTTGATTATATGTGAGTATATTGTAATCTGTCATGCTCGAGACCAGGGAATAATTTGAGCAAGCAGTTTTTCACAAGTCTCAAGACAATGTAGAATAAAGAAAATATTAGTGACAAATGGAAGTTTTATCTCAGGCCAGTTTACAATCCTGGGAACTGGACTGGGTACAGGGAACAATGTATTTTGGACCAATTTGCTATTGGTTTCAGGAGGAGATGCTACATTTTGTAAGTGCTAAACACAGACTTATTCAAAGGAAAAAGTTCACAGTGTCAGTGAACCAACCAAGATCTGAAACTCAATTTGCTCTTAAATGACTCAAGTTACTTTTTGTAGTTGTGATCTGGAAATTTAGCTTTTTATAATTTTCATGGGTTTAATATTTGATATTTAGCAACCTACAAGTTTTGCATGTCCATATGTTGACAGAAAACATAAGCATTTATATGAAGTAACACTGAAAATCTGTATTCTTCACACACTGGAAGGTGTCTGACTCCATTCTATTTTCCCTGAAAGAGTATCAAAATAATTTTTTTAAAGGAAACTGGGTATAAAAATAGTGGTGAGTATTCCCTTTGTGTAGATCTACTAGAAAAACTTATGTTTTCCTTTTTTCCAGGAAAACAAGGGTGACATAATCCCACTATTTGCACACATACAGTGTTCGTGACCTAGAACCCAAGCATAAAAATAAACAGAAATTCAAGTAGCTCAGTTTGCTCAGCTTATTTAAGGTAGCGTAGCTTGTAATACTCACTCAAGGAATTACAATCTCATCAGTGCTGTAATCTCTTCCCATGTGTTTTTTTTATCCTTACATGCATATCATTGTTTTTTCTTCAAATCATCAAAGTGCTTGAGAAGGCAGAATGCACTGAGACTTTGTAAACAGTAGAAATTGTCTGTCTGCCTACCTTGCCTGGTGGTTTCAATTGAGTCATGGCACGACCAGTGTTGGTAGGAGAGTGTACTTCAACCTGCCAGAGTTATAAACCTATACACAAGATGCGTCGTGTCTTTGCTGCATGTTTTCACACCCTTGAACAGTAAAAGAGAAAAAACCCAAAACAGCTATAAATTGTGAAACCCCAAAATATCAGGAAGGAATATGCATGAGTTATTTCTGAAGTATTTGGCACCACCTCTTCTGTTAGGGAAAGGGTAGTTGTGAGCTTGTGAGAGGTGCTCTGATGGGTGCTGAAGCCTCTCATAAAGCTCTTGGTTCAAAAGGAAATCTTAGGTAATGTAAACTATTGCAAGAAGTGTTTACAAATAAACTTAAACAGAGCTTTAGCTGTCTTCTGATCTCAGAGGCCTTCCTTTCTCTCCAACCCTGGCTATTTACAAAATTTTCTTATATTGAAACTAGGTAAGTGGCAACAAAAAGCTTTTTTTTCCCCTTTGACATTCCTTAAGGTTAAGTTCCCCTTATCTTAAAGCTAATTAGATCTAGTAATGGGGTCTTTATTCCTGTGTGCTGTTTCTCTTATAACTGTTGAAATTACATAAGGGTAGTGGCATCTGTCTGGGAGCTTGGCAGGCTGAGAGGCATAGCCTTAAAGCTGAGGTCTGTTTGAGCCATGGATGTAGTTGGATCTGTGCAGCTTTAGTGCCCAAGCCAAACTGTCCCATGGCTTTTGGCTCACAAACAGCCAGGGTCTGGTGCCCATGGGAGGAACCAGCACTGTCACTAAATCCAAAATCATCAGCTGCCTCTGTGTCACAGGGTGGGCCATCTTCATTTCCAGGTCAAGTGTAAACTCTGGAAAAATGGTTGCTCATATAAGGAAAAGAGGTTAAAAAAGTCTCCCAACTTACAGTGCTGCCCATTGCTGCTGGGCTCTTCACTCCTTTATCTGTGTGGGGCTGCCTGAAGGTATACATATCTCTGAGCTCCTTGTGGGAGAAGAAAATACATATATATGGTGTAGTGGGGTGAATGTGTGTGACTGCAACAGACCACCAGGCTTTGATCTTTAGAGTTCCATGTTTATGAAGGAAGGTAGTGAATCTGAGAACCCAGATACTTCTTTTACTCAGTCAATGGGAAATGAAGCTGCCACTCTGAGCAAGTTATTTTAAAGCTGAAAGCTTTGAAGGTCAGCCCCAGTGGAGTGACATTTTAGCCAAGGGCAGGAGAGAAGTGAAGCAGGGAGAGTTGTGACCTTAATGGAGTTGTAAAAGTAGAACAAGACACAATGGAAGTGAGTGCCCATTTCCAAGGAGGGGGTTTATATTAAATCAAGGACAAAATGAGCAGTGAAAAAAGAAGTGTGACTGTTTCCCTCTTAACCTTTTTTTTTTTTTTTTGGTCATAAAAAGTAGTTTTGCAATTGACTTACAGTTTTTTAGAATTAGTTCCTGTTTGGTAACCATAATTAAAATAAGCTCTAACTCCAGGTACTCTGGATCCTACAATCTTGTCTGATATTGGCTGCTTCAAGTGTGCTGAAATTTCCCCTAGAGGAGGGCAGTGGGGCAGTTCACAATTAAAGCAGGGTGACAAGAGCAGCAATGTTCTGATGGCCAGAATCTCCACATTGAGATGTCCAAGGTATAAACCTGGATATAGGACCTGTAGAGCACTGCTCATGTTAAATGCTCTGAAAATGCAAACAGCACACAGAAGGGTATCATCTCATGGTGAAAATACATTGCTTCTGCTTGAAACGTCTTGGTTGCTTGGGCACTGGTAGAACCCCCCTTAATCCCACATACTTTACTGTAGGCAAATTTATTTAAGGTGTCTTACTTCCAATTTCTTTTCTGTTAAGGAGAATGAAAAATTCCATAACTCTTACCCAATTTAATTTTTACTTCCAGCTGAAACATAAGCTTTCTAGACACGTGGTTTAGTGCTTCCAAAACACAGGTGTTTTTTTTTTTCAGGCTTTTAAAGAATTCTAAATTGTTGTTTGTATTTCATTTCTTTAATATAACCTCTCGATAGAGGGCCATGGGAGATGTGAGAAACATGGATTATGATGAAAGATTTAACTCATTTCCCTAATGCAGATCAATGCACCATCTATTGATACTCCTACTGGTCTACAGGAAGAAGCAGAATGACTTTGATAGACTGACCAATCCTCTTAATTCAACTTAAACTCAATTCCGTGTTCCCTATGCCACATTTCTGTCACAAGCACTACTTGCTTTCAGGGCTCTGCCCATTAACTCTTTGTGTAGCAGTGCATTGGGTTGTGTTTTTCTCTGTGGAAATGGCACCTTCTAACAAGATGAGCAAAATCAGCATTATTTAATATCTGTGCTTGAGAATGTGACAAGCTGCCTTCAAAGTAGCACCCACTACTTGAATGGCTTTCCATGGTACCCATAGCCATCTTTCTTTAATTGTAATTGATGTTTGGAGAGGACTGTATTGATTTGTAGATTTAATGATCTTAAAACAAAGCAAAAGATATTTTAACAGGAATATGAAATCCCATATTGCAGAGAAGGGAGGAATGCTTTGTCTCTATTCAGAAGTAGGAGACTCCAATTCCAGGTATGCAGAGCATCTTAAGAACCTCAGACAGTTAATAAAACATCTGGGAAATGGGAAAAGCTCAGGATCCAGTTTCAGGGACCTGAAGGAGTCAGATGTGAGAGCTGGAATAGCTCTTTGTCCCAGTATTATGGGACCTCTTTGGAAGTGACTGAAGAAACTTGCTGTTGGCAGACTGGATTCTGAGGACAGCAATGTCTTCCTGTCTGTGTCCAGCAGAGTCTGCTTGAACACTCAGGTGGAATGGTTGGTTGTATTTGCTGTTGTTATCTCTTGATATAGCTGGTTGTAAAACAGGTCATATGAAGTCATATAGATCTTGGAAAGTACTTGCTTGTGCTTTCTGTATCACTTAAGGAAAAAGGTCTTGTGCCTTCTCATAATCAGACTGTTTGAGTGTGAAAAATGTACCTTCAGTAGTCTACTAATAGCCTTTTCTCTTCTTAATTGTCCTTTAATCTTTGCTTCTTGTAGGATTAACTATTAAAACTCACTTTATGCTCCTGACTCCAGTTGATATAAGGTATTGCCTTTGTGTTTCACCCAGCCACTGGGCATGTCCTCTCACGCATAGACTACTGCAAGTTGAAAGCAGATTGTTTTGGGGAATTTTGGACAGAGGGAGATAGGCACATGCTGTCTTCACAGTGCTTCCTTGCTGCCAGCTGAGACTCATTGCTTTCAGGGCTGTACAAAAGCCTGGTTTCACATGTTCTGCTCTGGGTGTAGCTTTCTGTTGTCTAAGAGCAAAGCAAGGAGAGCACGATTTATAACTTTTTTTTTAATTGATTGTAATCACAGAAGTAGAGGGCTTGGGGGTGGAGGGTCACTGGTGATTAGTGATTGTGCTGTAGTACTGAACCTGGCATGAAGTTCCTGGAAAAACAGAAAAGTGTGAGCTGTGGAAAAAAACTTACCAGTGCTTTGGTGTTATGGGAAAGATCACTCACAAACCTAGCTGGACAATGGTGAGTTGAGTTTCAGAGGGAAGGGGAATTTGTTTTTCACAGTATTTACTGATTACCCATAAAATAAAGAGGAATGTGGTTTTGAGATGAAAAAAAACCAGATCCTGCCATAGTGCAGCATTTCCAGACTTGACATATGTGAACCTCCATTCTTGTGAGAAGGTCTGTGTGAATCTCCTAGGGAATGGTGTAAATGTCCTGCTGGAATTGAGAGAGGTCATGTTAGCCTATATCTTGGGGATTTGAAGATCTCTCGGAGGTGATTCCCCTCCTTTAGAACTGTCTGCCTGCCCACATTAGTCTGTTGTTCAGGGCTTCTCCCTGCATTGCTCTTTGCTTTGACCATTTTCATGTTTACAAGGAAGTGCTGAGGATGAGAGTGTTCTCATATGCTGTCTGCTTTAGGACACTTGAAGGAGTTGAGACATCCTAATATGTGCTTCAAAAAGAGCCAGAAGCCCATTTGCTTGCTGCTTACACACGTAACCTTGCGCAAGAAAGGCTCACAGGGGAAAGTCAAAGAACTTAAAGGACGTTATATACCAGTTCAGCTTTAGAAGCATTAGACAGCTTTCTTCTTCCTTATCAAAGAGTGATAATCAACTTTCTTCTTAGTGACAGAAGGAGCTGTAAAATAGTTCTTTTCTCTCCCACCCTGCCTTTTTTCTTGTGCATTTCTTTAAAGTTTGTTTTCCTTGTATGTACACAACCTCTTCACTGTGTGACTTGATGGAGAGACTCTTTCCTAAAATAATCATTTAAAAAGTCTGTAAAGCTTTTGTTGTCATACACAGAAATGCACTTGCTTACTATTTTAATATTTAGCTAAAATTCTGCAGTTTTTGTTTTGAAATAGTTCATACAATTAAGATACAGGATAAGCAAATGCAATGTCAAAAATATAATCCTGAGGTTATTAACTCTTGCAAAGAAACAAAGTCTTGAGTTTAAAATTTTTGAGTGCACTGGGAAATGATATGAAAGAGAGAAGTACAGGGTGCAGCAACTCCTTGTCTAGATCAAGCTTAGGTCATTTGCTTGGGACTGAGAACCGGCCTATAGATTTCTCCAAATAGGATGTCTTCCTTAAAGATATTGCCTGTGTCAGGTTAACAAAATTGAATGCATTACTTGATTTCTAAGAGCAGCATATGTGGAGAAATCTCTCAGATCTGTTCTGAGAGCTATTTGGAACTCCCATTGAATTGAAAATTAAATTAGACACCTGAAGAACTTCAGAAATCTGGCTTTTAATTTACTCTTCAACCAGGGGAATGAGGAGTTGATGCTGTAGGTCAAGTCCCTCCCTTTTGGTTTTGTTCCAAGCAGATTTATATGAGAACATAGGGATGAACCCTGCAGCTGTCTTTGGAGTTCAGGGGTGTGTATGGGTTTAAAATGTTTTAATGTTTTTTGGTTTTATTTAATGTTGCTTTTGTGTTTTCAAACAACTCCCCTTTTATAAGAGGGGAGTAAAACCATGCAGTAGCATATGCTGTGTGGAAGTACGGGACCCTTGAACAATGAACCTATATGATTTTGCAAAGGCTGTTTATTGTTTACATTACACTATTCTTATGCATTTTTGCAACTGTTGCTCATGCAATCACGCACGATTTGATTGGTCCCTCTATATTGTCCACGCACTCTGCATGCACCTTTCAGAAAACCTGATTAGCTCTAGTCCAGGACAGTACAGTCCTTCTTTATCTACTTTCTTGCTGTCTTGTTATTCCGTTTTCCAACGTCTTCTCTCCCAATTTAGCACTGCTTACATTGCAGAAGCCTTGACGAATTCTTGAGGGCTCTGATAAGGGTAACTGAAGATAACTTGGCTGGGGCACCCTGACAGAATTTGAGTGCATTACAACAATTCCCCCCTTTTTTCTATTTGCACTACCCAAGCTCTTTCTACTATGTTTTTCATTAAGCGGATCACTGCTGTCATTATATATAGAATAACACTAAACAATGCATATATGGAATAACACAAAGCAACACAGTAATGGCTAATAGTATTACAAAACTCCCTTCACCATTCTTACACCCGTGCCCATGTGCCAATAACAAAAATCGATAGCAGTTCTGTTCTGCAACATGTTGTGTTTGATACTATCTATATCAGTGAATATCTGATTTAACTGTTTACTTATCCAATATCTTAACTTATCAAGTGTACCTAAAGCTCAAGCAATAGCAGTATCAAAAAAAGAAACTCTGTTTATTTATCATTAATATCAGAGATTGAAGCGTCCTTCTCAAGCCAGGGGTGAATCCACTTTGCTGGTATCCATCGTGGTCCTTTATCTGTAATGACACAAGCACAACTCCTTCCCCCCATTAGCAACTCCACAGTTCCTTCTCGTGACCCTGACATAGGATTTTTAAAGTGAGCTTTTGGTTGGTGCTGTGTCGATTCAGAGTCTTGCTGCAAGCCTGAGTAATGGGTTAATGCTGGTGGATCATTGCGAGTGTCTACTCATCATAGATGGTTCATAACATAAACTGCTTTTCAGTACTCTGTCTTCCGGGCTCAGCCCATCTTCTCCTGGTTTTTGTTTATCAAGCAGCCCTTTCAATACCTGATGTGTTCTTTCAATTATGGCTTGTCCAGTAGTGTTACCTGGAATGCCTGTGCTATGCTTCACTCCCCAAAGAGCCAAAAAATCTTGGGTTCACTGGGCTGTACAACCTGACCCATTATCTGTTTTTATTTCCTGAGGCAAACCCATTACGGTGAAACAGCCTCACCAATGTTGAATGACAAAACAAGACCCTTCGCTGGTCATAGGAGTGGCCCAAACAATGGCTAAAAAGGTATCTATGGTCACATGAAGGCATTTGAAGTGACCAAAAGGAGTATAGATAGTCACATCAGTTTGCCATAATTGCAGAGGTCCTAGGCCGTGAGGATTAACCCCAGGACCCAATCCACCAGTTATACCCTGACATTGTGGACAGGTTGAGATGACTTTTTGAGCATTCTGCAGTGATATTCTAAATTGTTTGTGTAAAACCTTTGTGCTTTAGTGAAAAAATTCGTGAGACCTTCTGGCTTGGCTAAATTTACCAATACTGGGAGAAGCAGAGGCCCAAAGTGGTGCCACTAATTGGTCAGCCTTCTTGTTTCCCAAGGCTAGACCTTCCATTAATTCAGAGTGACTCCATATATGGGTGATGAAATTATCCTGCTTGCAAGAATTAAGTTACTGCCATAGCTGCACAAAGAGTTACCACAACTACCGGTTTTGAGTTTCTCTCAGTACCGATCGCTCCATGTGCTCAACAACACCTACTACATAAAGAGAATCAGAAACAATGTTCACAGGGTCATTTGGCCATTTCTCAAATACCCAGATGACTGTACGTAACTCAAGGACCTGCAAAGAGTCTCCTGGTCCCTCAAGGATTTCACGGAGCCATTTGCCTCTATCCTGCCAAGTCAGTCCTGCTTTAGAAGTCTTTCGACTGGCATCAGTGAAAACCATGAGGCCTCCTACAGGTTGTTTTGATAACCAAGGTAAGTCTTCGACCTGTTGATGTAAAGAAAATAATTGCAAAGGAATTATCCAATTTCATAGCAATTTGAGTAAGAGCCTTCTGTTGTTTTTCAGTCAGCTTGCACAGCAAATTTACCTGATTTCCCCCTTTCAATAATGGCATTTGGGGCTCACGATCATCATTAGTTATGCCACAGGTACTACGAATTCACTGTATGTCCCCAGTTAATTTTTGAGCATCCATCAAAGTTGGAATTTCTGTGCAAATTGTTAATTTCTGAGGCCGAATTTGGACTTCAGCGATAAGCATTCCCAGATATTTCCATGGGGCCTGTTCTTGGACTTTTTCAGGGGCAATTTGAAGGCCTGCCTCTTGCAATTGCTGCTGTAAGGCAGGTAGCAGGTTTGCAACATCCAGATGTTCCCCTGCTATATCAGAATGTCATCCATGTAATGATAGATAAGATACTGTGGGTACCGTTTTCTCAATGGAGCTAGCACCCAGGCAACATACTGTTGGTACATCATGGGAGAATTTCATATCCCTTGTGGCAACACAACCCATTGATACCTCTTTGCTGGCTCTGCCTTGTTAATGGATGGCACTAAGAAGGCAAACTTCTCACTATCATCCTTGTGCAGAGGAATTGTAAACCAACAATCTTTCAAGCTGATAACTAACAGTTGCCAATTAATAGGTAACACTGATGGAGAGGGTAGGCCAGGCTGCAGGGGTCCCATTTCCTGCATTACAGAATTAATTGCTCGGTGGTCTTGTAATAATCTCCATTTCCCTGATTTCTTAGACATTGTAAAAATGGGTGTATTCCAGGGGCTTGTAGAAGGAATGATATGTCCCCTTTTCAACTGATCCTCCTATTCTTTTAATTATATTAGCAACATAAGCAGAATCTGTGATGAGATTAAAAGGCTCTAAAAAGCTGAAAATCTCTGACCCCTCACTAAATATCATTACAGCATCTAAAGGCACTTCACTTAACAGAGGTCTCTCTCTCTAAAGCTCAATTTCACTTGCAATAACTTACAATTAGGAAAATAAATAGAGCAGGTGCCTGGGTAGTTTAGCAATGCAATTTGAAGCTCTTCTGATTTTTGCAATGCCCAATCAAAATATTGCTTCTTCAAAGGTAAATAAATTATCGCAAAATCTTTGCCTGCCATAGTTAACAACCTGGATCTACCTCTGATTATAATCTGTGCTAACATTTCAATTGTGGTGAAGACTGTTTTTGGATACCTGTAAGGTGAAAAACCCATTATATTATTAACAAAGGATCTTTAGCAGAAACATCTCATTGAAATATAAGACCATACAACTGCATTTTCCCTCCTACAACTGCAAGGAAAAATGGTTGTGAAACTATACAATGATGCTCTTGTCTTTTCTTCTAATCTCTGCCCAGTTGGTGACATTGGGTGTATCTTCTGAAGAATTATTTGGATCACTGTTTAAGAATTCTCCCAAATTGGAAGAAAATGCAGCTGATGCTCTATTTGCATTCTGTGGATTGTTTGTGCTCTTTTGGCTTGAAAGCTGCATTAATGTATTCTTCCCTTGTGCAGAGATTCTGCTCTGTTTTTTTTTTTTCCTTCTGTTTCTTGTATGTATTTGAGGATGTACCAACTGAAGCAGACACAAGTGGTGCTGTAGCTGGAGGACTATCAGCTTGATGGTCACAAGATTGCACAGGTGGAAGTACACAGGGCGTAGCCATGTTGTACGGCAAAGTCCCATGTAAAGCCTTGTAGCTGTAGTAAAAAGTTGCAGAGCAGGTTTCCAGGATTAAATTCTGCAGGATCATGCTCAAAAGCAAGCAACTGAGAGGGGCCACCTGCCATAGAGATGGATCAAGCATCACATCTAGCTTCTTTTTCGTTTGTCTGAAGCGGCTTTTGTTCTGGCTCCTCCCGTCCCGGGTCGGTCTGAGCCGCGGTTCCCGGATCGACTGGGGACGCGCCCACGTCTCCCTGCAGTCCCTCAGATGTTACCTTCTTTGCTTTTGCTGTCTCCCCCGCACTGTTCTGCACTCCTGGGGACTCCCCCCTCCTTTCTTCAGATAAAGGTAACTGAAGATAACTTGGCTGGGGCACCCTGACAGAATTTGAGTGCATTACAACATGCTGGATGAGTCCCTGTGCTTGGCCTCCCATACAGGGGAGGGTGTCTAGTGTGTTTTGTGTTTATCATGAGAACAGGACCCAAATTAACACAGATCTTGGTAGCTGATTTTAGTCGGAGTCCAATTTGCTGTAAGGAATTTATTATTTTCTGGTGGAACAGAGTTCTGCTGTTAGGAAGTGACTGCATCAAGCTAATTACACTATGGGGATGAAAATGTATCCTCTCAAGCCTGGGCTTCAGCACTCAGTACCTCATTGATTTTTAGTATATCAAATGCTTACACCAGAAGTAGAGGGTCACAGGCACAAAATAATCTGTATGAATTTTGATCTTTACCATTTCCTTTTGATTAGCAGTAGGGAAACTGACTCAATTACTATTGCAACTAAGTAAAGAAGAAGTATGCTACTCATTGATACATTATGGGAGTGAGCTGCTTCTTGATATGGGTCAAATTGTCTCCTCATGGTCCCAAATAGAAACTCCTCTAACAGTCTGTAACACTTCTGTATCTGTTTTATTGCCACAAATGTTATCTCTGATGACCAGAATGTCAAAGTCTTGTATGTAAATCTGTTTAAAATAAGTGAGGCAGATGTAGTAGGTGGCCTTTTTTTCCCTGCCCCATAAGGTCATGTGAAGGAGATAATCTGAGATAAGCACACAACATACCCTTTAGCAAGGAAGAATACAGCAAAACTCAGCTCTTCATTTTCTGCAGTCCTATTGCTCTCAGCAACCAATACTGGATGATCTGTTCTGTACTCCTCACTCCATAGGGACACCTGTTTATTTTGCCTCTGTGACCTTTTTAGTTTATGTGTCTATTATATTGTTCCCTGCAAGGAGATGGTGTTTTGCAGAAGTTGTACCTGGAAAGAAAACCTACATTTGCTTTTAAAATGAGTAAAATGTTTGGGTTGATCATCATGGCTTTCAAAGCAGTCAGTAAGGTTTCACCTGTTCACTAGAAGGAGAAACTTGTCACCCTCTGTGTTTGGTTTTGTTTGAATAATAACCATGGGTGGTTATGGTTGTCCCTGATAGATGGGAAAAATGGGGATTTAAAATCATGCTAAAAGTGGTGGTTGTTTTAAAATATTCCTGTGTGTGTTTTTCAGAAATGTAGCTTGTATACAAATTCTCAATATATCATGATAATTGGCAATCTTCCATCCATACTCATGCCTGTTGTTCAGCAGTGCTTTCTCATACTACTCCATATCCCTTTGGTATCTCCCCTGAATTCTGATCATGCAGAAGGTCAATTTTGCTGTTATTTACACCCATGTGTCATTCTTTGTCTTACTGTAATAGCAGACATGAGGGGTCATCTGGGTGTCACACTGCAAACAAGAAATAAAAATTACTTACTTCCACTGGTCTGAAATATAGAAGAACAAAACAGTGGCCATAAAATTGGTATTAGTTCCTTCATCTTCTGTTTATAGAAGACGATGAGGTAGGCAGGGTAGCACTGGTTTTCGCCTGCCCTTGTTGCAGAATGCAGTTGATAGCAGTCGGTGCTAGTGTAGTGGAAGAAGGTTCCCCAAAGATTCACCAGCCAATCTTGCCTTTTCTTTACCACCTTCACCAGGAGAAAAGGTGTCTGTGAGACAGCTTCAGTCACATCATTCAGGTTAAGTCCATATGATGGTTTATCATCCCTTTCCAGTAGTCTAACGTTGAGTGACCAAAGCATCAGTGCAGAATCCCTGCTATGACAATGATTTTCTGCAGCCCTTCTTTGAGAGGTGCCAGAGGACAAGTTGGGTGTCCCAAGAAGAGCCTGTGTGGCCTAAGTCTGTATCAGTCAGTCGTGACTGCTGATGTTTTCTCAATCCAAATACATTTTTTGTTCACCAGCCAAACATTTTGTATTAATGTTTTTATTGTTGACAGTGTTTTATCTATATCTTTATCTGATATGACGCAAGGTAGTTTTGTTTGCTCTGGCACATTAACTGGTGTGGTTTTTTTATGCAGTACTTCTTCATCTATTTTGACATGTGTATCTGTCATTTTTATCAACTTTTGCCAAGACCAGATTTGTAGAATCTTCATTACAGTATTTGTTCTGGAATTGTCTGTGTGAGCCCCTTTACCTGAATTGTCTTTCTTGGTGGCTGAACTGCCCTGTGTTTTCTGAAAAAGAAGATTTCATTTATTTATATGCTGATGGAGCAATTTATTAAAATGCTGGCAATAGTCACTTCTTAATTGTTTTTACCATGTTCCAGTGCAAATACCCTGACAGATATCATGAGCTTGGCCAGGTGCTGGGCAAACTGAGAGAACCTGCTGTCTTTGCAGGGCAAGTAGAAAAAGAGCAAAGACCCAGAGATCCAGACACGTGCAGCTGCTTTGCTCATGATGACATAGGAAGACTCTCTGAGCTGGGAGTGACATGGAGGTTTCTGACTTTAAGCCCAAAGTATTGCTTTTGTTCATTACTCAACCCTCCTGATCTAAAAGAACAACCCACACTCCCACAAGACAACATTCTGATTTTGGTTATGAAAGGGTTTGTTAAATTATTTAAACTGTTGTGGTGTTCTCCATATAAGATTTTCTGCCTCAGTAAGCCCAAACTTTCCTGTCTTTGTTTCTGTTAAAGGTGACTGAAAAATATGTGTGGACGAGGAGTTGGCACAGCCCAGACAGATATGGTTTTAAGAGTACATTTCTTGACTTACTCTTCTTAGTCCATTCAGAGTTTCTTTTATATTCAGTCCCTCCAAGACAACCAGTGTCTCTAACTTTTCACATCCTCAGTGGAAGGAATTAAGCAGTCTCAGGCTTTGTCTGCTGGATTTACTGCTGATCTACTGGAAAATGTATTCTCTGTTTCTTGCAGGCTTATAAAGATACCATTGGTATGATTTCTGTTAGGTCCTGGGCATTAATGATTGTGGTCCTGATGAAGCTGGACATTGACTTTACCCTTTAAATTTGCTTTAAACATTTGCTGTATCCTACAGTACTCAATTTTAGCAGTGGGAATAATCAGGCTGATGATCCTGCTCTTGCCTTTGGGCTTTTCCAGCACGTTGGAAGGTTTTGTGCCACTAGCAACACCAACGATGCTGCTCTGCCTGCAAGAAGGCATCTGTCTGCTTCCTTAGATGTGTTGCTCTTGGAAGGGGAGTAATGATGTGAGGCTTTCTTACACTTGTACAGCCCCTCTGTGCTCCTTGTTCATGCTTCCCTCACCCGCTTCCTTCATCCTTTGGTCTGGAGCTGCTTAGGATTTGTTTCATGTCTATCTTCCTCTGTTGCTTTTCCTCTGAGAGGGCACTGAAAGAATAATGGGAGTGTTGGAGAAATAAAAAGCAATCTGGGAACAGCGACTGGGGGTAAAGAAAAGGTTGTAGATGAGAGAGGGGAGATGAAGCAGGACACAGCACAAACAGATTCTAAAAGTTTCTTCTGCTTAATGCATTTGAATCTGCAAAGTTTGCCACAACTCTAATCTCATTCAAGTACTCTAGTCATATGGACAAACTGTGTGAGTTTGTGTATGAGGAGTCTTTCTCTTTTTTGTTCTAAGTTATTATTTAGAGTGTCCTAATGAGCCATGATTGTGCTTTAGGCTAATAACTATCCAAGGGATTAAAAATCAGGAGGAACAATTATTTGAGTGCATTATTGCTTTATCTTCATTACTGCCAAAATTGGAAGGGTACTAATAATGTAAGCTGACTATAATAAGTTGCATCTGATTTTCTTTTAATTAGTGAATTATTACTCCCTGAAATACTGGTTAATGCCAATTATGAAACTGTTGTGTGATAGGTCTGATGCAGTACTGGTGCAATTCCTCCCTGTCTGAATAAAGGGAGGGGGGAAAAAGAGTAAGTTAGCAAGTTGATTCTTGATGGTTTTGACTTCCTTACACACTTTATTTAATAAGAGTACAAAGGGATTCAAACGCCATGGCTGCTGTTGAAGGTTACTTTGGGATAGCTCTGTTCCCTAGCCCTCAATAATCCTTCCTGTTTAAAAAGAGTGTGGGGTTTATGAGTCTGACTGCTGTGTTAAGCAAAGTTGTGGGTGATAAGGAACACTGGAACTTCTATGTCAGTCCTGATGACAGCTTTCAAGGCCCCGGAAAGTGATGAAGGGATAAATCCTCACAGGGATTGGCTTCTTAATGCTGAAAGAAAAATTCATGTGTTGTCTCTGAGTGTACTTGACAGATCTGGTGAGATTTTTTTCGACACTGGCTGTAGCATTTATGGTTGATGACCTCTTGGGTCAGTAAACAGGAGGTGGAAAGCAGGAATTCTGGAGCTAAATACAGTGACTTCAACAAGTTAAAATAAGATGTTTGGCCCTAGAAGAGGAATCTTTCTACTTGAGAAACAGCGGGCCTTCTAACACATTGCAGTGGCATATCTAATAATCAGTAAAAATAGGTAAAACACACATAAATTTAAAAAATTGACATGCCATTGCCATCATTTTTACCTATAATTTGTGAGGCAAATTATGTTTCTATAGTCGTTTCCTCTATTCTCTGCAGCTTTCATTCTTGGCTGTCAGCAAATGGTTCATTAAGAACTAATATTAAATTTGCTAGTGTATAAAAGGAATGGGCCCCATAGCCGCTGATTAAAAAGCAAGGTAGAGAAGGCCAAAGCATTTAAATGGAAGCATGAGAGCTGTTAATCCTTTTGGTTTTTTTCCTGTCAACAAATTTCTGTTAAAATGAAAGAGGGAGAAGGGCTGTGCTTTTTCAGAACGTAAAATGTTTGTGAAGAAATCCTTCAGGCCCTCCTGCCTTGGCCTTCATCAATGCAGAATAATTCACTGGGAGGGGACAGTTTTGATGCACCAGAAGCGCTTCAAATGTTGCAGAGTATAAACATGAAGGTTTAAAATGAGGAAATGACAGATAATGAACACTTGTGTGTGTGTGACTCCCAGCAATTTTTGGTAGTGACATTGATGTTTTGAGAGGCATTTAGCAATATCTCCTGAAATGCTTTTTTGGACAACTGGCAGCCAGAAAAAGTGGCGAGATGTTTTTCATCTCTTGATTCAGCCCTCCCTTGATGACTTTGTATTTTGTTGTGACAGGATGAAAGTAACTTCTCAAGTTAATGGCTGTGCAGGAGGAAGGTGAAGTCACTCTGGTTACTCCAGAAAAAGCCTTTTGAGCATTACCTTTGATAAATGTCCAGTGTGGCAAAAGGCTCCTTCAAGGCTAAGGCTTGTCCCCATCCTGTTTCAGTTGTGGCTTGCACCATTCTTGACTGTGTTCTGTGTTGTTTGCTGTGTCTTTTGCACGTGGTGATCACGGTTCAGACAGGGATGAGCTTTCTACTCTGAGCAGTACTGTCTAGTGTCTGGCAGAATGGTGCAGTCATAGCTCTAAGCATTAACTACATCCAAATGTTAAGTACTAAGGTGTAGTAGTGTAAGGGATTGAACAAAAACAGATGTGTGAAGAAACAAAGAGAACCTGTTCTCAAGGGTTTTACGAGGGACCCCCCAGGAAACAATGTGAGCATGGAAAGGGCATCCTTAAAACAATGACTGAAACAAATAAACTGCTCATATATGAAGTGTTTGGCAAAAAATGAGCCTTGAGGCATGGCAGGGAGATCCATTGAATAGTTCAACTCTGCAGACTCTTTTGATTAAAAAAAACAAAAAACCAGTGAGAGAGAGCATGTGAATATATAATGGCTATAAATCACTGGGTTATTCAATTATTCATATCCATGCAAACCCCCTGCATTTATGCTAAGAGAGAAAAAAACAAAGGATTATTTCTCTTAGTTGTTTTTTATTATAAGCAATAGACAAATAGTGGTAAATTATCTTTGTTCTTTCACAGCATTTGTAGTATTCGTTTATTTTGAGTGCTTTACTGAGTCAGTTCACTGGCAAAATTTTTTAAACAATAGCATTGACCTTTCAGCAAACGGCACAGAATAATAGTGGGAAACAATTTTACTTTCCAAATCATGTATTCCTGGTGAACAGACACATACTCTGTAACCTTGAGCACATGTCAGAAGTTCTCCCATCCTTCTGTGGATGCCTCGCAGTAGTGCCATGAGTAGGGTTTATTCAGTGAATAAATGCAAATAAAAATAAGAGGAAGCCTGTTAGCATTCATTCTGAAAACTTGAGATTAATTAGATAAACGTTTCAGTAGGAATTATTTGCTTAAATCCTTGTAATGGGACAAAATTTCCTGCCTATGTCGTTTGATTGAACTCAGGGAAGGTGAGTCACTGCAATAGAGAACTTGGCCTGTGATTTCTCTGTAATACAGTATTGGCTCATTTTTTATCCCGTTAATCCCAAATTAAATGCCTGGCAATAGCCATTATATGGCAGTGAATGACTTGCCAAGTTTCATAGTGTGTACACTGCCAGCTGTCGTGGTGCCAAGCTGACCCTGGTGCTCTCAGAGCATGCAGCCTTCAGCACTGGTGCCATCTCTGCAGAGAGGAGTCTGCTGGGAAACCTCATGAATTAATCCCTCTCCACCTGTAGCAAGTACAGGGTCCTCACAATGTTTAATTGCTACTGGTATCTCTCAGCTGATGATTCCTTGTCCTCTGGGCTTTGAGGGAGCTCCTCATCTCCTTGTGCTGGAGCAGTTTAGTAATGTTTGATATGTTGAAATGCCTCTCTGCACCTGTGTGGGGAAGCAGGCCCTGGTACATACCATGAGCAGGAGAGAACCCATTCTGTGTCTTTGCTTTTGCATAAAGAATATCTTTAATGCTATTTAATGTGGCAACCTATTTATGACTCATATAGCTCTACGTTTCCAACACTGTGGTTATAGTATCTGAATTTTAGTCTGCTCTTTCTAACTGCTGCAACAGGTTTTGGTGTTGCAGCAAATACCTCTAGCTCCTTCTTCTACAAGTAGGATCAAGTCTTCACATAAATCTGGGACACATTTTACCCTCTTTGTTTCACTCATCTCAATATTTGATGACCTCTGCTAAGAGAATATGGCGCTGAGCTAAAGTATTTTTGGTTTTGAAGTGGTGTTTTTTTACAAGTTCTTTCTCTGGCTTCCAGGGGAAACAGCCTTTCTCATCACTATCACTTCAGTATCTTTGTATGCGTACTTGCAGCTTCACATATTCATTTTTGAGTAATCAACAACATAAGCTGTATCTTTGGGGTATTGTTAACAGGCACTAAGGGGGCTGATTCAGAAATTTTTGAGGTCAGGTGTCTTTTGGTTGATCTTTGAGAGCCTTGTGTAAGATTGATAGAAGTGCAAGCACACTAAGTAACTCCCTGTCCACACTGCTATTAGTCTGAATGCTGAATCTCTTTGATTATGGTTGAATCCTGTCAAGATTTCTAGGAGAAATTACTGTAATGGCCCTTGCAGCTTGGGAGAAATAATTCAGAATTTGTAACTGAGTCATTACTCTGGGAAACCTGCTGCTTTGAACCTTTCTGTGCAGCCCTTCCCTGATGCCATGAAACTGTCTCCAGCTGATACTTAGCCTGAGTTGCAAACTCATATTGATTGCTCAGTGAAAACAGCCTAGAGACTAAATATTGGTGTTTTCTACATTTTGTGTGTTAGTTTATATGTTTTGTTGTTGTCGTAGTACATAAACTGTAGAAAACACATTCAGAACAGGGACTGACTACACTCTTGAACCTCACAGGGTTTAGCTCAGAATATTGAGGGAGAGCTTAATTTTTGAAGACGAGTGAGCAGCAGTGCAATCACTCTCTAGGTATGCACACTTACTCCTGCCCGACTGAAGTCTTCAGTCACAATATTAAGCATTTAATTGAAATACACAAAGCATTGGTAGCATTTTCATGGTGCTCAGCTTGTTCTTCAAGACCTGCTTATTCCTACCAACAAGTGAGTAAACATAAGGAGTCTTATTCTTTCAGGTTCAGTTGAGGAATTGTCACATGAGTACACAAACACAGCCCAGTGTATCCTGCATGTTTTGTTCCCCTCTCCAGTCTTGACACAACTGAAATAAAACATTCAGTTTATACCTCTGTTGACTTCTATCACTGATCCTGTCTCAGAGAATGCAGGCAGTGTTGTTTTATTAGGATCAGGAAGGACTTCTAGACTGGCCCTGTAATCATTACTGAAATTTTCAAAGCCATTTCCTCTAAAGTACTTTGAAGCCTGATTCTCAACACTCAAGTTAAATATGATGGAATTAATTTTGTAGATGGCCTCATCATGGAATGCATGATACTATCAGCTCTATGAAGAGTATTCCAGTTAGTGTGTTAATTTTAATTATATGGAAAAAAGGTCTGTTTTACCCTGATAAGTTAGTGCTTATAAGGTCATTGCTATAGATTTTTTTGGATGTTCCCCAGAGCAGGTAGAAGGTTAGTTAATTTTAAGATGTGACTAGAGAAGGGAATATTATTCATACCCTCCCCTCAAACAAAACTATTTAACACTGCTTGGAAGAGAAAATTATAGGCTGCAAACAAATTATACTGTTCATACCTAGACTTTACATGGGTCTTTGAATACACAATGATAACCACTTTCTCTAGTATTTCCCATAGCAACTGGAAAATAGTAACAAAGAGGTAAAATGATATATTGGTGACATTCCTCTTGCCTTGTCCTTTGGGTAGACTTTCTCTCTGCTGCAGTTGAGTATCTTCTCTCTTGTGCAAAGGCTCTCCAGCTCAGAGGTGCTGCAGCGTACACACATGTCTTTGTGTGCTGCTGCTTTCTGAAGCAATTTCACAGACATGGTGTCCAAATCCTCCCTGGCCAAACAAGCCCTTTTGTCCAGGAAGGAGAGGAGCTCAGTCAGTGCAGCATGTGAGTAGCCTCTGGCTGAGGATGCATCT
The DNA here is from genome assembly GCA_013399225.1 of Rhipidura dahli. Classification (NCBI taxonomy): domain Eukaryota; kingdom Metazoa; phylum Chordata; class Aves; order Passeriformes; family Rhipiduridae; genus Rhipidura; species Rhipidura dahli. The sequence continues at coordinate 130,061 of VXAC01007780.1, forward strand.
TCCCCTGTAATCATGGGCATGAGGAACCTTCTTTTCCTGGTGATAATGGGGCTGAACACCTTGGTAAACTGAGAATAGTGGGAGACAGGTAAAGTTTATTCCCATACATTGTTTAAAATTGGCTTGCACCTTGAGGTGTATTTTGTTTACTTACAGAATAAATGAATGAATGCACAGTATCCAGATCCTTATGGATGTCTTCCAATGTGAGATATCTGATGATCTTGTGGAAGCTTTGTTAGCTTTGTAATAGTGATGCATTGCAAACAGGTGCTGCTTGTAAGCACCTATTTGTTTTCTTGTTGTATTTGGGGTTAATTCATGTTTGATAGTATTTCAGTCTATGTTCTTGGCAATGTGGGGTTTCTTTCCTACTAAAACCACATTGAAAGTATTGATATTTAAAATACAAAAAGTGCTAGCTAAAATGGGAAGCTTCATTTCTGAAATTCCAGTATTTATAAATTTGTTTTCCTCCACTGTAGACCACCAAGAAATTTAAAAGTTAAATATACGATACAGATATTTTGTCATATAATTATGGACACTAGTGAAATCAGAATGTTTTGTTTCTGTTTCTGTCGTATTTTAATTTATGACTGTAGGAAAAGTGAAGCGTTTTGGCCACCTGATAAACTGAAAATTCAGTATTCTTGACTTTGTCACAATTAGAGAACAGTGAATTTCTGTTCTAAAAAACTAAGAAAAGTACTTTATTTGGCCGTAACAGAACACTAATTAATAACATATAAAAATGCCATTGGAACCTATGCTTGCATAACATGTCTGGGACTTTTATTTGACCTGAACTCTTGATACTGATAATATCACATACTCTTAAGTTTCACAGATGGATAATGCATTCTGTCAATTTTACAGTCTTATGATAGTCTTGAATGCACCCTTGATCTTACTTTATGAAAGAGACTGAATGGTATTTATCTTTGATTTATCTTTGCTGTACCTTTTATCATATTGTCTTCTTTATGTTCGTGTCATCTCTACCTTTGCTTTTGCTTCTCTGATCTAAGAAGTCCCAACATCTTCAGCCTCTGCTGATACAGAAGAATCAGCATGACTTTAATCACATTTGTTGCCTGTCTTTGGAACTTTTATAATCCTGCTACGTCCTTTTGGAAGTGGTGTGACCCGAATTAAATAGAATACCTCATTATTTTTTATGTGCTCTCCTCCCCTTTGAAGTACATTTTGAACACTAGTATTGCTTCTTTCTTATTCCTTTGGTTGCAAGAAAAAGATGTATTCAGCAGGGCGGAGACAGTATTTGTTTTGAATCGGAGATTATTTTTCCTTGCAAAGACTTTGGGCTCGTCACTTGAAATCAAGAGGAAGACAGTGCCAGTAGCTTGCAAGTATTGTACCCAATGTGAAAGTACAAGTTCCTTTTGAATAATGTATAATTTATCATGCATTAAACTATTAATAGAGTGAAGAGTCTAAGATTGCCTAAGATGAAAGTTGGGAATTTGATTGGAAGGAAAAATGCTGTTGTTAAGTGAAACTTTTCAATGCATTTTCTTTGACCCACATTTTCAAGGATTCTATTGTTGTTTTGGAAATGGATTTCAGTTAATTTGGGGAATGAAGGAGGACTGTTTATAATTTCTGTATTTATCTTCTGAGCCTGAATGTCCTTACTAGCCACAGCAAGTGCATACAAGAGGACTTTTCTAGCTTCTTAATGAACAAAAGAATAAGTCAGGGTAAAAATTCTCTTACTCCTTTGTGTTTTGTATTTGGAATTGGCCATGGTTGGCCACTGATATGGCTTTTATGTTCTCCAAAGCAAGAACCTGCCCCACCTGCGTTAAAAGACTGAGTCTCCTGCAGAATGCAAAACCCTGTAGAACCAGAGAGTCAATGCCTTGCAAGATCAGTCTTGAAAATGTGTCCAGTTTAGCTGTGTTTCAAGTTACTTGTTTGCACTTCATGTTGAATCATGTTCTGTGGAGGGCCTCAGTTGACCTTTTATGGATGCTGGATGGCTGTTTGGGGAGATTTACCTAATCACTGAAGTTAAAAGAGAAAAGTGAAGAAAAGTAGATACTTAGAACTAAAAATGTTGAAGTAAAGTTTTACTAAAACCAGCAACTGTGATTCTGCCAGCCTGGAATGACTCCTTATTCAGCAGGGAGGCTTTGTTGAAATGAGACCAAGGAGGAGATGAGGATCCAGCCAAACTTATGGAACTGATCTCTCAGGAGTATCATAAAAGTCTGTGCTCACCCTGTGATTTATCTAGTCAAGTTTGAGAATGCTACAAAGATGCTTTAATTTTCCTGTGTCATGATAGTGAGAAGGACAAATGATACAGTACAGAAAATACCTATCCTCCCCATCTCATCCATTTTAACCATGTGAACTTGTTTTTAAATGGAAAAAAGAGAATTTTTTTTTCCACAAAGAGCTTTCAAGTGTAAGGAATTCATTGTGCATCCTTTGGTTTGCTTGTTTTAAATTTCCAGTAAGTAGATCCAAGAGCATGACTGATGCATCGTGTCCAAAAGAACCATTGGCCATGTTAACTGAGGAACTAGTCTGCACCACTGACTAACCTAATTCTGGGAGCTTTAACTGGTCTGAAAGGACAGGAATGGAACTGTGAAAACTGTCTTGACACTTGGTCATTTCTTTTTGATGCTAATGGGGTTAACATCCTCCTCTGTCATCATGAATTAAAAATTTTTATCAGTTGGGTTTTAGCCCGCAGGGCTATTAAATGGAATCATTGAATGCAAATTAAGCCCCTGGTAAAGTTTCTTGAAGTTTTTCTCTTATTAAAATAATGACACAAATGTATAAATTGAAATGTAGATCCCTGGAAGGTAGCAAGACCACAAACAGGAAATAGTATGAGTGATAAAAATAATAGTCATGGTAGGGAAACAATCTGTTTTCTCTAGCAATATCAGCCCATCAGGGACAGGTATGGAACTGTCCCTCAAATGCTTGGATATTTAGGTACCTGCTGTCAGGTATTACATTGCATTTAGGTTGGAAAAGATCCTGAAGATGATGAAGTCCAACCATAAACCCAGCACTGCCAAGGCCACCACTAAACCATGTTTCCAACATGTCAACATGTCTTTAAACATGCCCAGGGATGGTGACTTCATCACTTCCCTGGGCAGCCTGTTCCAGTGTTTCACAAGCTTTTCGATGAAGAGATTTTTCCTAAAATCCAATCTAAACCTTTCCTGTGCATATACACACATTTACAGACAGATTTTTGAGGTGTACAATGTTAAATGAAGATCAACAGTTCAATGTCCCAACCCTGGTTTGGCAGACAGGCCAGTACCTCGGTTGTCTTCTAGTTCCAACCCTGTTTTATGTTTGTCTGAAGGTATCTTATACGCATTGAAAAAACAAGGTGAAACAATATACCGGCTTGTATTTGATCAGGAAATAAAATGTTTAAACTGTACTCTTGAGTGTGGTTTAAATTGACTGAATTAAGTAATTCAGTCTGTCTTGCACAGGAATGACTTGTGGTTTTTTGTTTTTTTGTGGTTTTTTTTGAGCAAGGTATGTGAGTGAGAGGCAATTTAATAACATGTCATGTAGAGACTAATCCTATTACCACCCTTTCCCATAGAATGCAGGCTCAGGCATGTGGTGCACTCATCCCTGCAGGATCTCTTCGAGCACAAAGGCAGCTTCCAGTGCCTGTGGCCTGTAGGTAACCTCTCTCCTGGACTTCTGCCTCCAGGGCACTTTGCAACACTTTGTACTTAACATTACTATTTGCTGAGTGCTAATTACCACAATAAAGATGGCCTTTGTATGCTGATTAGGATGTGTCTTTATCCTTAACCAAAGTAAGATTGCATATCACTGTCAAAGTGTTTAAGCTGGTGAACTTGACTGATCATTCCAACATGTCACTTGGTACTGTGCAGCAATTTAGGACGCTAAAGTTGATGTAGATGACTGTGGAAACATGATGAAGAGAGCTGTATGAATCTTTCATAATGAAGCATGAAATAGGATGGAATTCTCCTGGACTTCAATCTTGCAGACACTGATTTAATGGAGAAATATCCCCTAGTAAAAGAAAATTGAAGCCAGTAATAAGCACTGAAACCTACACTAAATTTGTAGTCAAAACTGGTTTTGAATTACTAAGAACAAAAAAAAAAAAGAAGAAGAAAGTGGTGTGGACAATACACTCACACAGACACACACACACATACATATGTATATGTGCGGGTGTGTTTATATTCAAATATAGCTGCCTTTCCAAAAGAGGAATTTCCTCCTGTGTTTTATCATTTAAAGGATTTTTTTGTGTTTTGCAGAAGTTATCACAGGAGGGGAAAAAATAGCAATTTCAAGAAAATTATATGGAAGTTATTTGGGCAAAAACAAATGGAAACTGAAGTATCCTTAATAGTATGAATTTTTTTTACATTTGTAGACTTAGTCCAAAAATTTCAAACATAAAAGGACACATTTCAATTTAACTGTTTGGAAGTAGCTTGTGGGGAATATAGTTCTGTGAAACATATCAAGTTATATCAAGTTGGCATTGTTTTTAAGCAGAGAAGTCTGAGTGACAAGTGAGTCAGCTTATGAACTATGTGCCAGACTGTATTAATAAAGTCAGAAGATGAAAATAATAATTGCAAATGATTCACAGTGTCTGTTGGTATCACATGTGCTTTCACTTGCCAGAGCCATCCTTCTTGTTTAGAAAAACATGGAAGTAAGTGGTGAGATTAAGAGAAACATGACAACTGAAGATGCTCAGGTTTATGACATATCTGGAAGGTGACTTCTGCATGTCTTCTCCAATACAGATGGGGGAATCAGGAACATTGTGCTGTGTATCTGAACCCTTATCTGGGCACTGTCCTACCCATGCAGCTCTACCTGGCTTGCAGGTGTCCTCGTGGAGTGGCACCAACTTCCAATGGAGGCTTCTCTGAGTCCCCATTGAGGAGCTGGGAGGTCACAGCACGGAGATAGATCAGGGTGTATTTTCATTTCACCTTCCTTTCCCTCTCCTTCCTATCCTCTGATATTTATACAATAGAAAAGCAAATTTGAGGCAGGAAAACACTATAGTTTTCCTGCTTTTATATCAGTCCTGTTAATAAATAGTGCTTCTCTTGTCAGGGGTTTTATTAACATCCTATAAACTGCTCAGTCTGTATTTAAAAAAAGGACAAAAATCTTGTTGTTTTTGCTTACCTTCCTCCTAAAAGTGATGTGACTGATAACATAATAGGTAATAGGGAGAGACAGTATATTAATATTTAATAGGGATAGATAGGTTTATTACTGAAACATGTAAAATGCCCTCACAACTGCCAGCTGTAATGACTGCCTCTGTCCAGAAGGTATATATACATTTGTGTGTTTATGGAATTAAGTTTAGAAAGACAAGATGTTCAAAGCTAAGCACTCAAATAGGCTGTGTTTGTCAGAATTAGCTATTATGATTGGAGGATTTTGAAAAAAATTGACCATGTTTCAGAGCATTAGGAATTTTAAGTTTTACCCTTTATTAATCCATCCTTGTGGGAGCTCCACAAACCTTAGCCTTTACCTCCACCTCCTGCTCCAGCTTCACCTCCGATATAGGAGGCTACTCCCTGGGGGAGGACTCAGTAGGCAGGACCAGGGTCTGAGACCCACCTTTCCTTCCAGAAGGAAGGAGTGACAAGGCTCTGGGCTGACCCGCCTTTCCAGAAGCTTCAGTTATACTCGATGGTTTATTGCTTATTGTACCCTCCCCTCAAGTGTTTTAATTGGACCCTGAACCCTTGTACCCTCCCCTTACCCGATATCCCATTGGTTGTTCCCCCAGCTCCTCCCAGTTTTTCCCTCTCCATTAACCAGCTGCACACCTGTGGATCCTCAAGAGTTCTGCCCTCATCCCCCCTCCCAGGTCTGTTCATCTATCCCTGCAATAAAGGGAGTCAGGGGGAGACCCCCTCTCACATCCCTTTGCCTCCTTGCCTTATTTCTGCTGTGCCTCGGCAGCTTCTCACCCAGGACCACCTCATCTCAGCGTGAGCCACCCACGCAAAGCCCTGAGCCAGCTTCACCCGCAGTGAGCTCTCTGGCACTGGGAGCTTGGTGCCTGGGTCCGGGGTGATCAGGACTGCCAGGCTCATTGCAACACATCCTGTTTCAGATAGAAGGAACTTCCTGCAGCTTTAAGGATTGGTGCTGAGTTTGAGAAAACAACAGCGTTTTCTCCAGGTTACTGAATATTGTCTATAGTCAGGAGAGCCCACTTTCATTGTGGTCTGTGTCTTTATGGGTTGGTATTCAGCTGGGTATTTCATGCCCCTTAGCACTGAATCCTCCTCATGCCTTGTTTTCAGGTTCTGGCCTTCAAATTCCAGCTGTGCAGGGGATTTTACATCACTTTGAGGTACTGCTACTATACTCATACGCAGGTGCAGAATATTTGAATCCCCAAAGCAGACAGGAGCTTATGAATTGGCTGAAACAGAAAAGACCTAAACCAGACATTACTGCAATTCACAATGGAAATAAGTAGTGGTTGGTGATATGTCAGTCAACCCACTCGGCTTCCCCAGTTGGCTGTTGCCCTTTGCCTTTCACCGCTCCCCCAGAGCTTCCCTACTGGTCCCCGTTCCCCTGATCCTGCCTCCTTGGAGCCCCGGAAAAACCCAGCGTTCTCTGTGTTCTGTGTACTTGCTGTAAGATTTCGGGGGGAACAGATGGTTGAGTAAACCCATGCTCTGCTGAGGTTAAAAGCATATACCCTTCTTGACTCTTTACTACTGACATATTACTTACCCTGCCTGTGCTCTGTGGGGGCATGTGAGACCTCACAGAGCCAGGCTGAAAAGGGGCTAAAGTAATAGAAATAGATGGAATTTTTCTATTGGCATATAAAACTGATTTTATTTATATTTATTTGATGTTCAAGTGACAGATTTTATCACCTAAGAGGTTCTCTTTGAGTGCTTCCGTTCCAAGAGGCACATTGTAAAATCAAAGCATTCCAAGCTTTCCGTCACTTTTGCTTTCTGTCAATATATACTCAATACAAAGTGGTATCCCATTATTAAATGAGAACAGTGTGCTGGAACCATGGTTATTCTCACCCAGCAGGCACAGATCTTATGAAAAAATTTGTCTCTTTACATAACAATGTTGTTTGTTTGTTTTTCTTACCTTGAAACCTCACCACATTGTTATGAAGTCAATTTAGTTGTTGTTGCTTATGGGCACACTTCACAGAAATGTATGGTGCAGCTGAAGAAACAGCTTTTATGCTTTTTAAGGATCAGTACAGTCTTAAAACAGAAGTTGTGTTTTGGGGGAAGGAATACGAACTGTATTTCAGGGGCTGAAAAGTTTCCTTATTTTTTATCAGTGATCAAAAGGACTTCTCAAATCGAATTCAGAGAATTTTCAGTGCCATCATGATGTCTGCTGTGTGGCTGCTATACACACCAGAGTGAGAAGGACTGTTCCTACTTCCCTTCTGTTTTCTGCTTAAAGTCAGGAGAGTTTTAATATACATAGTCTGACAGCATTTGCTATATAAACAAGCACATTCTCTGGACTGTGCAAGTCAGGCAAGCTGTGCTTGTCAGCCTTGAGCAGTGCTCAGACATGCAGCTCTTGAGGTGCTCTCACTCAGACAAGTATTGCTGTGCATTCCCAAGAGATTTTTTTTAAGGCCTTTTAAAGTGGGAATGAATTAGGCATCTGTTCCCTGGCTCCCACAGGTTTGTGGTCCCTGAGTTTCACATTTAAATGGGTCCCAAAAGCAAGGTTAGTGGAGTTTTACCTTTATAAAATTCTCCAATCCCCTATGTTAGCCCTTCTTATTTGGAATGCAGCCCAAATGTGCTACAATGCGCATACACCTTGAACTTCTCCTAGTTTTAAGGAAGTTGTCTTAGTTTTCTTAGGAAATCTTCATGGTCTTTGACCAGTGCTGGAATATATTTTAGTAATATGAAAGAGCAGACCTGGTGAATGCCTCTGGATAAAGGACTGGTCTGGAAGGATATGAACTTGGAAGGTGGTCAGTTCAAGAGTCAATCTTTGCTGATGTTTTGTATATATACAAATACAGTATTTGTATATGTTGCCAGTATCTCTCTTGAGACATGAAAAATTCCCAATAGAGGAAAGTCTGTATCTTCAAATGGGCCACATGCCACCTCAGCTGAATAGGTATATTCCCAAAGACCAAGAAGTGCAGTATCTCTGCAGGTCCTGAAGAAGCAGTAGAAGAGGGGATTCCCACCCTTCCCACACCCATTGCTTTCCATGGCAAATCCAGAGTCAACATGCCAGCAGCAGGGATGGGCTGTGGCAGCTGTAGTGGGAGCGTAATTGCTGCCTGCATGGATTAATGTAACACTCGTGCAATTATGCAATCATGGCACTTGTGTGACTGTATTGTCTGCGTGGTGTATGGAAATGATATGACGATTATAGAGTCATTATCCAGAATAGCAGCGTGCCTGTGAAATCCAATGCTTTCCCTGCACTGTTGATAGGTGTCTGCACTCTGTACAAGGTGTGGCTTTCCCTGGAAGGTTGGTGAGGTTTGTTAACTTTTATCCATTACCCTTTGCTGTGAAAAATTTAACCAATTTCCTCAATTCAGGTTTTAATAGTTTCCTCTAACTACTGGCCATCTGTTGTAGTGCAAAGAGGTTTCCTACAGGCATTTCCATTTTAACACAGTTTTGTCATTTCTGCTGTATCAGTAGTGTCTTCCTGTCATCTTTCTGTTGTGATAAACGATTTCCAAATTGACAGCTGTCACATACATGCGTAGGTAGTGATTGGAAGATCCATTTATGGGCTGTATCTGAATTCTTTCACTTGGTCATGGCATCTGAAGAAAGGAGGAGCAGATAAAAGGTTTTCTGTGACATTTTAAAATGAACTGTAGAATTTAATCTAACTTATGTAATTTATCAAAATTAGTGTATAGCAAGATTTCTTGCAGTAAGAAGTCAAAGAGAATCATTGTAATGCACAATTGACCAGACATGGTCATGCCTAATTTTGTAGGCACAGAATTTCATTTATTTAAGTAGGACATCATTTACACATAAGTCTCTGGGTTTTTATATAAAGTTTTCAAGATGTATTTTATATGACAAATAGTAATTACTTAATGTTTTCCCATTTCCTGAATTAAGATTTTCTGATGATTTTACGGTAAACAGCTGCTGCTGTTTGGAGCCCACTGACTGTTTGGAGACTTCCAGAAGCAAGTCCAGAATGAGAAAAATACAGTCTGGGCTGAAAAGTAGTAAGTCTTTAAGAATGACAGCAATCCTGTGTTTAGAAGAGTCTCTAGTGTGGAGAGTACCTTGTTTATTACACTTAAGTGGGGAAAGAAGCTGGATTGGTGTGAATGTATGGAGGGTTGATTTTATTTCAGCCTTGGTGAAGTTTTGGAGCTTAGCGCCTTTGGGGTTCAGTGCTGTCAGGTGGTGGCATTACTGGAGGATATTGTCTGTCTGAAGCCCCTGCCTGGTGATTGTGTCCTGCTCAGGCTGTGGGCAGCCAGTGCCAAGGACAGCATGGTGGTGGATGTGTGGATGCAGCGTCAGGGAGTCTGTGCTACCTGGCTGGATGTGTCTAAGCAAGAGTTATGGTGCAGGAGTGAGACCTGGTCTACAGCAGACAGCTGTGCTACACCCTGGGTGCTAGACTCAGGGGAAGACAGAAGAGCAAACAATGTTTTGGGTTATTAGGAAAGAAATAGGGAACAAGCTGGAGAAACATTTTTGTGCCACCATATCCGTGTTGCTCCAGCACCTTGAATATCTCATGTGTTTTGGTGCCTTTTTGGCAGAAAGAGTCGGATAGAATCGGAAAAACTTAGGGGAGGGCTACAAGCAAGTTTGGGGCAAGAGGATCTAAGAGGTGCAGAAACATGTCCCAGGCAGGCAGGGAGGGAATTAGGAAAGCCAAAGCTCTTCTGTAATTGAACTGGGGAGATAGATTTTTTCTTGCCATTTTGTCTGTACAGCTGTTGGGTTTCCCTGTCTTACTCCTTTCTGCTGCTCTGCAGGGACACTGCTGACAGAGTCCTGCCTCTTCATAGGAAAACAAACAGCCCTTTCTTCTCCTTCTGTTCTTTCCCTCCCTACCGTGGTTTCTCTCCAGCTCAAGTCTCCCCTTTATCCAGTGCTGTGGACTGGACCATCCCCCATGAAGTTGCCATCCCAGTTGGAATGCCTGACTGTGGAGCAGCTCTGTGGGGTGCTGGGGGTCTGTGCAAACCCACCCAGGCAACACAAAAAACCATGCAGGGCCACACACCACATGTCTGCCATCAGCCTGGCAGGAGCAGTGACAAGAACAGGTGTCTGTTTCCAGACAGCACGGATGGGCTCAGAAACGTTCCCCAGCTGCCCTCAGTCATTGTCCCACCGTGCTCTGGGGGACAAATCAGACCCAAGTGGGCAATTTGCCATTTTGCAATGGTGCATTTTTGCAGGTGGTCAAATGTACTTTGGAGAAGAAAATGCTTGTGGAGAGACACATATTATAAAACCCAAGTTTTATAATTGAGTTATTACGGAAGTGTGTAAAAAATGGGGTTTAGAATAGAAGTGCTGACATTAGAACAGCATGAACACAGCTGTTATGGTAAATTTGTAAGAAATTGTATAGGTAACAAAGTAGGTCAACAGCTTCAGAGGAAAAACTTTCAGATGGCAGGCTACTCTGTCTTAGAAATCTTGATGTTTTTTCAACATGAGAACATAGATGTTTTCCCTTCTGTGCTAATTTCTGTCGTTTTTGCTTTTAAAAATACTCATGCTGGAAGGTGGGGCTGATCTCCAACTTGTCAAATACAAATTCAGCATGTACAGGTACAGCACAGTGGATCACAGACAAGGGAATGTAAGGAGGACTGTTCCATGCCAGATCACAGGCCACACTTGCCTGGCATCCCATTCTGACAGTGGCCAGTAATGGCTGGAGGTGAACAAGGGTGAGAGGGCAGCTGGCATGTGCAGCAGTTTTTCCAGAGCAGTCTCCTTGACAGAAGCAACTCTCATTCCTTAGAGACTTCCCAAACCAGAATGGTTGCCTTTCCACCTAACAGTCCTTATGGTATCCATGAATGTGTCCAGTATTTTTTAAAACTTTTTCAGACTTTCTACACTCCTGTGGAAAGCAATACTACATCTTGGGAAGGAACATGTGACTTGAGTTACCTAATTTCTTACCTGCTTGCCTTGCCTGCCTGGGAAATGCCTCTATGCTTGTTCTGGACAGCCAGTTCCTGCCCTGCCCTTGCTGTTTTTTGCTTTCAAGCTCAGTTTGGAGCTCTTTGTTCAGCCATGCTGGCTTCTGCACTTTGGGGTGGGCTGTTCTTGTCCTCCACTGAGGTAATCCCTGAAGATCATCAAGCTCATGTGCTCCTATTTGCCCTTCAGAGAAGTTTCTGGTAAGATCAGTTCTCCAAGAAGCAATTAATGTATTTAGCACTGCATGTTATTTAAGCCTCTGAAGTGCTAGTGGTCTCGTCTTTACTCGGGTATTGTCTTTTATTGTTGCACCCTAAATATGCCTTTGCCTGTCTTGTATCACATGTTCCAGCTTTTGAAAAGACTGGTCCATCTCCCTTCAGCTGGGGAGTCCCCAGGTCCCCAGTGCCCTCCGAGGGAGATGTCCCCCAGCAGCAGTAATCAGAAGAGCAGGACATTTTCTGATAAAGCAGAAGATGAATAAGAAAATTCCCCACCGATTTACAACTCAGAGCAAATTATTCTTCCCCTATTTCTCCTTTATTCTTGGAAAGGTCTAAATTGCTGTAAGTGAACTACCCAACATTAGATTTTCATTAGCTTACAACAAAGCTGATGACTTGAGCATCTTGCTCAGATCTATTTATTGCATCTCTGGTCCCTCGGAGTCTGCCTCAAGTCTCCACTTTCCACTTTTCTCTCCCCCCCACTTGCCCATCTGGCTTACATCCCCACATAGCTACTTAGTTGGACTCAGTGGGTTTGGTGAATGATAGTGTCAAGCTGTTCTAGGGGACAAGGCTGATCCTAATACTAAGTACAGCCATTAGACTCTGTAAACACTTTTTGTGTTCACCTGAACAAATATTGCTGCACAAGGGTGGCACTTCTCAGTCTCTCCATCCACCTGCACCTCTGTTTAAATTCCAGTGCCTTGATCTCGTCTTCCTTGTCCCATTTTGTTTTCTTTACTCTGCTTCTGGCAAAAGGTTTTGAGGTGCCTTTCTTGTCCTCTTTCAACCTTCCTGTATATTTCCACTGCCAGCCAATTTGTTGCTTTGGGATGCACCATTGCTCCTAGGAAGGTTCAGCAGTGATTCCTGCCTGGCTCAGAACGGTGTATTTATAGGTACAGTTGTTCTTGGGAACCTCCAGTTCTGAACACACATAAATACCAGTGGTACCTTGACTGACAAGTTTGTTGCTTAATGGCATGGTTTCCATGAGAAGGAAACCTTGAGTGCTGAAGTGGTAACAAGATTGGGACCACTGGTAAGATTTTAAGAAATTCTGCCTTCCCTTCTTAAAAGTGATCTATTTAATGGGGAGGTAAAATTCAGCTGTTTTTTGATGGGTCAAAGACTCAGTGTGGAAATCACTCATGACAGTGACACATAATTGCTCTGTGGAGCCCAGGATCTTATGATGATTTGGGGCTTTTTAAGCAGCATCTCATTTCATTCAAACTTTCTATTTAAGCATTTCAAAACATCTAGTATTTTACGACAGAGGAAACAACCATGTCTGTTGTCTTTTTTATATTGTGACTTGAGTGTGTCATGCCATTTGGGAACAATTTCTTCTCAAAACAAATTTATCTCCATTAAAAAAAAATTAATACTGCAGGAATTCCAGTTCATAGTTCTTATGTTGGCAGTCCTTGGACTGCTTTCATTTCTACACAGCTTTTTTTTTGTTGTTGTTGTTTTTTTGATAAACTGTAAAGCACTGTAATTGTGTTATGTGCGACGAAAACTCTGTTCTCTGTTGATAATATTCCTAATATTCCCATCTTGTATGATACCACAATCTGGGAGCTGAATATTTCAATGAAATATATCTGTTCTTTTCAGAAGCTAATGCCAGTGGTATTTTAGTTTTGTAATAAGCGTGTGGTGTTTTGCACAGAAATGGACCCAGATGTGACTTGCAGTGCCAGTCTTGAAATCCAAATTCTTCCATGTTTGAGTCATTTATTTTCATGCTGACTTGCAGTTGGATGTTCACACTATTTTTTTCCTTGGCTTACATAGTCCTTATCTAGGCAGCTGACATTGCAATCTAAGTTGCAGTGGTACTTAGCACAGAGTGGAAAAATGATTGGAGTGATGTATTTTAACATTTCAGAGTCACAGGATGTTCAGCTTATGCTTCTGACTGCTGAGTAACTATTGATACCAGGAATGTTACTGAAATACTGACCCTCATTTTAATAATACATCAAAGTCATGCTATCATGTGCTACCATGTTTTACCAGTAGAGAATTGGAAAAATTATTTACTCCTAGGTAAATAAATAGGTGCTGTTATTCAGAGAAAACCAAATAGCAAGAATGGAACCTTTTCCTTGAAATGAAATTAATGCTGCACTATCAGCTGTGTTTAATTTAATGTTCTTTGCTTTGATTTTATATTTGCAAAGAAGTTTGTTCACAGAGGATGTAATTTTATCTACATGATGTACAACAGGTAATGAAAGACTAATGTTCAACAAATAAAGTACAATAAAGTACTAGAATTCACTCATCAACATGAACAAGCATTTTGGCTGCATATGAGTTTTAAAAGCGGGCAAGCAGTGGCTGATAAAGAGCTTACTAGAAACCTTCACGAACTTGTGAGTGAATCAATAAACTGGGACTGTTCTTGCCCAGACCATCTGGGTCAGGGGCTATGAGCAAAATGAAGTATTTGTTTTTGAACTGAACACTCCTTTGCAACTTGTGGAGAGTATACCCTTTCATGTGTGAAAGCCTAGCTCAGTCTTAATCATCCATCACTTCACACTGCCTGGCTGGAGAGCAGCTTTGCAGAAAAGGACCTGTTGGTCCTGGGGAGCACCAAGTTGACCATGAGCCAACAAATGTGCCCTTTGAAAAAGAAGTCCAGTGGTATCTTGGGCTGCATTAAAAGCATTATCAGCAGGAGGTCATCCTTTCCTTCTATTCAGCACTTGTCAGGCTGCACCTGTAGTGCTGTACCCAATTCTGGGCTCCCAAGTGCAGGAGAGACATGGACATATTGGAAAGAGACCAATAAGGGGCCACAGTTTTTGAAGGGACTGGAGCATCTCCCATGAGGAGCAGCTGAGGGAGCTCAGACTGTTTAGCCTGGACAAGGGGAGGCTTAAGGAGATCTTACCAGCATGTGTAAACACCTAAAGGAGCTGGCTTACTGCTGTAGAAGGGACAGAGCTTGAGTGGCTAAGAAAGACTCAAAAATAACTTTGAAATTGTGAATACCACTGAACAACTCTATGAAAGTAATGAATCCCAGTTGTTTGGAAACCTGTACATGTCATGTTAGAACCCGTGTTTGTGGCTGGAGTGTGTGTTAATGCTGCCATGGGCAATGGGCACTCCACTCACCTTCTGAATCTCAGATATTGTACTGAAGTGTGGAGTTTGAGCAGTTCTTAATCAGTAATAACCACAATCAAGATTGAATTTTAATGACGTTTAGGATAATTAGTCATTTATCAAATGGCTTTGGTTGGGGGCATGTGAAATGCCCAACAGCACAAAGATGTGTTCTTCTAAGTTTCATTCAAGAACATTTGGCAAATTATTTAAATGAGCAGTTTTTTGCCTGTAGCTCATTTACAAATGGATTTTGTGCAAGTCTCTGATGGGCCATGTGTAGGTTGGGAGGGATTTGTGTTGTCAGTGTCTGATACATTTCAGTCAGAGCTGGGGTATAAGATGGGCAGAGCTCTGAATGATCATCTGCAAAACTACCCATAGTTTGTGCTAGAGGGGTTTTATCCAGGTTCTTTGCATCCCTAGGGTGCTGGGAGGAGATGGAGCAGAACAAAGCAGAGCATTTTTGAATAATCATTTGGATTTGCTAAATCCTGCTAAAATAAAATTTTGCAAATAAATTTTTTGTGGGACTGATGTAGTTGTGAAAATAATTACATGAAGTCAATTGAGAGGGTGCCACAAAGGACACTGTGGGAGTTGGGAAAGTGTTCAAAGATGTTTGAACAGATGCCCAAATGTCACCCACGTTACCTAGCAATAAAAGTATTAGGAGTTAAGAAAAACAGGTAGTGTATTTGAACAAGGATATGCAAAAGTAACCAAGGACAAAAACATCCTTATTTTTAAAGCATAAACATTGAGATTGTTGCAGACTGAAATAGTAATGGGAGATAAGTGTGTGCAGAAAGGTGGCCAGTGAAGTGCTGGTGTACTACTGGCGTTGCGTTTACAGTATCTGATGGGGAATGGATTTGTTTGCTGGATGAGATGTCACATGCAGTGCTGTCTGTGCTCGTTCTGAGACAAAATGATACCATATTTCAGAAAAAAAAAAACCATCTTCTAACAGGGAAAAAGTGACCTTGTGGTTTCAGTGCCTCAGAAATTGGATGATCTCCCATCTGGTCAGCTGCAATGCAATTTTGGGAAGTTTTCTACCCTGGCTAGAATTTTAGCTCAAAACGTAAAGTGAGCATTCACTGCAAATATGAACCTCTGCAATCCTCCTGGGTCAGAGAGAGGGTAGATAATGCTGTAAAGAAACAGGGGCTGAATGCCCCTGTATATGTCCCACAACCCCTAAATGATTGTTGAATCAAGCACGTGGAAAAAAAAGGATTATATAGGGCATTAAGGAAGATGCAATAGCAAGATCAAAAAAAAAATGGGAATCGAGGGGTTGAAATTTACTAACCTGGCTTGAAAAGACATTTTTTCTATTATGGGTAAATAAATTTTTAAGGTTTTTAAACTTTTTTTGGACCCTGCATAATATTAAAAGCCACTAAGAACTTTCTTAGCTAAATAAAATCTCTCTTTTTCTCTGTTGGAATATTTGAGTAAATTTTCATTGTGTTCTTTAGGTACTGATTTCTCTAATTTTTCTTAAAATATTTCATTTGGAAGTTTAGTGGATTGAATAATGTCTACTTGCAGTAAAAACTGAAACCTGCTGGTAGGTAAGTGCAGAGAAGTAGTGCTTTGTTTTAATTTTCCAGATATTTTCCATTTTTCTTAAATAAGAATGTGAAAGTGGATGCTGTAAAAATCAGATGTGTATTTGTTCATCTGATGGGAAGTGCTATAGTGTAGGGATTTTTGGCCTATTCTGAAGAAGGGGTGTGGAGATGGGCACAGAGATTGTTTGGAGCATGCGTGTTTCTCAGGCATCTGAGGCTGGAGCCTTTCCCTGGGAACGGGCTCTTTGACTCTGTATTCATATGTGCTTCAAAGATCCTTGGAAGAAATGGTGGAGTTTCTAGGATTTCATATTTATTTTTATTTGTAAAATCATGCTCAATGTAATCCAATTTATCTTGTCTGCCTTTGGATTCACAAAGGGCAAAAGTGGTGATGTGGGTAATGCAGGTGAATATTAACTTGTCTTTCATTTAAAAGTAGGAATATCAAATGCACAGATGTTTTAAAATCACACTTCAGCATTTTATCTAAATTTTATGGTTAGTTATTACTGTAACTACCTCAACAGAAAGGAAAGAGAGAATTGGTATGGCTTCTAAGATCAATGAGCCACTAAATAGGTGACAATAATCTTGATAAAAACTTAAAATATTTATTTGGCACACAAAATTGCTCTAGAGAGCATTACCATTCCAGTCTGTTCTCTAAATACCAAGTGTTGCCCATGAAGTTCAAGCCCTGATGGGATCACTCCAGCCCTGCTCCCGTAGGACACAACTGTGTCTCTTCCTGCATGTTTTATGTGTGTCTGTGCTTGCTTTTGTGGTTTTCTGTCTTCACTTCTGTGTGAACAGGTGGGGCAGTGACATTCTGCCAAAATGTACCAACTGGTGTAAATGCCTCCACTTTATTTTGCCGAGCAGGATTGGTTATTTCTTACACTGCATTTTCAGTTGTGATTTCACTGGTATGCATAACTCAAGGACCAGGATCTCCACCACTCTCTGTGAGAGAGGCCTTTGTAGCTTGGCTGTGAGCAACAGATTGGCTTAGTTTTTCTGGTTGGTTTGTCTTAGTTTTTTCTAGCTGATGTTCTTCTTTGTCCCAAGTGCCATGTGTGATAATTTCTCGTTTTACAGTACTGGAGAGCATCTGTGCCCACAGAGGGTGCTCAGCTGGCACCATTCTTTGGTTTACATTGTAGAATGCATTTCCATGTTGAGCTTGATGTTATAGGGAAAAAAGATATAGGGAAAAAATATAGGGAACAAAGACAAATAAGACAAAGTATTGAGATGGCAAATAGAAGCAGTATGGCTTGTCCAGACAAACATTGGTGGAATCAAGGGTGGATCCCATGGTATCTGAACCACTATGACCTCGTGGCTTGACCAAGGATTATGTTGACAGCAAGGGCCATCTGAGGTTGTTTTCTGTTCGATTTTTGCATTGCTGTCCCTGTTTCATTCCCAGTTTATAAATTAGTTTCATATTGATAATAATTGTGGGGTTTATGTTGTTCTTAGTTGAAGTATTGGAACTGTACATTGTACTGCCTGATCTTCTAAAAGTGAGACAAGATGGCATAACCAAGACTCAGAACTGAAATCACATGCTATCAAGACTGATACTTTCCCCTCCAGAAAATAAGAATTTTAACCTCTCAAAATTGTTTACATGAAGATAGAAAAAAACGCTTAATGCAAAAACCAAAGCATAAAAAGAAAACGTATTTCATCCTCCTATGGTGCTAAATTTTCAAAGCCTTTTCCCCTTGCCCTGAAAGCATTTTCTTACGTGTATGTTGTGCTCTGTTGTTGAAAATCTATCCTGGGAACATACAGAACCCCTTTATTACATTGCCAAATTATTTTACCAATCTTATTTTCCACATCTGGTTTTTAAACTTCTTTGAAAAGAAGCCAGGCTTGTGAAAAGAAATCATGAATTGCAAATATGTGTGTCCCTAAAAGTTACCTCACATTTTAAACCTAGCACTGCTGCTCTGGCATGGTGCAAACAATGCCTGCTCTGAGTGATGCTGGCAGCAGCCCAGTGCTGGGGATGACTGTGCAGCTGCAGAGCTCTGTAAACAGTATGGTTCAGGTAGGAAAATTCACTGCAAAGGGCATCTCTGGTTAAATGCCCATGTGCTGGGGTAACCCTAGAGACGTTGCTTTTAGCATCTATTTCTCTTGCTGCTTGTACTCACTTCCTGGTCTTCTCAGGGAGGATTTTCAACTCCTTTTTCTTCAGATGCTGGGTTTGCAAATGTTAAAAGTTTAAAGTGAAGTTCCAACTCAGCAATACTTTCCAGTATGGTTCCTTCCAACCAAAAAACTAATTTTCTTTTTGTGTCATGAAATGATACAATGATGGCCAGTCAGCCCCTGTAACACACAGCAGGAGAAGACATGTATGCCCACAAACCCTCTCTGCCACCATGGAGGAGCAAAGGAACAAGATGTAGGACCTGAAATCCCTAACTTCAGCTGAAGTAGCACATTGTTCACCTCCACTGCCTGCCCAGAGCCTCATTCAGAGTTCAGAGAAGTGCAAAACTCTCCTCTTGCAGAGTTGAGTGTTGTGCCCTTTGGTATGCTGGGATGAAGAAATTGCTTCTCCATTTGCTGTGACTGTTGTGTGATACAAAGCTGTGCTGTGGCTGGGAGATGATTCATTAGGCTGCTACCATAATAAGCAAAACTCTTAAGGTCTGAAAGCAGCTTTGACCTCTTTATTACTGTACAGAGATTACTAGTACTGTACAACTAGTACTAGCATGTACATTAGTAATTAAGAAGTCAGAAATGGGGAGACATGAACAATAGTCCGTTTGACAGAAATAACTATTAAGATCAGTATGAATTTAGATGCTTCTTTACTACTTAAATTGCTCTAATGAATAATGTTCTTGTGGTAGAATTGCCTTGTTAGCAAATTAAAATTCTTTGGGAAACCCCCAGGAAGAAGACTCGTGAAGTTCTAGGCAAAAATTAAATATTGATTATTTTTAATGCATCCAATTAAACTTAACTGTACTTTAGGAAATACATAATGTTTCCCAGAAATAATTTAAATCCCAGTGCTGGTTTTTGTACAAGGTGGTTTCATTCTGAAATGAGTTGCACTACAATAGAAGTTACTGCCAACGTATAATTGGGAAATTCAAAAAAGTGTTAGCATATCATTTAGATAATGAAACCTTTACACTCATCTAGATTTGTAAGTACCAACTTGAGTGGAGGAAATGCTATTTCAGAGCTATTATATTAAATTATATACATTTGCTGGGGGGTTTAGATGGCTGTATGTTTAATTTACAAGCTTTTCATTCCAAGCTTTTCATTTTTTCTTAGCAATTAAGTGGTTTTAAAAAGTACTGATATTAGTGGTAAAATCAAGTGCACGTTCATAAGACTGACCAAAGTCTGAATGATCAAAGTAGTCAATAAAAATGAATAATTTCCTTGATACTTTTAATAGCTATTTTTCTGAGAGTTTTAATTACACTTTCCTCTTTTGAACCACCATCACTCTTCCCCTCTTCTCCATTTGATTTAGGAGCAGCAGCTGAATGTCTCACTGCATGTGGAAGGAAGAGGGAGGAGTGAGGCACACAGCAGTCTGGCTGTGGCAGTGGTGGTGAGAGGTGTCAGTCCAGCCCTGCCACAAGTTCTTCCATGGACATTTGAACTGCAGGGTCCATTCAGCTCCACCATGTGCTGGGGACTTTTTGGTTATGAGTTATCACAGAGTGGTCTGACTTACCCAGTCAGTGCCAGGATGTGTCTGGGAGCCGCTGCCCACATGTTGCAGCGGGAGCACATCTGGCTCCCAGAGGACACCACTGTGGGGCTGTGTGGGTTACAGCCACCTGTGGGAACACGCAGCTCTCGTGCTGCCATCTGCCCTGTCCCAGCAGCCAGCCACCAAGTAGTCCTGCTGCATGGTCGGAGTCCTGTGGTCTCGCATGTTCTCTGTATACAGGGTTTCCAGGTACAGCCAACACTGGCTTGATCTGTTGTTTCCAGCACAGTCTGGTGGTTTTACAGGCAGCTTTGGAAAGGATCTGTGAAAAATGATACATTTTCATATATCGTGTGTGTTTGAAGTCTATGCTTGGAAAGTACTAGGAGCTCAGAACTAAAAAGGTAACTTGTTGAGTATTCTCTGGAACTGTTGGATACTTAAATATCCTGGTGATGGATGCCTAAGAAAAAAAAAGCAAAACAAAGGGTTCAGGAATTAGAGTCTGTAGAACTATTTGTAAAGTGCTGGGAGATTCTCACACACAAGGGTGAGAATTTGCAGCGGGATTTGTTAAATTGTAAGCAATCTCCTTCTGGCTGAGTGTATTTTTATGGACTTGCTGCACTGTTTGGTTGTTGAAAATAGTTTCTGATGGTAGAGTTGAGGCTTGTAGAATGGAAGAAAATTTTCAGCCTAGGGAAGGAAGGAGGAAAGTTTCAGCAGTGCTCAGCCCTCCAACTCTTAGGGCTTTTGAAGTGACTGACCAATACTGGGAGTCCTAGTGTCACTGCAGACTGGTTCTAAAAATGGTAAATGTTTTTGAGATACCCGCATTTGTGCATGTTGAATGTGAGTAGTTATCTTGGAGTGATTTATGATGATAGTCTATATTCTGATCCTCTGCTTTATGCCCAGAAATTGTTGCTGTGGCCCAGGTCCAGCCCTGGGCCCAGGTGTGTGTGGAGTGGGGGAAGGGGGAGCTTTGGCCTTTTTGTTGGGGATTTTTGAAGCCTCACTTCTCAGGTGCTCTGTGGTATGGTTTGGTTTGGTTTTGCTCGGCCAGCTTGGTTTTGTTGGCCCAGGCAGAAAGCTTCTCCCTTCCCTGGCTTGGAGAAGCTGCAGTAGCAATCTTGCCTGGAGGTAAAACTGAAGAGCTTCTGGTTGGAGGCTGGAGGAGCGGGACTGGCAGGAGCAGGGCTGGCCTGTTTCAGCCCCAAGCCTTGGGGAGCCAAACCAGGGAGACAAAGCACACCAAGAGGCTCCAGCCCAGCTGCTTTGTGTGCCATGACTGCCATGGAGAGGAGGTCAGCACCAGAGAGCCTCCAGGTTTTCACCTCCTGCTGGAACTCCTTTGTGGAAGCTCCACTTCCCTCATAGTGAAAGCCAATGCCATCTTGAACCACGTGTCAGGAGGGTGGTCAGTTTTCCTTGTTCTACAGGTATTGTTTGGGCCTTTGTTCCTGTGTGTGTGGGTTCCTCTGTGTGTGTGGGGGGGAGTTGAGTTCTGATAGTTCAGTGTTTAGCAGTTATTTATGTTTCTTCCTTGACTTGTGGGCATTCTGTTGTTAATAAACCATTGGGTAGGGGTTATTTTTCACTTTCCTCTATTAGTATTCATTTTCTGTTCGTGGAGGGGGATTGTTGAACCCCTTTAGAGGAGACTACTGACTGCAGAGTGTCTTCTCCTAAATTTGTCTCAAACCTGAGACACTAGTGTTAGTGCATGTTCCATCACAGCTGAGAGTTCAAGACTGCCCCCAAATAAAGAAACTTTGAAGAATGAATACAGTAAGTGTTCTTGCTGTTTTAGTACCAGAACCATGGGGCCATGTTTATGCCTGCTCATATTCTGGTGCTATCTTTGCCTTCCAGTGCTGTTAAAAACTCAGCTTGGAGGTATCATGGCACTTCAGAATCTGCTTGAGTAGGAAATGGTCTATAAAATGGGAAGGAGCTAACAGATACTGTGTCTTTCCATAATCCTCATGAATTGTCAATTAGAGCATGGCTATTTCTGTTAGTATCACTGATGTGCTGTCAGCAGTTTTTTAAGTCATCCCCCTTCTAAGGAGGCATTTCCTTCTTTCTAACAGCTAAAATAATCTTGAATCTTAGCACAAACCACAGCATTTAGTTTGAGGTCATTAATTTTTATTTTATTTGGAGGACCATAAGGTAGTCAAAAGGTTGAATCATTAAAGCAAACAGACTGCAGAGATATTTCAGGAAAAGATTGCTTGTTCCTGTAATTTCATGCTTCCAAGAGAAAAGGAGTGATTTGCAAGGATACACTTTCCTTTTCATACTCAAAGTTAATGCATTGCAGTGTTCCATAGTCAGTCATCGGTGCACAGTGTCTCATGGAGAGGGAAAATGTTGTGAAGTAAATGTGGAGATGCAAAGTCATTTGTCCAAAGATGCACAGTGGATTGAGAGAGCTTCTGGTGTGTAATCCAGGCCATGGACACCCATGTGGTGTTTTATCTCTGAGCTGTGTAGACTCAGCTGTGAGCCCTGGGCTTGGTCCATCCCTTCCTCCTCTTCTCCAGCCACAGCTACCAATGACCTGATGCTTGAATCCAAAATGTGGCTGCTGACACTGCAGGGGTGGTAGAAGAGGGAGCTTGAGACTGGTCACCATGGACTGGAAGAGAGAGCAGGGAGATGCCAGACCCACACATGGCTCATGCCCCCATGGCTGTGGGACAGGACCATCTGTAGGTGCTGAAAGGGCTTCAGCAGTGAATTTCTTCAGCTCTCTAGCATTTTGTGAGAACTCTTTCCTATGCAAGCTAACTAAAACAAAGTTACTAGTTTATAAATATCCGCACCTGCAGCTTGTTTTTACTGGATTGTTATGGCTTCAACTAGAAAAACACTTGGGAACAGACATCTTAGAGTTGGGCCAATCCCCTTGAGGGGTAGATAGCCAGAGAACCAATTACTTTATGCTATTTAACTCACTTTTTGTGAACTAACATATAAAAACCTTTTGAAAAATCCATTAAACTGGCTCTTGCCGCCATTTCTACCTGATCCTGGCGTGTGGTTTCTCTACGTGTCCGCATTGCAACAGCCACAACCATCCTCTGCTATGCAGAGACATTTTTGGAGAACTTATCTTCCAAACTTATCTGATTTCTCTGTTTTGACGCGCTGCACGTGGCGGGGTGGAAAGAGCGGCGCGTCCGTCCCGATCGCGTCCCTGTTGGAACCGCTCCGGGGCTGCTGTGCCTCCGCACTCGGACACACTCTGACACACCGTAGTGGGTGGATACTCGCAGCCACTCACACACACAGAGCCTGACAGCTCCTGCAGCGTCGCCGGGGACAAAGAGGCGGGAAGGGTCCTTTGTATGGAGTTCCAAGGGTTTACTGAGGTCCTCTCTTGAAGGGACCCGAGAACAAAGAACACAGAACACTGAGTGTTTGGGGTTTTATCGGCACCAAGGGAGGGGCAGAACATCAGAACCTATCATTTGGGGACCAGGGGGTGGAGAGGATGTGGGGTGACAGGGCAGTGACCCCTGGGGAAGGCAAGGGGTGGAACAAGGGAACCAGGAGCCAATAGGGTATCAAGGAAAGGAGAGCTATCTAGAACATGGGCTTAAAAAGGGTAAAAGGGGATGGTCTTAGATCTCTGAGCCTGTCCACAAGGAGGCCTTCACTGTTTTAGGGCTCTGTGGCTTCTTGGGTCATTTCTGCAATGAATTCAACCACTACAACACTATTTGGTGTTTTGTTTTGCTTTGTTTTGTTTTGTTTTTTGGGGGAGTTGTGCATGAGAATCAATTGGGAAATAAAACTGGCTCCTGCAGAGCACACTGAGTACATCCAGTCTGTCTGTGCAGAGCACCACTGGTAACTATCTTCAAAGAAGCTTATTTTACTTGCTTTTGAACCATCTCTATAGTTGGTCATAAAGAATTTCTGACCTTATGTCAAAAATCCACCTACCAAGCTTCCAGTACTTCCAGAGTAACAGGCTGGAACAATGCAAGAGGAATTTCAAGAAGTTCTTGAAAGGGTTTTGTAAAATGCATTATGGTGGATTGTTTAGAAGCTGTTAGAACTGATCTTTAATAGTTGCACCTTTTAAAAGCTCCTGAAAGCTGTTCATGTTTACAAGATGCGACATGAATTTCAAAAATATTTTTTTCTCCTCTTCTTCATTTTAGTTCCTGCGTTAGTAGGCATGGTCCCTGCAGAGAGATGAGCACTGCTGAGGTCAATAATATGTCTTTAATGTGAACTTTCAGGATAATAACCTGTGCTGAAACTTACCATGACCCAGAGGGTGTGTGCAAAGCCCTTCCATTAGGGTAGTCCAGTGCAAATATCCTGATTTATTTGGGATTATCCAGCACAAAATGCCTGGAATGGGCTGGGGAGGGACCACTGCCAGGTTAGTCAGGTGGGAGACCAAAGCATTTGGGTAAATTACAAGGTAGTGTTGCTAAAAGAAATAATGAAGATCTCTGGAAATGGGATGTCTAAGAGTTATCACACCTTTGGGCTGGGTTTCATAGAATAAAGGGAGATACTTGTGTAAGTTTAGGTTCATTTACTAAAACACTGTGGAAAAAGAGATCAGCCTTTTATATGTAGAGTTGTAAGAATTGTTTCCAATGTTAGCTGAAGGTGGTTCATTTAGCTTGCTGGTACAAGTAGCGTTTTGAGAAGTGAGTTACCTAAACTGTAGGAAAATTACTGAAAGTAAACTATCTACTATTATAAAAATCCATTACAACTTTAATATGGAATTTAAAAACCCCTTCAATAATCTTCAACTTTTGGCTTCAGGTATCTGGCAGACTGACTCAAACACATTTTGAAGCAAGTGTTTTGCATGTGTGTGTTATTATCGTCATTTGCAAATGAATAGTTGGAATCTTGTTTTGTGGTAGCATCAATTTATAAAACTTGCAGTACCCTGAGATAGCAGCTTTTAAGAAGGTAGGGTGTGCAACCAATATTGCAAGAGGAAAGCTAATTACTATTAATTAAAGGTAGACAAAAATAATTGACTTGAGGTCACAATGTAACAACGTCCCTAAGGTTTATGTGACTTTTTCATTAAAATGAAGTTTCAGTAAAGCAAAACTGATTCTGCGAAGAAATCTGGTAGTCTTATCCATAGTTCCTCAAGCAAAATTCTCATTAGCTTCACTGTCATGAGCATGCAGACTGTAGTTCATAAGCTAAAACCCGTAAATAGTATTTGCTTTAAATTTTTGTCCTGGATCTAATAACTTTGACACTAGGAATAACTGATCTGAGAAGGTGACTAGAGAGCAAATATCTATTTTTCCTCATTATAAAAAACCCAGAAGGCACTTGATGAGGACTGAGACAACAGATTTAAATTATGTAAAAGCAGCATGTTTTAGATGAGACATGAAGTTTAATTGTGGTGCTCATTGCCATTGCATAGTATGAAGATCAAATGTGTGGAGGGGTTAGAAGTTCATTGGCTGAGTTAATGGGGGATAGATCTGTCAAAATCTGTTAAATATAGTGCTCTGAATCCAGCTCCTGTTTCAGGGAGTCCCAGGACCTGTATTTCTGGAAGCAAAAAAGCTGTGCCAGTCTGCATCCCACCCTGGCATCCCTGTCAGAGTCCTGAGCTGGGGCACCTGCAGGTGGGCAGCACATCCCTGTGCATGGGGTTGAGCTCAGTGCAGGGGTGCTAAAGGTTCTTGTGCAGCTCCAGACCCGGTGGCTTCCACCCTAGAGCTGTCAGCTGGGTGTCTGCTGGGGGCTAGCAGTGAGACACAGCTCCCGCTTAGAGGGGATGGTTGGGAGGGAGTGTTTCAGTTTGGTCTTGTGAACTGATGTGTTCAGCTTCTGCTGAGACAGTGTGTATTTTTTTAATTTCTACATGTCCTTACTAATGTTTTTCAAAGGTTTCATTTATGGAAAATGTTGTTGAAATTCTGGGAAAATGATGTTTGGACAGTGTATCACTTTAAATGTGTATTCTGCAATAATTAGCTTATTTAGGTGTAGGAACTTACCTCTCTGTACAAACCCAAATATTCTGTTAATTTGTTGGTGAAGGATACTTTGACAAGCTGTTACAAGGATTTCAGCTTTTTAAAATGTCTTCTATTTTGGTTGATTCTGTCAAGAGTATTTTTTTTAACATGAAACAAATTCAGTTCAATGGGGCAGATTTCTTTCCAGAAGATAATTTTAAATGTTTAGTTAGATATAGTGGTTTTCCTCCAGCTGTCACTGCTTTCTTATTCCTACATTCTTGAGAAAAGATTTTAAAGATAATTAAGTGCAAGTGTATCTCTATCAGCCTTTCCTTGCAAGAGCTTTTGTTTATTTAAATTTGTCAGCTTCTCACGTTTGTACTGCAGACTCTGCATCACATTGTCTCCCACGGGTCACAGACTGGAGGATTATTATTCAGTCCTCACCCTTGGAGCGTGTTTTGGAGAGGCAAAAAAGAGGGCTGATAATTAGGGATAGACCACAAAGTCATGCCACAAATACCATGTATGGAATTGTCAGATGAGTACTGCAATCTGCCTCCTCAGCCTGCTTTGGAGGAGTACGGATAAATCCTGACTTGGTATCCATCTGCAAGATCATAGGGATATCACCCAGGGCCCTGATAAATATAATGGATTTAGGCTGAAAATGCCTCTGATGGAGGTATGTCTCCATGAGCATGAATCTGTAAGGCAACAGGGAAGAGAACCTACAGCAGTAAAGCCACGGCATAGCACTGAGTTGAATTCCTCAGCATTCTCTTATTAGGAAAACAGAAACCAAATGGCAAAAAACATATAAATTTTAGTAGCAGTATTGTTAGTTGAGAAGTGTTGCTTACCCTGTTCCAGTGAGGCTTAGATGCCTGAGCTTGGAGTAGTTCAACAATTGACTTTTGCAAATTTTCCTGAGGGAGGCAGCAGGAGCATCCCTCGCCTTGCTAGGTCCACAGTAGTCATGGCAGTCAAAGCACAGGCACTGGGAAAGCTGCTCAGAGTCAAGGGGTTTCCCCACAGCTCTCTGCAGATGCTTCTCTGCAGGAATTTGGCTGTCCCTTTTCTCCTTCCCATCAGGAAGGAACTCACCTTTGGGGCAAAGATGGGAAGGAGCAGGGAGGGCACTCACCCTCGGGTGCAGGCAAGTTTGTCCCATGTGAGAGCAGCGTCTTTTCCTTCATTCCGCAACAGAAAAATATTTCCCTCCTGGTGCTTTTGGCACTACTTGACTCGGTGTTTGGGAGCTGGCCACCACTCTGCAGAGCACTTGGGGAATCATGCAGGCATGGACAATTAATCTTTTAAAAGGTCTGTTGCTTGGCAATGTGCCAGGGAAGCCAGTGTAGCCCCACTATATAATATCAATTTTTAATGATGAGAACTTTGCTAAATTCATTCCTTGATAAATCTCAGAGTTGGATTTTCAAAGTTTAAAATCAAAGATAACCAAATTATTTCAGTACTTGGTTAAACTAAACTGCCACTTTGGTAAAGTGTTTAAATAAATCAGTATTTTGAACAGTAAATAAAGTTATGTCTGTATAGTTCAGATATGAATATTCACACAGAGCTCTTGGAAATGAAGCAGTGGCAGTTTGCAGAGAACATTTATTAACTTAAGGAAATAGATATTTTATTGATCTTTAAAGAGATTATGATTTTAGTGGTGGTGACTGAAAACACTGTTTTTAGAACAGCGAAACCACTAGCTGTAAATATGTTTAGCAAGTCTATTGTATTTTATTCTGTGAACTCTGAAGACCACTTGCTATAAATGCCTGAGGGCTGACGGACTCTGCGAGGTGATGTCAATGAGGTTTTTTCAGATAGCTCTGCTGGCATTGGCTGCCAGGTGTCACTGGCAGGAGACTTTAAAGTCAATTCTCAAATACAGAAGAGTTCTTCACCCAGTGAGGCTTCCTGGTTCCAGCACTAGCAGCACCCTGCTCTGTTTGTATGCAGAGATATCCCCTCTCCAATGGAACCTCATCCTGAGCCCTTTTTCCCCAGCAGGACCCTGCCAAGGGGCTGGGACAGCTTTGAAATGCATCTTTGTAAGAGAGAGCTGAGCACCAGGGCCTTAATAGGCAGTTGAGTTCTTGTGCACACAGAAATAGTTCAGAAGAGTGAGAATTAGGGACTGCTGTGCTCCTCAGAGCCCCCTGTAGAATGCTGGAAACCTGCTCAGTCAGGAGCCATCAGCCAGAGGTGACCCAAGGCCTGTGCAGTTTGACCTTGGCTGCCTGTGGAGTATAAAAGGGCACAACCAGCTGAACTCTGTGTAAAGATTTCTGAGCTGTCAGGAATTCATATGCTGACTTGCTTTCAGTTGCTCATCTCCCAACTTGTTTCAACAGGTCTTACTAGAGACATGATCTTCTCATTAAGCAAATTATGGGCCTTTCAGAAATGCCATGAAAGGCAAATCTGCCTATTTTTATGGATGGTTTCATTTTTCCAGGCTCATAAGATTCAGGAATTAGATCCTAGATCCACATCTTAGTTCCACATCTCAGTTCTTCAGTTCTTATTAAGCCTGAAGAAGTGGGCTTTGCTCACTACCTTCAGCTTGGCTCAATGCAGCCATTAGTTAAAATAGACAACAAGAAGACATTATCCCAGAATGTGAAAACTATCACTGCTTTTGGATCTGTCTGTCTTGGAGTCCTTGTCTCTACTGTTGCAGAACATGTCTTTATTCCCAGGAGATTTACTTTGTGCTCCCAGGAAGAGCTTTCTGCCATCCAGAGGTTCTGGGTGTGTTGTGCTTGTTTGAAGCTTCAAAAGTCTGTTCTGAAATCTTTCACATTTCAACCTGTGCCTGTTTCAAGCTGCTTGACCTGGTGTTACCCATACAAGGATACCATGGTACTCTGTCTTCTTTCAATTGCGTCTGAAGTTCCCCACTGAAGTGTGAAAAAACATCCATCTTCTGAAGCTGGGCATGCTTCTCTGTAGCTGCCCATTGAAGGAACATCTTCATCCCAGGATACTGCTGGAATATTCTTTGAAAAGAGACTAAAAGCTGGAGAATATCAAGAGAGATACTCAGTGAGACCATTAATTGGAGTTGACAAATGAAAATTACAATAAAGAGAAACTGCACAAATCCGAAGACCTGGGTCTTTCTCTGATTGCTTTTATTGAGAGGGTGATAAAACTATTTCTTGGAGTGGGAGTTCAAGAGACTAATGTGTCATTACATTCTACTCAAGAGATAAAACTTCTTGTTGCTTTTTAGAACATTTAATATTTTAGAATTATTTTATGATGAAAGAACATGTCCAGTATCAGCTTTTTTCTTATGCAGACTTTTATGCTTAGTGCCTCTTTTAAGGCATTTTTTCCTTACAGGCTTATACTATTTCATTTACTTCCTTAGTCTCTCATGGGTATTCATTCTGGATGAGGTTTCTTACCTGGCCTCCTATGCTGTGTACATACAGATGAGAGGCTTTTTACCTTAAAAACCAATTCACTCCTGCAATTAACTTTCAAGGAGGTAGTAAAAAAGTCCCAGAAGACTAGAGCATGGAACTGCTTGGCTCCCAAGTATATTATGGAAAGGATCTCCTGAAAAAGTAACTTGGCTTTTTGTGGTTGATTTAGGAAATTTCGGCATCTGATATTTCTGTGAGATTTCCCTTATTTTGTAGCAGGCGACTTGGAGACATACTTGGTTTTGAGATCCTTGAGATCAGCTGTATGTGCTGCTTTCTTATGTTACTTCATTTTCTGCACTACTTTTTCTTTCCCCCATCCTCACAGATGCATTTTCTGATGCTCTTTATGTAAGTATCAACCTCATCCTGCTAGAGGACCATGGCTGTGCATTCAGTTTCCCAGCTGTGTAGCATCTGCATGGCATTTCAGGGTCAGCTTGGACAGGGCTCTGAGCAACCTGATCTCATTGAACAAGTCCCTGCCTACTGCAGGGAAGTCAGACTAGAAGACCTGTAAAAGTGCTTTCCAGCCCAAACCATCCTGTGATTCTGTGTGCTCTCAGGAAAACCAGTAGTTCTGATTTGCTGGCAGCCATTCCCTGCCTGATCAGTCATGTGAAACTCCTCTTTTCTTCTCTCATGTCTCACAATTAGTTAAATTCATGGAAGAATGTTTAAAAGGCATACACAGCCCTGTAAGGCTAAGGCGTGGGGACAAATGGGAAGTGTCTTGTCCATTGGGGGAAAGAGTAAGGTGGAATTAAGTCAATTCAAATGATGGCACTGATGTGTGGAAGTAAGTTTCAGTCTAAGGCTGACCATGGTGAGTGATGGCCTGTCAGATTTTAGAGTGGAATTACAGTTACATGGATAAAGGCAGAGGACCAGATGAACAGCATTTCTGGCTAATTGCCACAAATATTAACAAATACAGCCCAAGCCATGCACTTGGGTGTCTGATAAGCAAGAGAAAAGTTGTTTTTGTGCTGTCAGCCAGAGATCTATGTATTTCATGAGTAAACACACTAGATGTTGAATTTTGTTTCCTGAAGAGTGAGGCAAACATGGCTATGATTTCCAGCATTCCTAAATGTGTATTATCTGGGCATTGTTCATTTTCATCTATGGCAGAATTCACTCATATCTTTTCAAAAAGGGCTTGTCAGTGTTTGCACTAACAAGAAGATCTCTCTGCAGCACTGAGGCCTACATTGGCTTTAGTAGTTGAACTTCAGGCTTTGAGTCTGACTTCAGTGTTACATGGGCAGCTACAAGAGTTCTTTGTGTTTCTCAGTCTCCTTGTGAGTTAAAGCAGATCAACACAGGATTTGAGCCAAAGCTCATTATGGTCAATGTAAGTTTTGTCCAGTTGATTTCTAAACAATGATTCTGTTCATGTAGCAAGGGCTGTATTCAGGGAAAAAAATCAAATAGCATTTTGTAATCTGCAGAAGTGGAGGGTGCTGCTACTTTAGTAACATTAGTTGCATTGCTAATTAGTGTTTGCTGCCTTCCCAGGCTGTGAACAAGTTAGGGAATAACCAGTACTAGGGGTTTTTTTCTAACTCTTTGTTATAATATAAAACAAAACAAAAAGGAGTAGGAGGATATTGCTATTATGATCATGCTTTTTATCTCCATAAGTAATTGGCATGTCAGATAATTGTTTTGATAGGGTTAGAAATATGCAGCAATGTATATCTGGTGCTTTGTGTGCTCCCGGGATCGATACTATTACATCAATACCTTCACAAGGGATCCTGCTCAATAAAAACACATTGATCAGGATAGTCACTAAATTAAATGTAATGTAACATCTTTACTGATGTGATGTCCTGTGTGAATGATCCTTTGCTGTGGTTAATTTGCAAAGTTCAAATTAAAAGTTCTTACAAATATGTTCTTTTGAGTAATGGAGGATTATGTCTCAGTTCACAAGGTATGTGAAATGATTTGAGATCAAAAAAGTACTAATGTTGTGCTTTTCTCAAAGGACCAAAAGTTAATGGGGAGTAGCAAGCAGCTGGGATGTTCTGCAAAAAACTCTGCTGATCCTGACACATTTGTTTTTTTTACAGTGAAGTAAAATAAAAAATTCTTCTGATTAAGTTGGTAGAAGGATTAGATGTTGGCAAAGTGGTAAAATTAATTTCTTTTAATCTCCTTGGAATATACATCTAGGAATAAGAATGTAGCTTGTGCTTATGTGGGTGGAGAGCAGTGCCTGGAGAGCAGCATCTCTGAACAGGCTGTAGAGCTCATGTTGGAGAACCCATTGAATGTGTGCCCAAGATGTAGAGTTGTGGTTAAGAGGAATAGAATGAATTTGTAAGAACTGAAATACCAAGTAGGGAGAGAGTGGCAGATTGTTTGTTGTATACATTAGTAGCAGTTACTGCAATTTATCCCATTCTGGTGCTTGAAGAGAACTGGGAAGAATTAGGAAGATAATTTCTAATTAATAAAGCTGTCTTATAAAGAGTTATTAATGGATCTTGATGTATTTATCTAGCACAAAAAAAACCCCAAACAAAAAAAATAGAGGTGTTTACACCTCAAGATACATCAGGATATGTGTTAATTTATTTGTGGAGATACCAGCTGATTATTTGAAAACCACTAATAGACCTGAACCTGGTCTTTGAAAAGTCTGCTGGAAAGCACTCTGCTCTTCTACTGCATTAACCATTTTCCACCTATCCCATCACATAAGAATCACACCAAATTAGTGTTAGTTGTCACCAGTAGGGTATGAGAGCCTGATCATATTAGAGACTGTCACACTGTATTAGCCAAAATGAATACGGAAGGAATATGATAAAAAAGTGCCAGTGTTTCAAATTCTGTATCTTATTAGCACAGGAAGCTTTCTGCTTATAAAGCCAGTATTTTCTCCTCAGCCCTTCTTGATGTGAGATGAAATGCCACGCTCCATTTACACAGGGTGCTAATGCTCTGCACAGAGAGGAATTTACCAGGGGACCCCAAGTGATAGGAGGCTCAGGAGTCCAGTCAGGGTTTGGGCTGCTGTTGACCGTAACTTTATGAGGTGCAAGGTAGGAATGTAGTTATCACGTACAGTTCCTGGCATGTCACTTTATAGCCTGACTTGTTAATGTAGGGCAGCATCAATTTTTTTCATCCTGTAGCAGACTGCAGTTTGCAGAGTTCAGCAGGTGTCACATGGGGACCAGGGAGGACAACTAGGAATAGCAAAATTCTTCTTCCGTCTCTTTCTGTCCTGGGGAAATAGAAGCCAGAGCTGAATTACAGTTAGACAACTGCTTGTGGTTATGTAGCATGCCTGGCTTTACACCCCAGTTTTTTAAGAGCTAACCAGCATGCCCTGCTTGTAGAAGGGAAGGCACAACTTTCCATGGGAAGGCACAACTTTCCATGGAGTTGCTAACACCTGGCTGGAGATGCCAGTTCCAGCAGGTGACAGCTTTGGGCTGCAGTGGCTGCCTGGCACTTGGCAGTGTGCATCACATTCCTGTGTGCTTTAGACATAGAAATCTCTTGCCTCTTTGGATGAAATTAATTAGTTTTTTCCTATAAACTTGAAATAGATTTTGTGGTAATGAGATAGTATTAAGCTGTATTAGCTGCACAGAAGACTATCCTATTCTGCACCTGATTCACAATTATTTTATTAAAGCTATGAGTATTAATGTAGTGACCTGAAACCTTGTTCACTTTTAGCTCAGAAGCACTTTTCTCTGAGACACTTTGCATTAATGAAACTCATTTCAAAGTTGGACAAAAAGCTTAAAAGAAAAATCTGAAATTAGTTGGGGGGGGGGGCATATGAAGCCCTTAAAACTCAAGACAGAATTATTTATAGGCAAAAATTGGTTCCACACAAAGTGAAAAAGAATTTGTGAGCTGCTTGATCTGCTACATGGAAGCTCCTACGAGCTGATTGCTGAGACTGGGATCTTCATTTTCCACTCTGAGGAACCAATAACTCCCAACTTCCCTCAGCTGCTCCATGAAGCACTGGCTGGCCCTGCTCCTGTTTCAGCTGTCTCTGCTGTTACAGGAAAGCTGTTATCACTGGGGGTTTTTGTCTTGTTTTGCTTTTTTTCTGGAGGAAAGGGTGATTTTGCAAATTGGTGATTTCTTTTGGAATGCCCAAGTGAGGAGAGCTCTGCACCAGCCTAATCCCCCCATCAGCTGTGCTGTGTTGCCCACAGTGAGCCTGTGGACAGGACTGTGGGAATGAAGGAGGCTCCTCTTATATCTCAGGCATGAGGGGATGCCCTTGACTGAAGTGAGGATCTGGAAAGAGACTCGAAAATATTGAGACCTGAAAAAATGTTTCCAGCAGCTTTCTAAATAATTTGTTAGTACAGGTGTGCATGTAGTTCATTTGAGGTGAGGCCATATGTCAGAGACTGACCTCTCTGTCTGGTCTGTGGCGCCTTTGTCAGTCTGTGGTGCCTTTGTTTGTGAGTTCAGCTGGTTTCCAGGAGCTGCAGGGACTTGCTGTGTGCCAGGGCTTGGAGTGGCTGGCTGGCTGGCTGTGCTGCTCTTGTCAGTGAGCGGCTCCAAACTCTGCTGGAGAAGGATGAGAAACAAAAAGATGCATCAGTGCATCTTGTAAGGAGAGAAAAACTTACGTAAAAAAGCCTAATTCCTGTAGACATCACAGGAGCTGTTCCCTGCATCCTGCCTTTGACTAGTCAAAATTAAACAGTGGAGAGAGTTGGTTTTCTGTGCCCTATTTCTGATTAGAGAGGATGATAGCATGGAAGTCTGGTTATGCTTCAGCAACAACACCCAGTTAAGATGAAGAAAGGTATTCCACAACCTTTTTAGAAACATGGGTTTATGTGGTTAGGCTCTTGAATGTGCTTGGACTGCAATTTGCATTGTGTGTCTGTTTAAAGTTGACTACTTGTAATGCTTTGGTCACAAGTAAAATATGTACCTATCTTAATTCAGTGTGTTGATGCATCAGCCTTCTGTGTAAACATCTACCTCTGGGCTAGCTGCCTCCTCTGCTTAAACCTGTATTGACTGAGGCTAGATCCTGTGTTTGTGCAGCCTGACCTATGGGAGGGGATGTGAAGCCAGTAGGGTTTAAAAGAACCAGAGCTGCCACGTGCAGGCCTTGTTGGATCTTCTGAAATATAAAGTGGGATGAAAATTGCCTGATCTTTTATGACTCTGTAACTCTGAGGCTTGTGTGTAAGTTATCACAAGGACTGTGCCTTTCCATGTAATCCCTGCTGCATCTGTGACCAACACACTGAAATACATCAGCTCACAAACATGCCTTAGTTAATTTTTAGTATATGTATGTCTGTGCTGAGGCTCAGAAAAGAGAAGAAAATGCTGCAGCTGATCTTCAGTAGTTGCAGTGCACATAAGTAGATTATGCAAAACTGTTAGTATTTTATTACTGAATAGCACTTTAGGGAGAGGAAGGCCTTAATACTCAGGCTAAAGATGCTAGTCACACCAGATTAGTATTGTTGTACATTAATAATAAAAATAGCTGGGTCTGATTAGTGTCAGTTAAAGTTTCCTGAATGAGAGATATAACTCTTTGAATTAAACTGCTTGAATAGCCGCTAAGGATTCCTGAGGAATAATTCGTATTAAAAAGTTAAGACCTTCACTACTTTTCTAAAGGAATATCTATCGCCAGTGTGGGAATTGTAATTCACATAACAGCATGAAAAGAAAGGATCTTCACATACCATAAAGTGTAATAAAGGAACATCCAAAATTGATTTTCATTTAAGTAGATTGCTTATGTTTTCTTCTAGACCAGTCTAATCTCCATTACTTCTCACAAGTAGACCTACTGGTTTGATCCAGATATCTCTCATTAAATGCACCAAGCCAATCCTCCCAAGTACCTGCCTGTGACTTGGGGCAGACCTGACAGTCTCTGCCAGACACAAGTTCTCCTGTCCCTCTGGGAAATGTGGAGGGAAGTATGGCATGGAGTGGATTGCTGACAGTTTTGAAGGTATGATGACAGACCAGGGCTAATCCTGATATTGGGTTCTGTTAATGTTTTGTTGAATTGTTGCAGAGTCCAGCAAGCAGTTCCATGCTCAAAGGTATTCAGCTTTGTAGATGCTTTAGCTGGCTCACTCATGTTTGTTTTTAAACCACAAAATTAGGCCCTTTCCTATGCTAGCCCCCTTCTGAGGTTGTTCACACTCCCTCTTCGACAGGTCTTTTACTAGACAGAAACATCTTCAGAGGCTGCTTTTATCACTGTAATGATGATGATTGTACTGACGGTGCAAAGAGCTGGAAATGAGACCATCGCTATTTCCCTGTGCACAAGCAAACAAGTTGCTGTCCACAAGAATTTTCTTGATCTCTGTGACACATCTGCTGCAGGCACGTCAGGAGAACAGTCATTTTGTCTGTTGTGATCATGCATTGCAAACAGGTTTTTTTACCCAATCAAAACACAACAAAGGAGACTAAAACCTATGTGCATGCTTAGTACACAGAAAATTCCAAAGAAAATCAACAACTTAAAGGGAATATGTTCATACTGTTTTAAAGAGAACATATAAACTGCTTTCACTTGGTTGCTGTAGCAGCAGGATATTCCAGGGCTGATGAGAATGGGACCTCTCCTAATCTTACAAATTCCCAGTTCAAGAATAGCTGTAAATGTTTATTTGATGTGAAAGAGCTAATTGTACAAATCATTATTTTCAGTCTGATGTGCCTCTGCTGTTTATTTTGTGGCAGTAATTAATTCTGTAATTAGAAAATGTCCTATTAGATAATTTCTCTGGGAGCTCAGGCTGTTGTCCAATGCAGGAAGCCTTCAAGAAGCTGAAGTGGTTTGGTTATGACCATGGCAATCTGACTACTTTTATTGGCAAGGGCTGGTTTGCTTCACTGGGAGATCATTACTGAAGAATTTAGCTTTTATGAGTGGGACTGGAGATGAGTCTCTTGATGCTGAGATTTGATGCTGTAGATGGGTGGATTTGCCCTGGCCTTGCCCCTCTCTAGAAGGGGACACCTGACCTACCCGTGAATTTGCATCTGCTTTTGATCCGTCAGCATCTGCCGTTCTATGAGAAGCTTGGATGAAATGAATGTACTTCATAAAGTATCAGAGTGAACACAGGAAAATCAATAAGCAATCTGTGTGATAATTAATTAGCGTGCCAGGATGAATTACTGCATCTTCCTCTCCTGATTTGAGTCATAGTCACATCTGATTTGGGAAATTGTCAGTTTTTCAGTTATAGCTTGGCCTTTGTTCTTGGTATGGCTTTTCACCTTTTTTATTTTATGTGCCCAGAATGAAGGACTGGCAGGTAGAAATTCATGCTGTGCAAACTTGCTTGTTGTGAGGAGACAATATTGAGCTCAGCACCTAGCAGAACCTGTTGACAAGGAGATCTACTGTATGCTGTCAAAGCTGGCCTGAGCCTGAATGTTTGAGCCCCCAGAAGTAGGGGCATTTGTTAAGGGATCTGACACCTGCTCCAGTCTGCAGGCTCCTGTCTCTTCAGATTTTCCTGGGACTCAGATGCCATTCCTGGGAAGTAGAGTCTCTCCAGCCCATGTACTCCTGGAAATTCACCCACTAGCATCCCAGATCACACTAGTAGTTTGGCCTGCTCTCAACTAGATTTAGCATGGGAATTATTACTCAGGGTCAGCCCCAGGCTTTTTACTCCCTTGTTAAGGAGGAGCGCTGGTATTGAAAGCTTTGCAGAGACTCCTGCGAAGGCAAAGCAGCTACCAGCTTACTATCAAGCTTCAGGTATAAATTCCTGTCCTTGCTATCCTGTTTCCTTTCTGTGGTCACAAAAAAAGACTAATTATATGCGATAGTAATGAACTCATTTTGTAAATACACCAGGTAGTGAGATAGATGCCTATTTAACATTCTCAGTGAACTTCAAGAACCCAGATTTCCCTTCTTTACAACAAATTGGTTTCTATCAACAGAAAAAAGTCTCTCAAAGGATCTCTACTGGGTCTCTAATGATAACAAGTAACTCTGCTTTTTACTGGATAGTAGACAAAGCAAAAGCACTCTACATCTGCCACTGAGTGTTCAGAAAGGATCAGAAGTGAACTGGTGATGATCACATGGAGCTTTAGAAATTATCCTTTGCAATGGAATGGTGGGGGATTTTATTTGGGTCTTTGTGAGTGTGGGTTGACAACCAGTTCTTACGGTGTCTGAAAAAATTCATAGAAAATTAAGTGACTCTGGAAATTTCACAAAACCTACTTCAAAAAGCAGATTTATTTTTCTTCTTCCTAACTCATAAATTTTCGAGGATTTTTCAGTTTGCCTTCTCTTAAATATTTGTTCCTTTTTTCTTTTGGAAACCTTGGAGAATATGGAATTTATTTCCTATTTGTGTCACTATTAAAATATTATACAGCATAGCTTTCAGGGCACACCAGGAGCTCATCTTTTTTAAGGGTCACATATTAAGAGACACTGATCACCTGAAATTTATGTTAGGGATGGTCACCAATGTGGAGTAATTACTTGAGAACAGTTTTGGTCTGAAACAGTTTGCTTGATGTGTAAGAAGTTAATTATATTTATATAGGAACGTCAGGATTTTATGACAACCTAACCATAACATGTAACTGTTACTCCTGCTCTCAGTCTATCTGCACTGTTTCATCTGATTGCCATTCTTGTGGTATTTGAGCCACCTCTGCTTTAAATGGACCAAATATGCTTTCAGAAGTATGACTAATGTGTGAGGGAGGGAGATCTTACTTTTCTTTTTAATGCATGGCATCAAAAAGAACATCTTGTGCATACAAGAAATATTCTGAAAGACTTCTACACACATTCAGCACTTTCTGGCCGTGCTAAGGTAGTTCTATAGCACCAAGTTTAAAATTTGTGGTTTTTCTTTGGATCGGTTAAAACACAACTTTGGAGAGACCCCAGCGCAGGGTTTCCTCCATCAGCAGACCACAGTTGGTGGCCATCAGAATAATTCTAACATGGCTGTAAATATGTTCAGGGAGAAAAACCTCTAGCCCATTCATGCTGTGTTTCAGAATCACAGGCATTACAAGGAAGCTGAAGTTTGGCCCTTGGCACATTGTGGAGGCAGCAGCTTCTTACTCAACGTCTGTCTGTTTTGTCTGTCACTTTTTCAGTAACTGAAAGCAGAGTCACATGCTGCCTACTCAAAACCAACTAAACTGCTGCTCCATTTGTAAGGAGTCATTTGGTTTTAATTGGCAGAACCTTTTGGCTGACTGTATTGGTACAGTTGAATGTCTCCTCTGGTTATGTGGAGTCAGGTTTTCTCAGGTTCCTGTGTTAGACTCCTTTTTTTTTTCCAAGTGCAAGAATACAAGGCTTATTTATAAAGCAGCTTTTGCAGCAAGTTTCTCATCCAACCTCAGCTAGATAAGTTTAGGTTTTTAAGCAAGTTGTGTTTGGGAGAGGTTGGCTGGAAGGCATCAGCTCAAATGTGATGTAGCTTTTATTTTAGAGTGAAGCCAAGGAATTGTTCAGTATCTCAGTGGTAAGAAACAGGCTGGAAGACCTTAATAAGAGTGAAGTGCCAAACTGTGGTATAAGGTACTACTGTGCACCAGCTTAAGTGTTTCAAAAGAAATAAAGGAAACCTTCTGGTTTTCCCAAGCAGTGATGGCCTAATTATCCTCCAGTTGTCAATAATGCAGGGTGAATGAAGGGATCTAAGCAGGAGCTGAAAATTGGAAGTAGTCTAGAGTGACAGAAGTGCACATCCGTAATGAGCCTCCCTGCCCTGAACTCCGACTGCTGTGGAGAAAAATTATTTTAGCTTCAGGTGTTGTGCTCTCAACACAGTAGCAAAAGTAATGGATGTTGGGTAGCTTCTTAACTTCAGAATATCTCCAAGATCAAATTATTCACTTTAAATCATGGCAGTTAATTGTGAAAACAAACCTGGAGTTCTCAGAACTAAGTAGTTCAGACATAGCTAATTTTGAACTGAAATGGGGATGAATTGAGTTCTGACTGCAGTCCTCAGACTCTCCCTTCCACCTTGGCTTTATAACCTTTGCAGGCACAAATTTCCACCTGAAATTTTACTCCTGGCTCATCACATCTTGCCTTTACTCCTCACCCGTATAGCAGCGCACTTCGCCAAAGTGAAGTTCTGTTTTTGTTTTGAGTGAGTACTTCCAAAACTTGAGCAAAATCTGTGTTTACAGAAAGCCACAGAATAGGGTTTTGATGGTGAAAAGGTGTATAAAGACTCTGGGAGAGCCAGGTTCCTGATCAGACTGGTGGGAGATATGTAATAACTGGAAGATGCTGGCCATCCTTCATGCTCACCAGGCAATGAACTTGAGCCATACATCTGAACACTGAAATAGATTAGAAAGACTGGACAAGCATTTGAGTCCAAAACCTCAAATTGCAAGACCTACGTAGCAGTGTTAGATCTTCTCAGTGATCAAGCAACAAATTTTACAGGAAGCAGCGCTGATTATCCCCCCGCTCTCCACAGCCTGTAAACATTACTGGCTGCATCAAACTCTGAAACACGAATATCATCTCAGTTTTCCTATTAACATGAG
Source organism: Rhipidura dahli (assembly GCA_013399225.1). Taxonomy (NCBI): domain Eukaryota; kingdom Metazoa; phylum Chordata; class Aves; order Passeriformes; family Rhipiduridae; genus Rhipidura; species Rhipidura dahli. The sequence goes on from VXAC01007780.1 coordinate 169,966, forward strand.
CTATTTCAAGTTTTACTTCAGAGTTGTTCTCCTTGTGATTCTTTCATGATAATTATGCAATTAATGTTAATCTAATATTAATGGTGAAAATCCATACAAGTGAGTGGATTCCTCCAGTTAAAGATACTGACAGTTTTATTTGGCTGCACTGTGTTTTATGAAAACTTTGCACACTTGATTAGAGGCAACAATAAATGACAATATGTTAGTGTTCTAGTTTGAAAGCAAACCAGTGAGAGATTCCAAGTCAGAACTACAATTTAATCGGAAAATTAAGATAAAGGTAATAATACAGAAACGCTGGCCTAAACTGACAGAGTCAGGATATCACCTGACACCCTGTCAGGCATGGTGGTGGTAGCAATCCAATTAAATGGTGGCTGCAGTCCTGTTGAAGTGATAGATGTGGTTCTCTTGAAGCAGTGATCCTGTAGAAGGGTCTGGTCTTCCTCTGAAGGTCCAGTGCTGGTTACGTAGCTCTTGTCCTCTGGGAATCCAGTAGGTAAGGGCTGCCTGTGGTGCTCCAAACCTCAGATTATATCCAGGCAGGAATGCTTGGTTCCTCCCCTTGGGTGGAGCATCTCACAATGGGAGGATGTAATTTTATGAGTCATGCAGTGAGGCCTTGATAGCTCATTAACAGAAAATATCCCCCAGAGGGAGTTACCAGGGATGTGTCATGGAAGAGATAAAGAATACTGCCCTGCCTGGTTTTAACAGATGGTGATAGAATACATACTTTTGGTTACGTCTTAAGTTGTAACCTAAGACAGGAAGTAAAGAAAATTGATAGGAAATGCAGATTTTTGCAGAGCAGTGTTCTTATTATCCTAGGATCACAAAGTCATTTAGGTTGTAAAAGACCCTTACGATCATCATGTCCAACCATTAACCCAGCATTGCCAAGACCACCACTGTTGCAGTCGCTCAGACTGCCTGCAGCGTGCGGGGCTTAGAATGGGTGGATTACCCCACGCTGGAACCAGTCTCTGAGGATAGCATGGTTTGAAAATGCCTTCAGCTATCTTGCTATTAGCTAAGTTTAAGTCTCATCCCTGCCCCAGGGAATATTATTGGCCCCTGCTAGACATGGCAAGGGATGATTGGATAACTTTGATATACCTCTCTCTCTTTCTGGAACTCAAGCTTGTGCACGGGGGAAGAGCGGGGTCTTCTTACCAGCTCCCTTCGGGACCCTCTGCCCCCTGGGGGCAGAGAGGATATACCTGGAATAAAGCTAGAAGAATTCCACTCTCTCGTCTCTTTGTCTTCGCTAATTGCTCGTTAACCCTGCCTGGTCAGGCAGGTCCACGAATCCCCAGCTCCGGTGCTGCTTGTGTTACCTGGGGGCTGTGGGAACGCATCCCTCCGTGCACGCTCCAAGCCCGAGACAGATCAACAAGGGAACTGGATCAGAACCAAGCCGAGCTAGCCACACACCACTAAAACATGTCCCCAGATGCCTCCTTTAAATACCTCCAGGACTGGTGACCGTGGGAAGCTTGTTCCAGTGCTTGACAACCTTTTCTGTGAAGAAATTTTTCTTATTATCTAATATAAGCCTCCCTTGATCAGGAAATTTGAAATTTTGTGACTGGAGACCTTTAGTTAAGTGGAAAGAGTGTTAGAGTTTTTGCTTGGTGTAGAGTTGGTGGTAGAGTTGGTGATTCAGCCATCCTCAACCATCCCCTCAGCTTCAAAGTAATATGAACAACCTAATCTCTGGAGTAGATTAAGATGCAAATTTTCATCCCTGAATTCATGAGTAACAGGGAGAAGGGAAGATTTGTTGGATTATTTACTATGGAGAGAAATCAGGTGTCATGTAATTTCAGTTAGGATGGGTGTGTAAATTTTCATTAACTTTAGGTATCATGTTTTAAGATTTACAGAGACTATAATTTGCCTAATGTAAAAATGGGGGAAACAATTTTTTATCAAAAAGATTCACATAATACCAATGTATTTGTGGAGATTTGCTCCTAATAAACTTATCCAGCAGTGAAGACTTTTTGCTGAAATTGAGTTATCTTCAATAGTGTGCTTGTATTCTGCATAACCTTCATGAAGAGTTGAGAGTGAGTGTGGCCTGACAGCTCCAAAGCAGCTCCAGCATGGGCAAAGACTTGTCTTGGTGCAATAGCAAACCCCCCATGGCTTCCAGGGGAGTAGAATGGAAAATTAAGTGCGGGAGTTGGTGACTGACATTTAGGTAAGTTATCTAGAAAATTACCTCTTTCACTAGGAGGCTTTGACTATGTTCTTTTTTCTGAAGAGCAGCTGAGAGGGATATTAACTGTTTGTTCAATGGAAGTTGAATGAGGTGATCTGATAGCACTTCTGTGTCCACATGTTCCTCAGTCAAGTCAGGTCACACCCAGCAAGGTGCCTGTATTTGGGATAAGTTTAACATTTGGGCTGTTGGCTTTAACTAGCAATGATGCTGTTGTGCTTTTAGAGTCTTCCTCTTCCCCCTGTATGTGAAGCTCTGTACTGCTTCACACACAACACAGTGGCCTGATTGGAAGAGCTGACTCCAGTTCTTGGGTAAATATTTCTGTTGAGCTAAAAGTATTGATATTGCCTTATATACCAATAGCCAACTTCTTATAGACAACTTAATTTAGTCTGCATGTAAGGATGTAGCAGGATCCAGGTCTTGCCTGTAGCAGCAAAGCAGATAACCTCATTCTTTATATCCTGTGCAGCCTGTCCTCCTTGTTGTGAAGGATGCAGCACAAGCTGAGTTCTGAATTTTGAAATGTCACACTGAGTAATTTAGAGCATAATTTAAAGCCTATGTGGACAGAGGTTTCCCTGTATGGTTTTTATATTTGTCAGATTGAAACGTTGCAATTTTGCCTTGTAAGTCTGTTGTAGTGAAAATGCATTGGCTTCTAATCATAACAGCTAGGTGTTAGGTAGAAGCAATAAATTTTTCTTGCTTAAACAGCCCCAAATAATTGCTGTTTTAGGTTATCTAAAAGTTCCCAAGATGAAGGAGGGAATTATTTGTTTCTTGGGAGAAGCACCAGTGGGGAAAATTGCCTTTCATCTGTGGTTTTGTGCTGTGATTAGAAAGTACCTCTTAGGAGACCTTTTTCAAGTTTCTGTTTGTCCTTGGGAGTTGTGGGGGTCTGGGATCACTTCTGGAAGGTGTTTTTGACTTGTGGTGCTTGAAGCTGACTGGAAGGTTACTGCCATGTCTCGTTAATTGGTGGCTCTTGTTTGTCTTTCAGACAAATGCACTTCATTGTGAAAAGTCATTCGGATAGAAATAGGATGATTTAACATTATTTCAAGATGAGTTTTCCAAGACAAGACATTTCATATACAGAGTATCTAGGTTTTGTATAGGAAAGTTTATCAAACTTACACGTGAACATTGCATTTTTATAATCCAATGCATTCTGTAACAAGCGTTACAGAATGAAGTAATTTTATAATGCTAAATTGTGAATGTTCAAAATACAGCTAAAATATGCGTTTTGTAAGGGTTCTGAAATGTATGATCTTGTGAGGGTGGAGTGCAGCAGCTCTCTGTATACAGTACTGGATTTTGTAGGCTCAGAATTCCCAATGACCTTTAGTTGCCTAAGTCTTTTAAAAGCCCCAGCCATAAGCATCTCATTTTTTTTAATCCTGATTTTTTACATGTAAGTCAAGCAAGTCTTAGTGGAAACATGAAGAAATGGATCAAAGCTGCAACACTGAGAATGCAGTACCGTCCAGAGCCTCTCTCTAACAAAAATGTCAGTCTTGAACCTGCAGTTCTGGGTTGTGTCAGGATGGAAGTCTGAGCTCATGATGTTTGTGACTGCCAGACTAACAGTTAACAGAGCAACTGTTGACTTGGGTCTTCACACTAAGACCTAATTGTGACTTCTTTGTGTGGGATAGTTACTGTATCATTATGCACAGATTCCGTGGATACCAGAGTAGGTACAGAGGGAGCAGCCAAAACTGACCTCTGCTTTGTCAAAAAAATTGAGAGGGGACATTTCTGTGTTTTTGAGTTATAAACACACAGGAGTTAGTTTCTTTTTTCTTACCAGGGTTGGAGTAAATATGAAATTGCAGGTTTACGTGCATTTGAGACTGAGTGCAGCAAGGCTCTAGATAGACAGAGCACCCTCTGAGGAGCACCCAGAAGTACTCATTTGTTTCCTTTTTATTCTGCTGCACTTGTTACTAATTTTCTTTCCTTGTTTGATATTTGTTTGTCAGAGGTATTTAATCCTGCTTGTTCTTTGCAGTGGATTCAAATCCCATCACTTTTCACACTCGGTCTGGTCTGCTGTGGGTCATGGAGGTGAGAAAAACACTGAGGAGTTGGGAGCACCCACAGGCAGACTCTGTGGCACCTCTGAGTTGTCCCTGCTTGGTCACTGGGGAAATGCCTGGATTCTTGTCCACGAAACAAATGAAGAGCCATTACACACCATCCGTCTATTTTCACTAGGATTATAAATTAAACTGCAGGCTGATGGTGATCATTTGGTAATGTGGCAGTGTGAGAAACCAGCCTCTTAAATCAGGCATTTTAATGTTTTAGGCAGTGAGAATTTTTCAGTTATATTACATTTTTGGTCCTGTGTTGTTTTGGTTTTTCCACCCTTATTTTTTAATTTAAGTTGGATTTGTCTTCAAGGAAGGTAAAGTGAAGAACAGAAGGTGTCAAAGATGTTATGGGAGTCCTAAGTAGCTTTGGAAAGAAGCTCTCAATGGGAGATTTGACAGTCTGCTTTGTCAGGTCAAGTGGCTGCATTCAGAGTCCTTTGTATTTCAGGAAAGAGCTGAGAGATGATTAAAAAATGCATAATCTGGTTCAAAACTTGGTTTTCAGAGGTGACATTTCTACAAAAAACTTTTTCCTTTTTATTTCCCTTCATAATGAAATTTCAAAATTAAGCCTTTTCCTGAAATTTCTATTAATAAATTGTAAAAACCCAACAGTTTTCTGTTTAGAAATCATAGAAACCCATCAGTTTTCTTTGGTGGTGGTGGTAATTCTTCCCTCTTTCCCCAATTTCAAACCACCAGCAGGAAAAAGCTGAACTGCTTAGAAAGAAGGTAGTGGAAATAAACCACTTTCTGTCCCAATTTGACAACTCTGGCCTTTTCCCATTTTCTCCTTTTAGGAAAATAGGCAAAGAATATTAAATGATCAAGTATAAGCTGGGTTTTCTGGCTTCCTGCTTTTGATACACTTGGCAGTGATTTGGGATCCTGTCAAAACACCCTCTGGACGATGATAGACTATGGAGGAGTTTCAGTGATGATTTCAAGCCAGTTAAAGTCTGCCTTTTCATGTTAGCAAATAGTTCTGTAGTTTATTGTGTCAGCAGCTATAACATATCTGGATACCCAGTCTGAACACTGAACAGCTTATCAGTGTTGTAAATGGAATGATTGACATAGGTAACTGCTAGAAAAGCCTACTTAACTGCAGTATTTAGAGAACCTGAACTACAACTTTCATTTGGTGTTCACCTCTCCTAAAGAATTTGCAGCAGAAGATAAGTGCCAAGAATTTAAATCTCTTGTTGATAGCTGGCTACTTTGCGGATGTGAACACGGCAGTGATTTCTGCAAGCTGAGGATTTCAAATGGAGCAGTTCTATGATAAGATGATAAACCCTCTATGCTTCCAGGTAGTGTTAGGGATTTTATCTGATCTACTCTTCCTACTGGACCAATTTTTGCTGTATTTGCTAGCACGGTGGGTGCACTGTGCACATGGACAGGCATATGCCATGAGATGATTCTTTGGGGTGTGCTAGTCTATGTACTACAAAGCTTTTTTTCACTAGACCACTCTGGTACCACTCATCTCTCATAAGGTAACTCAAGGGGTCTGACATAATTAATGCTGGAAACAGTGGATCAATTTAAATACTGATGTGTTGGAAAAAAACCCCACTTGTATTTGATATAGAATTCATATTCTGTGATTCTTTGAACATTAGTGTGGATGTGTGGCTCTAAAACTTGATAAGAAAGTTTCGCCTAGTACCGCACAGGTAAAAATAATTCAATTCTAATGAATGTATGTACTGAAGATCAAGTCAAGGCAAATGAATGAGATCACTGAATTTTTGAGAAATAAAGTTATTGGATAAAATTCTACAGTACATACCAATTCCATATGCTGTCTTAATAATGCTATAATTAAGCCGCAGAGTCTTGTCAAATTGGCCTTTTCCATCTGCTCTGTGATCTGTTTGGGGGGCAATTTGGAAAGAATGACAGCTGACCTCAAAATCGACAAGTTCAGTTAATGTATGATCCACCAGAGCTGATACTTAACCAGAGCTCATCACTTTCATATTACAGGTGCAAATTGTCTTTCATTTAATTGGGAAAATCTAAATAAGGGTTGCCTGATGCAAGCTTGTTTAAAATTTTTGTTTCAGTAAATGCCTCTTGGTATTATCTGAGCCATTTTATGGCTCATAAAAACATTCTTCCATTTTATTTGCAGCTATGTAAACTGCAGTGTGGGGGTACAAATCTAAAATAGCACTGTTGGGTTTTTCCGTTCAGTTTTTATAGCTTTTGCCAAAACAAACCTGTTAATAATAAAGTCTCAAAAGTTCACATGAGTAATCGACATGTGAGACACGTGAAACTCAGCCTGTATTTATAATACAAATTGATTTCATTTATTTTGTATCCCCTGTGAATTTCTCACTGCCAGTCTTGTCATTATCCTAATGTTGTTATTTCCAGTAACACTCAGAAAAGTCGTTTTGAAGGCAGGGGGTCTTTCAGCACAGATGCATCAGGTGTAAAGCTTCCTTTCCTCTGAGGTGATCAAATTGGCTAAAGGAAACCCCGTGGAATGCTACAGCTTAAAAACCAGGGACTGTCCATCTGTTTGAATCTGTGTTACCTTGTGAAAATCTGCTTAATGCTTGCTCCCACAAGTGTCTGTATTCTGATAATGTGGGCAGGGACATTGTGTTGTTGTAACAAGGAAGTGTGAAAAGTATTACTGCTGGAATCAGTGCAGTATCTGGAAGGTCATAGTCAGGATAAACCTAAAGCACCTAAAGTACATTTGTTCTGCTGGCCTGGAATAAGAAAAATAGTGAATAATTTAATGGAAAAATCTGGTTTCCGTTTCTGTTTGATAAACAGAGTTAAAATGTGATTGAGAATACTCTCAGTTAATGGTGCTTTGCCTGTCTGGCAGGTGGGCTCTGCCTTTGTGTCTGGTGGGCAGTGTCCTGGTGAATCACCATTCTCAGAGAAACAAACATAGAGTCATCCACACATTTTAGCACCTGCCATAATTCAAAGTAATCTTTCAAACATAAGTTGTCTTTAATCTGAGCTTTTCTGAGATGTCCTTGCCTCCCCTCCCTGCTGCCTTTTAGCAATTCTTTGACTTTGCCATTTACTCTGTAGCCCAGTGCCAGTGATTTTGATGGAGAGAAGTGCAGCTGGCTCAGGGCTGGTATCCTGGGACAGCTGCAGTGGCTCACACTGTGTTCTCTAGCTGCTGCTCCTCTTGGCATCTCAGAGAGGAATTTTCTGAAATCTTCAGCAGCTTGACATTGAATGTTCCAAGTCACCACACAGAGTAGGCTTTCACCAAGGGCTTTGAATGAAGCATGCTCACTTTTTTTTTTTTTTTTCCCTTAAGCTTCTGTTTTGATTAACGGGACAAAACTTTGGGAAATATTTTCCACTTGTGTTCTCTTTCCTTTTCCTGCCCCTTCTTCCAAAAGGTGAATGAACATACATCACTTCCTGGATCCCAAAGTGTCTTAGAAGACAGTAAGTAAGGACCAGCAAGAAAATTAGTTAGGAATGAGCAATATCCTGACATGTTCATGTTTTAAATACCAGATTGGGATACTCCTTTTCCTTTGCCTACATGCCAGGTGTCAAAGGCTGAAGGGATGCAGGAGGTGTGGCCCTCCTGCAGCAGTTGCATGATGGGCAGAGCAATATGTGTTTGATGCTGCTTTTTGGTGTGTGTTGAGAGGGGAAAGGCACTTTACACCCACTGTAGTTATTCAGGAAGCATCAGAGCTGCGGTGTCTTGGAGCAGCTGGTGTCATGTTTTCTCAGAACACAATTTCCCAGCTCTGCTCCTGGAAAAGCCATATTGTGCCTCACAGTGGAAACTGCATTAGCAGTGTCATCAGTAATGAGCTGCACCTTTTAAGTAACAAGGGCTGAAGCTGAGCAAGTGGGAGTGAGTCAAAGTGCATGTCTGGAGTGACCTGCTGAGGCATTCTGGGGGTGGCCACAGGCTGGTCATGGCTGGGCAGCAGCCAGCACCTGCATGCAGTGTCCACATTCTTTGCTTCAGCATTGATGTGAAAAGGGAAGGGACAGGTGTTTCAGCTTCAGGTGGATGTTACAGAGCTTTTAATTTACAGTCTGTTAATTATGCTGCATTGAAGCTTTTATGTTTGAGGTGGCAGGTTTGCACTGAAGACTGTTGTCAGGGGCATTATGCAATGGTCTGTTATTTCAATGAAGTATTAAATAAAATTGTTTCCACATCAGGAAATAGGGAGATGACCTGCCAGAAAACCTTAGTTAAACTTTCAAACATGCCTGAACCTACTGACCTTCAAGAAACAGTGCAAGGCTCATCTTTTCTTTTTCCTCCAGACCTTGGCCAAATGGGATGGCTGGAGGTATCGTATCAGTGCATGGGGAAAGGTCTCTTAAAGCTGTCACCATCATTTAAATATTGATCAGAGCATGCAGAAGGACCATGTTGGCTGTGGGAGGTTAGTGAGCACAGTCTCTGTAGGCTTTTCTCTGCTTCTGTGAGCAGGAGCTGTGTAGCCACTGTCTGCTCATGGGTCAGTGCTGCCCTGGAAGACCAGCCTTGCACAGTGCTTGAGCTGTGAATCACCAGGTCCATGTGAGGAGGTCGCTCTGCAGCTGGGGAGGGGAAGCCTCAGCTTTCTCACGAGGTTGGTGGGCCTTACTGACAAGGTGTGCAGGGATGTGACACAGATGGTGACAGCCCCAGTACCTCGGCAGCAGTCCCAGGCTCTGCTCGCATGAGTGCAGCACGGCTGTCAGGCCAGAGCTGCTGCAGGTTTAGCAGCTTGCAGTGCAGATCTGAAACTCATGTGTGTGCAGCTTGGTGCTCTCCTGTAAAGTTCAGTACCTGCATATCTCCCTTGAGACTGCTCCTTCCCTTGGGATGTTGCTCCACGGTGTGCAGCCTCCTCAGTGCCCAGTGGCTGCCAGGGCTGTGCAGCAGGACCCAGGTAGCTCAGAGAAGAGCAGCCTGTGTTTGTAGAGGTGATGATGCTTCGAGGTCCTGCTGAGAGCCCTCCTACTCATACCTACACTCTGCTGCTGGAAAGAAGACATTTAAAGACAGACATGTCTGCATTGATTGTTTGCCAGCACTGGTCCTCTGAAGTGTCCTTGGGGAGACTGTGTTCTCTAGGGGAGGGTTTTTTGCCCCAAGGTGCCCAGCTATGGAAGTAAGCATGTTGTGGCTGGGGCACTCTGCCAAGTGGGGTTCACCCTCTGCTCAACTGTGAGATTCACACTCCCCCCAAACCTGTTGCAGAGGAGCTTGCCAAGGACCTCCTGCTCCTCAGCTGCCTACCCTGGGACGGTATGATCTCCCAGCCTCTGCTCTTCAGTACTTTATGCAGGAAGCAAAAGAAAAAAATAAAGTGGGAAAAGTAGGAGTCAGAGTAAAGATCTTGCCATATCTTACTTTAATATTCTGGAATCTGGATTTTGTCTCTTTTTACTGGCTCCTAGTACTGCATGATCACTGTTGTATGCTTCAGGTGAGCCAATGTGAAAAAAAGGCAGTTAAGCTTTTACAAGGGTCACCGTTCACCTCGAGTGTATATTTCCTTTTCAAAAGTGATTTTTTCCATGCATGCTCTGAAGCTCATGTTAGGGCAGTGCAGGTCAGAGGAGAAGGAATTTGTAGTGGGGAACAGTGACAAACCTGCCAGGTGTGACCAGGAGCTGCTGCCAGGCTGAAGAAACCACCACTTCATGCTCGCTGCTGCTGTGTTCTAAGGGATAGTGAGAACAGTTGGTGATGGTTATTAGGTTTCTCCTGCTCTCAGGAGAAAACAAAGCTTTTCTATTAGCTTGCTGTAACGTGACGACCTGGCTGGCAACCCTTGAGCTCCACCTGATAAATGTGGATATATACAGCAGCCTGTTTGTAAAAATCTGCCCATTCAGTGTGGCCACAAGTAAAATTTTTGGCAACCTTTGCCCAGAACCATAAACTTGACTCACTGAGATCTATGAATAGTTGTCTGGAGTCCTGCAAAGCATCCCAGCTCTGTGGAAGGTTTGTACCACCTATGAGCTGCAAGAAATGTGCAGATCAGTGATTTTGCACTTTAGTGTGAAGGGTCTTTTATAGTACTTGAGGAAAAAAATCACCTTTTTTGAACTATAATTTCATGGATACAATACACTGCAGGTACAGTTGGAATCCAGTTACTATGTTTTTAAGGGACAGTGAATGATTGGACTCAATGATCTTACAGGTCTTTTTCCACCTTTCTGATTCTATGATTCTGTGACACTTGGCCTTAGATGTGATTTGGGGATGAAAGCTTTAAGATGGTAATAAAAAACACTATGAAGAAATTGGCCAAATAAACTTCTTCTTTCCTATGGAACTGCCAGCCTGGAAATTTTAGAGCTTTGACTGTTCAGAGAATAAAAGTAAGTTCTGCACTGTCGCCTTAATGATCATCTCTCAATGTGGTGCAGCCACGTGACACTAAATGTTCCTTCTGGCTTGTGGGTGACAGTGCTGTTACCTTGGAATGGGCTGGCTCACCCTTGAAGCTGATGTCCAGCCCACAGCAGAGTGTCCCTTCTGGTGATGATTTAATGGACACCTGTCCTTTGCAGGATGGTTTGAGGCCATGTATCTGAGTCACGTTGCTTCCCTGTGCAATCCCCACCTCATCTCCTTGCTGAGCTATTGGGCAGGTGTTGTGTAAAAGCTGGGACTGAAAGGAAGGGAAGTTACAAGTCAAGAAAGGAAACACCAATTCTTCCCAGGGAGTTTGAATGCAATCAGGAATGGGCTTTTATAAATGAAAACTAAATTCAGAAGTCAGAGTAGCTGTGAAAGTCATATAGGCAAATGATGCAGAGGTGGTTTGCTTTACCTTCTTGGTGTTTTGTTTCTGTTTTTTGTTTGGGGTTTTTTGTTGGTTTTTTTTTTTTGTTGTTGTTTAAAACAGCGCACATCAAGTCCTCAGTCAGACCCCATAATCTAAATGCTTATCTCTTCATTTTTAAAATAGCTACAAATAGGCAGATTTGAGTAGCCAACCGTTTTCAGAAGCAGACTGAGATGCAGGAAGTCCAGCTAAAATATTCTGGTTCATAGATTGAAAGGAAAAGATGGTTGGGAAAAACTGGGGACCCAAGATGTAAAAATTCCCAACAACTCAACCCTGTAAGAGATCATCACAAGAAAACCCACAGAAAACACAAATCACACAGAAAACACGAAAGTTCAGAGAGCTTGTGGGTGGTGTGTGAGGGATACTGATGGAGAAAGGAGCCCTCTGAGTAGTTACATAAAGCTCTGCTGAGGGGGGCTCTAGCAATGGACTCTCACAGTCTGGGGATCCTTCAGGGCTTAGCAAAGACATTTGTGGTCTAATTCTAAATTGTGGTCCCTGCTCTTGAACTCTGACAACTCTGAGGTGAAAATAATGTGGAAAGCTGATGTTTTCAGTCTAGGTTTAATTTTGATAACTATAGTTTTATTAACCTGGAGTCTGAACAAGCCATGAGCAGGAAGCTCATGCAGTGAAAGCTGTGGACTAAAAATTTATGTTCAGATCCCTTCACTACCATTACCTTTGTCAGGAACTGCCTTAACAGTGTCTTTTTTTTCAGAGCTACTGTGTATGAAAATATCTTCTTGCCTTTAAGCTTCAGTACTTCTGTTTTCTTTAGGAAATGGGGATAATTCTTTTTATCTGCCTTTTTAATCAAACATTTCTATTCCTGTGGATAAACCTGTTTCTGTCTGATAAACATCTCAGCATGGCCTGTGATTTTTATTCAGCACACTAAATGGAGAATGTTCATTACAATCACACAGAGGGGATGACCAAGTGCTGTGTGGCTGAACCTCAGTGGCTGTACAAGTACTAGTTTGTATGCCTGAATTGCAGAACTGATGCTTTTTGAAAATTCTTGTGCATTTAAAAAATTCTAGTTAGGAAAGGATAGCCATTTTGCCCCCTTTCTAAATGTGGTTCCAGTGTCACAGAGAGATATTATTGTTTTAAGTGCCAGAGTTCCCTATTCAGCTTCATTTAGGTTTCTGAGCTGAGACTTACAGCCATTCTGTGTGCTCAAGTGCCTGCCAGGGCATATTTTGTGTGAAAGCATGGAGAAATGGCACATGTAGGAATGGTCTTGCTCTGAACAAAAATGTTTTTTCTAGGGTACTAGTTTACTACTATACTAACCATTTTTAGTAAACCAGCATTCTGTTAACAAGATTATTTGTCACATGGCACATTTAGTTAGGTTTGAAGTGCAAGTGTATTATAGGTAAGTCAAAAATGACAATAAATTAGCACAGTAAAAATAATTTAAAAGTGCCCTCCTATGTACTCATATGGCCAAATATTAGAGGTTGGGAGGGAGTTGCTGTAGTTCATTGCTAAGTGGCATAAAAGTACAGAACAAGTGGATGGGAAATGTCATATTTGCATAGTTGTTTTTCAAGTGTTAGTGTTAACAAAGCCCTTTTGACAAAGTCTGTAATACATAATTTTTCTTACAAAAGAAATCTGAGTTGAAACTGCATCTTTAATGGCCAAGGGATTTTGTTAGCATATTAATCTGACTGGTGGGCAGACTTTATCTCCTTGAGAAGGCCGTCCTAGGACAGCCTTCACCATCTGGGTGGATGCAAGACCAGGGAATGCCTGGCCTTGGCAAAGCTGAAAGAAATAATTTTCAGATGCTTTTTGTAGGACCACTTCTTTCATTTGCAGCTGAAGCTTAAAGAGCACAACACTTGGTCTCATCTGACTATGAAACTTTTGTTGAAGCTCCAAAGAGACTTGGTAAAGTTACAGGCATAAAAAATGCTTCAATGATTCAGCCACCTCTTTGTGAACACTTTTCCATCCCCAAAGAAATGCCATCTCTCTTGTACATCATTCCACCAGGGAATGTTGGGTCTGTATGGGCAGGATGTTTTTTGTTGTTGTCTCACTCCAATAAAAGCAGCAATCCTGCTGCTGCCAGAAAGGATAGGTCAAGGCATTTGTAGGAACTCCCACTGGAATGTATAAAACAGAGCAAATACTCATCTAAGGGCTCTTGGGGAGGAAGGCAAACTTCAAATTCCAAGTCTTAAAGTTTTTACTGTTGTACAGATTGGTTAAACTCTGTGGGTTGAAACAATGCTAGAAAAAGCAACCTGTAAGAGTCATGAGAGAAAAAAAAAAAAAAAGAAAAAAATCTTGTGGAAGCCTGTTACTTGTGGAAGTTTCAGAAGTCAGAAGTGATGTGGTAAACTTCCTGCATTGAATGTGGGCAGTGGTAATTAAAATCAGGTGGATGTTAAGTACAATGCTGCCTACTGTCAGAGCAGCCTGAGCTGTGTACAGACTGGTTTTCTGGGAAATAGGCTTTAAACTGGGAGTCCTTGAGCTGCGGTCTGTAACACTCCAGAAAGTAATCCCTTCATCAGCTGTAAAACAATGGAAAAGAGACAGTGTGTTATAAAATGGAATGAAATAAAAGTGAGAGAAGCATTTTAAATGTTAGGTTTATTTGGATGTGAAAATCACTACGGCAGCAGGGTAAGTAGCAGCTGTTTATTGCTTCCCTCAGACCTAGCCTAGGTTTTTCAATTTAGGACTGTTCCAACTGCCAGCTGATGCTCTCAGTCCACTGGTAATTCTTAGTCCCTTTGGCTTAGATCTAAACCCCAGCTGGAGTTACAGGAGTCACTGTGCCCATCCCCACTGCTGTCCTAAGCCTTCATGGGGGTCCCTGCAGTTCGTCTTGCTGACATGGAATGTACTCCAGACACATTTGTGTGGGGAAGGAAGGACTGGCTTCTGTTCTCCAAAGAGTTTTGTTGGACATTGTTGCTGTTCATAGAACGGACACGTAGAAAGAACCACTCTGACTCCAGTAGGGATTGACAGAAGATCCACAACTTTACTGATTCTTTGGGAGACTTTTATAACCCAGATCGTGCACATGTCAGGTGTCATAACCTCATTGGCTCTGTGGGCTAAGCCCACCCCAAGGGGCAGAGCTGACACTGGCACGTAGCAGAAAGATGTTTACCTAACAGAAAAGCTTCTATCTGAGAAAAACAAGTTACAGGTGCAAAGGGTTTAGAAAATCAGTGATATTGTTTAGGCTAGCATCTGTGAGAAAGAAAAGATTCTCACAAGCACTAGAGAGCTGACATTTTTCATGGCTAAAAGTTTCTCAGCACCGACAGAACATTACTAAAATACATAATTTAGAGGAATAAGCAATGATAGGTGAGATTCTATTAATTATTTCCCTTAAGATCCATTCAGGGATGCAACTCCTGCAGTTTCAGTTTTTGTCATGCCTTAGGCAATACCACAAACATAATGCTCATATTTATTAATTTACTTCATAACTAAAGAATGGGAAGAACAAAGTACAAAACCAACCTAGTGTACCTGAGTTTCAATTTCCTTCTGTCCACCAGAATTCTTCCCAAAGATTATGTGTTTCAGAGCTTCATGGATTGAACCAGGAAAGGTGAGGGAGGATCATGGTAGGATTTTATTCCAAGCTACACTACTGCTCTGAATTGGGATGACAATGTAAAGAAGGTGATCACAGTCATGAGAAGGTGGCCACAGCAGGATGTTGAAGGTAGGGAGGAAATCTGCCAGGGATCTATGAATCAGCTCACAAAGAGGCAGATGTAATTCTTAGTTCTGTGAAACAGATGGATTAAGTTTTATTCAGTTACTTTAAAAATCTCTTCAAGGCACAGTCTTGTGGCAGGTGAAATTAATGTGTATGATTGTTCTTTATTAAAATAAATGCATCTCTTTGTAAATCTATCTTTTGCTTTAACAAAGCAAAGATTAAGTCCAACCATTCGGACATGTTTAGACAAATATTATCTCCCCTGGGAAGTGCTGTCCCAGTGAACTGGATTGCAAGAGCAGTGCTGTGCTGGGATTTTGGTGTTTGTTATACCATAACGGCCACCTTTACATGTTTTTTGTCATCTTGGCATGCATGAGCTTAATTTGAGCATTTGTTGCTTGCTTCATTGAAAAACTGCAGTTACCTTTGTTCCTGGTTTGCTGTTAGAGAGAAATGTCATCTTTAGAGCTGGTGGGGAGTTAAACACCACTGTTGGTCATTAGTAGCTGTCCTAGGTTAAAAATAGATGTATTTAAGTATTCTATTACCACCAGCGGTGGGCCGTTGGCTGTTATCACCTGCTAATGACCCACCCCTGATAACAGCCAATGGGCCATCAAGAAACCACCACATGACTCATGGACTTATCTCACCCTATTGTGAAATGCTCCACCCAGGAGCGGGGAACCGAGCATTCCCACCTGGATATAACCTACACTACCTCCCCTGCCTAAGGGGAGCTCTGTCTACTGAGTAGCCAGAGGACAAGAGCTGCCACGGACTTTCAGCTGGAGACTGGACCTCCCATCGGATCATGGCTTCAACTGGATCACTTCATTTGGACTGCTGTCACCACCCTAATAGGGTATCAGGTTGTATCTAGCTTTGTCAGTGCTTTTTCCTTATATTATTTTGCTTGTTTCGAATTTTTTCTATTAATTTTAATCTTGACTTGTGACCTCCCACTGGTTTGTTTTCAAACCAGTACAGTAGCAGATGGAGGTCATTCTGCATGTGAGCAGGTGGCACACTGACAGCCCTGTGAGGTGCTGCCAAGCAGCTTTATGGCTTAAAAAGTGAATCTGAGCAGATACCTCCCAGGGTGGTAGCTGAGGAACCAGGCTCCCCAGTGAGCTTGGTTTCAACATCTATGAGGGAATTTAGCAATTTATGGAGTTTTAAGTTTTAGCACTTTCAGGTATCTCAGCAAATGAACTGAATGTTCCTGTTGTTCTGATGGGCTTTTTATGGAGCGTTAATTAATTATGATGTGAAATTCTGTTTGGACTGGGTCCAGGCATGCTTACTTTTTGTACAAGTAGCTGGGTTGAAAAGTCATTTGAAACTTACTTGGGGGACCTTGCTCTTCATCTGTTTTCTCAGCAGTTGTCAGAGAAGAAACTGTGCATGGTCACCAGTGTTCCATATTTAAATGTCAAAGGATCATGGTATTGTATTCCTGAATTGTATTGATATGATGAAGTATCTTGTGATTGTATAAAATTATGTTTGAATAAAAATATATGAAAACCAGCAGCTTGACAAATTTCCTACTTATTCAGGGAATTTACAAAGAGTCCATGTATTGCCTTTCCTGGCAATAATATTTTTTCTTTCCTAGTGTATAAAACTGTGGAACATTCATAGGAGGATAATTTTTTCAATCAGTTACTTAAACTGAAAATAGAAACGTTTTTAATAAGGAATAAAGGGAAACAGTATGCATTTCCATTTTTCAAATGAAAAATAGATTATATACCCAGAAACTGTATAGGTGTTTTACTCTTATAGGGAATTGGTACTTAATTATCTTCACAGTCTGGGCCTTATAAATGATAATTTCTTTACTACCATGAACAGTTCACCCAAAACTGTGATTAAGGTCTTAGGGAATGTGTAGTTAACTCATAAAAATATGTACATAAATTTTGCTGATTAATTGCACTGTAAAGCACATCCTTATTTATTATTACAAATGAAACTCTAATGTAGTTTATGCAAAGTCTTAAATGAGTGCCATTCTTTTTCATTAGATAGCTCTTTAAAATCAATAATGTTTTCTTTAAGGGAAAGCTTTAGCTGTTACCAATTTAAATCTCATTAACTTTTGCCTTTTTTTTTCCTAAGGTTCAATTGGAGCTACATTTTTCATTTAGATTTGGAGCTGCAGGCTATATGTAATTCTGTTAAAAAACCCAAGGTAGACAGGAATAATGTTGGGTTAACAGTAATTTAGAGAACCAAAAATTCAGTATATTTAGCATGCAGCCTACACTTGTCATTTAGCAGTAAATGGTTTTCCCAGCACAAAGTTTGGAGACGCATGGGCATTTGAGAAATCCTTTCCTACTTAATGTAGAGTTTGTAAAACCAGGTTGAAAGTCACTTTTCTTGCACCATATTCTTGTAACCCTAGTTCACTTTGTCCATGCCTGTGTTTGCATGTGTGTTGGTCTGGGTCTGGTGGAACACTGTTGTCATCCCTCACATCCTTCATGTTATCCATGCTCTCTGGAGTGCCAAGACTATTTTTAAATATATGCAAAGAGAAACAAGGAAGTGCAGGGTCCGTGATTCCTGCTGAGTAGATTTGTCTCTTCTAAGGGGAGAAGCAGTTCAAAAGCAATTGGGCTATTAGGGGTGCTTTATGTTATCTAAAGTTTGTAGCTCGTTAATGGGGTTATATTTGCTTATCTTTCTTACTGAAGGCACACTAATCAGTCCCAGGAAAGATGAAAAAAATCCAACTCTCATGATTTTGATGGCATACTTTGGAATATTTAATATTAATAACAGAAAAAATTGCCCTGTAAAGGTTTATGAAGCCCTTGGCAGTCGGAGAGGGAAAGCTTGGTACAGTTTTTCAAAACAGTGGTTGGCTAGAAGGGTTCTGGCATGATGTTATTCACTACACATCAAAATTAACACATTACAAGCAGTGGTTATTTTCAATTATGTAAAAGCAGATGAGTCTTTGGAGAGATTAAAATGAGATTTGTAATGGCTTAGGAGAATTCTTAAAACTGACAATTTGACACAGCATGATTTCAGATTATGTGAAATCTGCCATGAGGATATTTATATTTCTGTTTAAAAAGATTCTGTTCAAAGTTGTCATGATGGAAATATTTACAGTGAAGACACAATAAAGTCTTTATTATGCAAATCATTCTAATTGCATTTCTTACACTGTCAACCTCAGTGAAGTATCGTTTATTTCACAACTGACACATGAAAAAATATGATTGCATTTGTGATAGTCTTATTTCAAACACCAGACAATCTTCATCTCTGAAGAAGTCCTCTTTATCAGCAGTTCCCTTAACAGTTTGCATGATGCCTGTATCTCTATTTCTGATTCATACGCCTGCTTCTAACAGAGCCTCTCTGTTTTATTCTTCTTCCCGTCTCATAAAGAGGGTTTGCTGAAGGGACGTGATCCCAGGAGTGTCATCCCCCAGTGCTGCAGGATGCAGAGGTTGTGTGGGGTACACTGATCTCTGTGGGAGCTGGATGCCATCCACTCCTCTGAGGCTGGACCCTGTATCTTGTGAAAACAAGAATGACAGACACTTCTAACTTCACTTCCCTGTCTGTACCCAAAATCCCTACCCTGAGGTCACATGCCTCCTGAGTGCTTTTTTCTCTCCAGCTGGGAACAGTAATTTTCCTCTTCTTTCAGATGGAAAGCTGGACAGATGACAGTTCTGTCATCTCAACTGAAAAATCTGGCATTGTGAGCTGAAAAAAATAATACAGTTGAAACAATAATAAAATTGGGTTGAATTAAATAGAACATTTTTAATTGGGAATGCATCCACTCACAACACTGTGTTGTAATTAATCCTCCCTCCCATCTCCAGCTTCCCCACTGGGAAACTTCCCCACTATTTGCTGAATTCTATTTGGGTTTAGCAGGGGAGGATCAGGGACCAGTGGGCAGGAGAGCCCCAGCCTTGACATGGGAGGAAGGAGCCCTCCCAGAGGAGCAGGGACAGCCTGGCTGCGCTGAGCAGGGATGGGAGTCCCCCAGGCACTGAGCATTTGCAGCCCCTCAAACTTATTGAGATAGCTTCATCCAGGCTTGGAAGTGAGCCCCCTCTCTATGAAGAAGATGGATGGATGGAAAAAGAAGGGATCCATCTTTGCATTTCTGTTCTGTCTTCCCTAATCACTGTGAATTTTTTTCCATTTAAGAATTGAAGTACTGATTTTTCCATGTTTCAAAGCAGGGTTTCTAAAGTGGAAAACATAGTGGTTTTCTTTGGGATGATCCTTCCAGTGGCCAATCCAGGTTTAGTCACCTCTGTGCTTTGCCATGTTAATAATTTTCAAATATTACTCCAACAGTTGTCTTCAAGCTGTCATGGCAGTCGATTCCCAAGGCTGGGACAGGAAATGATGGAATGCAGGTTAGGATAAGAAACTGGGAGTGAGCAAATGAGCAGTCTCCACATTGCTTACTGAGTATTGGATAACCAGTGGAGAGACATTAATTAAACATGTTGCTCGAGTTATGAAATTTTTCTGGTTTAGCAGTAGCTCAGGTGGAGGTTTTTATGACGAGTTGCAGAGGTGCTTTTTACCATTGCGCTGTGATGATTTAATAATATGCTGATGGATGAGGGGGCTGCAGGGCAGTGTCCCACCTGGAGGACGTGTTGACTTCCAAAGAAAGACCTGAGGTGCCAAGAGCCCTCCAGCTCCCCTCCTGCATCCCCAACTCCCACCTTTGCTCAGCCTCAGTCCTGGAGCTGAAACATTTATTTCCATCTATCCATCCCTTTTCAGTGGAACAGGCAGCAGCTGCATGTTTTGCAGCGAGTTGGGGCCATTGAGGATGACGAGAGGCCCATGAATAAAACACAGACCTGTTTGTTTTGTGCCGTTCTGAGCAAATGATGTATTAGTAATGAAGTATTTGCAGTTTGTTGCTTTTGCTTACTAATAAGTGAAATGTTCTTGTTGCCAGTTTTGTTTCTGGCTCGTGAAGTTACAGGGAAGTGTGAGGAGAAGGCTGTAGACTGGGCTGCTTTGGGGGTCTCTCTGCTTTATGGTGGTTCTCACTTAAAGATAGTCACTGCTTTGAGTCAGCTTGAAGCAGATCCACTTTTTGTGGGGTTTCAGTCAGTGTTGCCTCTGCTCTGAATCTCCTGAGTAAAGACTTTGGAAGATGATTGGAAATAGGATGAAGTCCTTGGGAATGGGACCATATAGGGACCTGCAGTCCTGGTGATGACAAAATGGCCCCTCTACCCCAGAAAGGGATGATCACTGGGGATGGGGCAAGGGAGGAGCAAGTTCTTAGGAATGAAAGCTTGAGGGGGGACTGAGAGTAGTCATGGTACTGGTGACCAGTCCTGCTCAGAGTCACCGCTCACAACACATCTGGACATGGGTGGGGATTTGGGGAACTGGTAGGCCATGGAGGGGCTGCAATGGCAGTCCCCCCCATGGCCTTTTTTTCAGAAAAGGAGGTGGATGTGGTCCCATCAATGTGACCCTTGTTTTCATTGAAGGCTGCCGGTGGATGCAATGCTGCAGGATGTTGCAATTAGCAGCTTTTATGTAAATGTAAAGGTGTTCATAAGCAAATGTGCCACACTGTGTTCCAGAACACAGCACTGCATTGCCACTTTACCTAGAGAGACATGTCTGTAGCACAGGTAGCTCTTGTAATGGCTCATTTTTCAATCATCCTTCATATTTCTTTTTTACATGTAATTATAATGGCTTGCAAATAGGATAACCCTGTTTGCTTATTTAAAATAGAAACAAGTCTTAAGAACAATGTTTAATGTTTAAAAATATCTCATTTTGAAAGAATTTCATAATTCATCACTTACAGACATATTTTAATCAAATAACCCACTAACATTTCTATTCATGACTATCCTATAAAAGCAAATACTCTTGATTTGTGAATGTTCATTTTACTGAAATGGAACTAGTGTGTTCTGCAGTCAGAAGGGTTTCCTATTTAAATTCTGCTGCATACATGCAGATAAAAGAAGAGGAGGAATTACAACCTAGGCTAGAGGGTGGGTCACAACCTTTTCAAACAGGGGTCCTCCTGTCATGCAAATGGAAATGGTAATTGGCTCACTGCAGCTGAAATTATCTGTGCCAGATAACAGGAAGAATGGCACAGCAACTGTAAAACGGCAAGTGTGTCTAGATACCCAAAGGTAAATGTGAAAAATCAAAGCACATGACCAAAGCTAGTTATTTGTTGTAAGTAAATTAAGATGAACTTGACTTGTTCCCTTCTCTTCTATTCATATGCATGTCCTGATAGAAAATTTGGCATTCTGTCTTCTTTATTTTTTTTTTTTTAACATTGCTATGTCTTCATCCTGTACTTTATAGACATCCAAGCCCCAAAACATTCTTTCCACCCAGTGTGTTTATGATGGGGAATCAGTTTTTTAAAGCATTTGGAAATCTTCTGATGGATTGATTGTATCTTTGTAAGCTAGAAAATAAATGATTAAGGAGTCGGGTAGTGCAGGTGTGCACCAAGATCTGGGTATTTGTGAGAAAGGCTCCCTTTATGTGTCTGTGAGTTGTGAAGGGCTGTGTTGGTGGTAGGACAAACCACAGGGTCAGGTGGGTTGGAAGAGACCCCTGGAGGTCTGGAATCTGGCTCTGCTCCAAGGCTCGGGATGATGGCATAGTTGGCTGTATGGGACAGGCAGGAGCATTGGTTAGGCACAAGTTGCCCACAGTAAATGGGTAATTTGGGTTACCAGAAATGCTGGTGGTGTCCCAGTAAATGATTGCTTAAATCACCCTGCTGAGTTATCCCAGTAAATGATTGCTTAAACCTTGCACAAACACCACGCGGATCATCCCCAGGAATAACTCGGTCCGGTTTTCCTCTGGTGGTGGGTTCTTTTGATAGTCTCCTTGCTCTCTTTTCCTGTCAAGCACTCTTCCTCTAACACAGGTGAGATGTGGTAGGAGCTCTTACAGCAGAACTGTGTCTCATAAGGATTCCCCTCTACAGACAGCGGAAGAAATGAATTTAGCCCCGTGTATTCAACAGGGAGTCCATCTTCCTAACCTAATCCAAACTCAAGAGAACTATGCCCTAAGAGCAGGTAATCCAATTCAAACTGTCCACATACTTGAAAAACAGATGTGAGATAAAATAATCTTGTGCATGTATACCAGTTCTACTCCACAGGGGCTACCTAGTTAATAGAGGTTCATTTTCTTTAATTTAAAATTCTGGTTATTCATAATTCTTTCCTACAACTCCCTTCTGGGAATAAAAAGCAGTGGATGTAGAGTTTTCTAATTGTGTGATTACTTGAGACTACAACTGCCTGATCTGAGAGCTAGTAGTTTTCATTTACTTTACCTTCAGTAACTTTATTCAAAGGAATAATGAAAAGAGACTCATCAATTATTGAGATGTATTCAGCTTTGTTCCCAAAGTTTGCACGGTACTAAAGACATGAAAACAGAACTGTGTGAAAGTTTGTGTGGTTGATGTGGTTGGCTGGAGCGTATTGAAACTGCCTTGGAGAGTGTCCTTAAAGAGCTCATGTGTAGTCAACAGCACTTAAAATATTAAATGCATATTCCTACAGGTATAAAGTGTGTCTTCAGTGTGTTGCTCCTTACTCAGAATCTTGTTAGAATAAAACTTTTATTTATAAATGTAAAGAAATATTTTCAGTCTGTTTTACTTGTTATTGGTATCAGTTACTGTTCTCCTTTAGATACAGATTCTTCTTTCTTTCTATCTCCTTTGTCTGAATATAGTTCTGTGCACCAAAGTAGTATCAGAAGTGCTGGGAAATCTCTCTTTGAGTTTTTCCATAGTTCATTAATTCCCTCAGGAATCCAAAGAGCTAACAAAAATGGCAACATCCACTGTACAACATGCTAGAAAAAAAAGACATTTTCCACCTTTTTAAAGCTTGGAAAAGGGAATTACTTTTGTTTACTAGATTTTGTGGACAGTCTGAGAAAAAAACCCATCTTCAGATGTTTTTCAGAGCTGGATGAGCACTAATTTAAAATCTTTGAGTTCATACTTGTGTTTGCACTGGCTTTTTGATTGTCTGAGTTGTTCATTTATGGAATTTAAATTTTAGGATTTAAACAGGAAAATTTTGTTACTTGTTAGTCCAAGAAGCAGCTCTAATGTCCTGTATCTGATCTGGCCACTTCAATCTAGAGCGACATACTTTCCTTGCTTAAAATAATGTTCCCTTGCTAGTTGGTGCTAATTTAATCATGTTATTTCATGGCTGACCTCGAAGAAATAGGTATTAATTTATAGATCCTCAAAGAAGAAAAGAAGTTTAGTGGTTTGGATATCTTGTTCACTGCAGATCACCCACTTGGCTTTACTGCCTTGAAGCAAAGAGGGAGGCTGAACAGAGGCAGGAGATTAGTCAGTGATCTTTCTGACAGCTCTTCCAAACCTGCTGCCCCATTGCAGGAGGGGAACTGCAGTGGGAAGGTTGGGGCACATGCCTTGAACCCATGTCTGGGACTTCACAAAATACATGAAAGCATGAAGCCATGAAGTATGATTTCTTTACTGTTCATGTCCTGGTTCTACTGCTGTTCATTTTCAAGGTGGCTTTTACAGTATTGTCTAATGTGGTGACAGCTGCAGAAAATCAAGGCATTACACTGAATATTTTAAACCAAACCATTTTTATAAGTTCCAATTTCTGTATTGTTTACTTCAACACAGGCTCTTTAAAAACCTGCCAGATACTGAAGTGATTAGGAGATCAAGGTCACCAAATACTCATTTTTAGGGTAAATATGCTGCATTTAAAAGAGTTGCTTTAGTGCCCTCCCCCTGTCTTTCTCTGTGCTCAGCAAAGCGGTCAGTTCAACACAAAGAGCACAGCTTTGGAGGGGCACTTCAGGTTCCATCTGTCTCTGGGAACATCTGACTTGGAAGAAGTAGCAAAGAATATGATAAGAACAGGGATTTCCTTTCCCTCACAGAAAATGTCTCAGACCTCCCTGTCTCCAACAAAATCTTAACCTGACAGCTGTTATTTTCTCTTCTCTCCATCAGCAAGCATTCCAGAAAACCCCTGTGATGAGGTGCCACCTGAAAAGCTGGCTCTGACAAGTGCTACAGGATTAAATGCCCCTGTTCAGTCACTTCTGACACTGCCGCAGCATTTTCATTCAAGTATAATTTCTAAGCCTTGACCTCATTAATATGCCATTGCTCCTTGAAGCTGAGACTTTGTTCAGGGCTTTTTCTCTCCCTAGAGAATTTTGGTGATCTACCAGTGTGTTCTTTCTTTTGCATTTTCAATACAAGGCTAAAATGCTCCTGGCTTCATATGCATACATAATTCAGGGCAGAGCAATCTGTGGTTATTTGAACCTCTGGCAATATATATTTTACAGTGAGTTTGACCTCAAAGGAAGTGATGAGTATTCGGCTGGAATATTTGACATTTGAGTTGGGTTGTATAGGTATGGATTATAAGAAAAGCTGGTTGAAAAAATGAAGCATACACATGTTGCAGTGGCATGGCCCACTAGGGAACTATCCCAATGGGCGGATGTTGGTATTCAAGAAGCCACGGATTAAAACTACCCCCCACGGGGGTGGGGCCCTCCTGTTTCTGGACTTTTCCCCCCGGTTGCCTGATGCTTATTCATGGCATTAATTGATTATGCATCAGATCTGAGGGTTCTCTGATATCCAATGTTCATAATTGGCTCCGTTGCCTTGTTCCTCCCCTGTTCTATTGCCCAGATGTCACTGTTCCATCATTCACTCTTTGGCTCCTCTCCTTGCCCCACCCCTCTCCTGGCAAGGCCATAAAATGCCCGAGCCAGGGACGAGGGGCTGCCGTTCTCAGCTCGAAATATAGTTATGTTATGTTCTCCTCTATGAGGTAATAAAAGTTTTAAAATCTATAGGCTTTGGTGGTCCACCTCCGACCTTTGTAACAGCTCCAATATCTGCTGCCTTAAATGGGCCTTCAGGGCCACCAGCAGCAGTGAATCTGAGTTTTGCCCCGCCTTCGATCTCGGGGCTCGGTGAAGCCAACATTCCAGGCAAGAAGCCACCGAGGCAGGAAGAAGGTATCTCAGCAAACCTGAACGCTAAACACACAAGTCTTAAAAACCTTTTAGTCTATCCTCCAGAAATTTGAAGCTTTGATCAAAATTTGGAAAAAACACCAGGTAGTGTATAGGGACATTTAAATGCACTTTTCCGTATTTTTGGCCCAGATTTGGAGAAACATTTGCATGTTGCTAAATTTAATGAAGATTTTTTGCACTCATTCTTACTTGACTTGGGAATTTTGGAATATTTGCACTTTCATGTGCCTTGAAAGTCCCAAACCTTTTCACCAGTAAATTTGAATAGTCTAATTCTTGATGGATAATAATCAGAAGATGAGATCAGAGTAGAAAAACTACAAAGTCTGTGAGTGATCCTATTCTTAGATGTTGTTTTTCTACAGCAAAATAATCTTGGTTTATTGCTGAAACTAGATGTTATTGTCATAAAAAGGAATTAGTAAGAGTTGTTAACAGGGTTGTAGGAGAAGCATGGCAAAATTCACCCATCCTGAACCACAGTAAACTTGGTTTTGTCCAAAATTGGTTGTTTTCTAAGTGATCTTATCTCCAACAGATACATTTTTTTTAATTTTGTGTCCCTCAGGAGAAAACGATGTGATTTTTTTCTATAATGTACTTCAAAACATGGACATAGAGTCAAAACCTAGAGTCTACTTGATTCAAAGAAGGGTAAGACTCACAGAAAAGAGACATGGCAGACACTTAACCTGAACTTCCCCCTCCTCCCCTCCCTGGCTGCTCTTAGCAATTACTCCTCTGCTTGTGGACAATGTCACCCTCCACTTCCTCCTACAGTATTGCCATGATGGGCTCCTCCTTCTCCCCTGTAAAGTCAGGTAACTTATTCTTCATGTCAGATACCAGCTCAGATGTCTCTCAGTAGAGTTGAGTTTTTATTAACAGTTATGAAAGTGTCCTTTCACCATCCAGTTTGGTCAGTCAGCTAAGATGAGGGAGCTCCACATGCAGAGATTTCACCCTGCTTTGGAGGTAACATCCATGATATTGACCAGTGCACAAAGTGGTCAAGAGAGTGTGTTATGTGCATGTGTCCTCTGACCAGCAAATATGTCTCTGAGCATTGGAGTATTTAAAGAATACTTGTAATACTTTAAATACTTGGAAGTATTTAAAGAATACTTGGTTGCTGTCAGTTTTTAGGCAGCTCAGGTCCCCAGTGGCACATGGTATGAGGAGCAGGGAAAGGCTCTGGAGGGAGACGGGACACACACTGGATTCTGCTGATATTCAGGTCTCAAATGGCAGTGCTAGGCTGTGATGAGAAGCTGGCAGAGGTCTGCAGGCACTGCAGCAGCATTAGCACAGTGCAGCCAAAAATCCAGAGATGCAAAACAAATTACGTATGGTGACCCTGACCCTTGAGATCATGTCCAGCCAAGGCAGCTAAAGGTTTACTGTGTGTGCTCAAATGCAGGATGTGTTCCCTTTTCTCCAGAACCAAGGTCTGAAAATACCAAGTTGCCAAAAATTCATAGGCTGTAACTGATTTCTCCTCTTAAAGACTCTAAGAAATTTGCATCTCTCTTTGGCAATTCTTAATAGAGTGCATCTATCATTGCTATGTGTCTGCAAACCCTGCGTATGATGGATATCAGTTCCTGGACACTGCTGTTCTGCTAATATATACATAACAGTATAACTCTTGTATTAGAGGAATGGTGGTTTTATTTCTGACTGTACCTACAGTCACAAGCATTGCCTGCTTTGCAGAGCAATAAATGTAATACAGTAGCTAGTGTATTTTTTTTAATTATTTGTTTGTAGATGATTTCAATTTAAAATCAGATTTTCAGGTAACAAGGTAGGCAAACATGCTTAACAATGCCATGATATAAATTGCTGTAGGTGACAGATCCCTATAAAAATTATAACAGGCAGATGTGCAATGCAAAAAATTATTCATGTGTCAGCAATCAGAAAGACAAATTACTCAGAGATGATGTACATGCTCCTCTATAATTGCTCATAAATTATTGTTGTTCATGTTAAAATGCATCTAGGCTCCCTAGACAACTAGATTTACTTAAAATAAGAGTAATGGAAAATTGCCAGGAAATGTTGAGGAAGAAGATGCAGTTCAAGCTTTGGGTGATTGCTAACATAAAAGTACAGTAACTTATTGTCAGCCAACTTAATCTATAATTTCCTTAATAGTTTTGTAACCTTTATTTTCAATTCACTCTGTGCTCAGGTTGCAGTAGCCTGGATAGGTAACTAGGATGGGCCCAGTGGGGCTGCACTGTGGTCCATTGCTGCTGTCTTTCCCAGCCCATGGGAGACACAATAGGATGCTCTCTTGCACCCATGTGGGAGAGAGCTCTCATGAGCACCTTCACTTTCTATGCAGTAGGGTTGAATTTAGTCAGCTGAGGTAGAAGTTATGCTAAGAGGATGGAGAAGACTGACAGATAGATCAGCAAACCACTTTTCCTTAGGAACCTGGGATTAAAATGGGTCAGTGTTTTCCATATTCTCTTAATGTTCCAAATTATATTAAAAAAACCCAAAGCTGTATTAGAAGCATGTAAAGTACATCTGCAATAAACAGGATTTACTTTGAATGAGCTTTCAGTCAGGCACTTACCAGGTGATTATAGGGTAGCAGAAAAATGGTGTATATACATTTATTATATAATAAGTGCCTCTCTAATGCTATTATTTTTCTCACCAACCTGATTATATTACATCTTGAGAGCCAGACCAACAAAAATGACAGCAAACTTTGTTCTGGATAATGGAGTGCTGAACTCCACCTAAGCAGCTCCAGTCATTTGTAATGACAGCTTGGAGAATGCTCCAAATGAATCTAACAGTGCTCACGCTCCAGTGACTGACAGCACAGCAAGAGGAAAAATTCCAGCTTCCATGTGAGCACAGGGAGCCTGACCTAGATTTTAGCGTCTACAGCTTCAGAAGAGGAAACATTCTTGACTGTGTATTTAACAAGAAAAAACCAGCAAAGGGAAAAAGTCATCTCCTGTTTGATTAGTCTTTCTTCAATAATTAACTCAAGGCGCTCTGTAAGATTTCTCCCCTCTGCAGATGTCACCAACCCTATAATGACTGGTTGCTCCGTTCCCTGTGGGCTCTTCTCTCTGTAATTATGCCCTCCTGGCCTGCGGCAGGGAGACTTGTCACAGGGGAGCAGCTGGGGTAGGCAGGGCTGTGGACAGCAGCCTGCCTGCACCTTCCCCCTCTGGCCCACTCCCTGTTTGGGTCAGCCTCCTGTGGGCTGCTCAAATTCTTTCATTCTGATACTGTTAATAGGGGAAAAAGTCTCTAGTGTAAATTTGTTTTTCCTTCTTTTCTCCTTTGGGATGCAGGGGCTATGCTGGGCTCAGGTTGCCATGTCCAATGCCTCCACTGGAGTGCTGGCAATGACCAACAGACCACTGCCCCCACTGTTGTATTGTCCTCTGGGGGCAGCTGGAGATGACTTCTAGCCACTCTGATGACCTAGTTGTAAATTACCTTTCAAATGCCTTTCTACTATTCCACTGTGCTTCCTACATTTCAACAGCTCGAATTCTGCATTTGGAATAGTGGAGAAGTGCAAACGAGAAGGGAAAAGAAATTTTCAAATGAAAGTGGAAGATGAGGCAGATTGAATGACACTGAGAGTTGCTTAGTATTTGTTTGAGCTGTGTTTTGACAAGTTGTTTGGTGTGAAAATGGGAAAAATTTCATTGGAAGTAGGGTATTTTCAGGTTCCAAATTTGGATTCCATGTTGGGTCGGTACCTTACTACAGAACTCCTACTAATTGTGACTCTGCTCTGTGAAATAAATGAAAACCTGGCACTGCTCTCCTTGATCCACAAGCTTTCCAAGTGTATGTCATTCTTAGTTATTCTTTGGTGTGGTTTAACTTCGCTGAACCAGCACAGGTTTGAAAGCTTTAGATGATGTGACGGGATTCGACTGACACAAGAGTGACAGAATTAATTAGATTGGCTGAATTTATTAGACTGGCTGAATTAGTTTATTTCTAAATTTCAGTTCTGGACACCCGTATTCAATTCAACTTATGGCCCTGCTTAGACTTCTGTGACTTTGCTAAAGCACAGGAGAGAGGGTGCCTTTGAAAATTCCTATGTGTCCTGAAGAACAAGGGATGAGCCATCTCGAGACCTCAGCATTGCCTTGCACATACCTTGCTGAGAGAAGGCAGCTGTGAGCTCTGCACTGTTCTTTAATTTTAAATCACACCAGCCTAAAGAGCAGGACTTCAGAAAAACACAAAGCTTTTCTGAGGAAGCTCTGTATGGAGTACAATGATATCTGCTCAGTGTAAAAGCCCTGTCACCTATATAAAATAACTCATGGTGTCAGAACCAGGCATTTAATGTAAAAGTGGATTGGGTGGGGTTGTAGGACTAGAAGAACCAGGTTCTTTCTTCAGCCCTGTTGCTGGTTGCCCATGTCTGTGCAGCAGCAACACAGAGAGAGAGGTCCATGAGATGTTTCCTGGGGTCTCGGCAAAGGCATGTTCAAGTTATAATGTTCAGCTTTGGTCACAGTGAAGGATGTTATAAACCTGGAGGAGATTCACTGAGAACAAAAGCTTCAGTACAGGATTTTCAAATAATGATTATCCAAACTTGTCCTACTGTGTGTGGCACTAAGTGTTAAAGGAAGGACACAGAGGAAGCAGCAAGGAAGAGGAACATCAATAAATTGCTGCTGGCCTTTCAGTTGATGTCATTAACAGCAGCCGTTAAAAGCAATGAATTTTAATTTAAATCAGCAGGATGTTTTCAGCAAAATGAGAATGAAAATGAAAATTGAAGTTAACTGGAACAGTGTGTACATAACTTCAGGTGAAGGGTTTGGTTTGGGGGCTTTTCTGATGAAGAAAGAAGTCAGCTGGCACAACCAGCTGCTGCTTTTACACCTGCCTGTGGGGTGGTGGGCAGCAACAGGAACAGGAAACACCCTGGGGGTAAAGGTGTTGCATGATCTCCCTTCACCTGTCAAAACCGTCATAAGTGATGCTTTGAGTTATGGGCTTCCCTTCCCTCCTGAGCTTATGTTAGTTTTTCTTTTCACAAGTTTGTTTTGCAGCAAGATGTTACATGGAAGTTTATATATAAGAGAAGCATAAAAGGGGACAGTGTCAACAAGTTTAACATGTGGTTCAGGTGCATGGCTCACGTGATCACAGTACACTTAAAGCTGATTTACTGTGATGGGAAAATAAAGAAGTTCCATTTATCACAGTGACTTTTGAATGATTAAAGAGAAACATGAAAACTTGTTAGACATAATTTAAAGGCTGTAAAAGTCACTACTAGTAGGACCAGACCTGATATTCCATGTGCAGAAATTTATGCTCACTACCTTTGTTTAGGAAGAAAATTAAAAAATCAGTTGATGACAGAATGCAATTGGTGATGTGTATGAAATGAAGTGTCTGAGGATATCCAACATTTATAGTTTGAAAATTGATACTGTAAATGCAGAAGAGGCAACTTGAGAGTTACCTGGTTGAATTTGAAGTGCTGAATTAAGGGTAAAAATGTTTCATTTACTTGTAGCTTAATATGGTCAATAAATTCTAAAAGCTACATATTTAATCAATTCTATTTACTTTAGGTACTCTGTTTGCCTTTTGATGATCTGCCTTTGAAATATTTTTCTTTGGTTTTATTCTTAGATGATTTTCAAGCTTATAGTTTTTCC
Source organism: Rhipidura dahli (assembly GCA_013399225.1). Taxonomy (NCBI): domain Eukaryota; kingdom Metazoa; phylum Chordata; class Aves; order Passeriformes; family Rhipiduridae; genus Rhipidura; species Rhipidura dahli. Next base: position 200,652 of record VXAC01007780.1, read on the forward strand.
GGCAATGAAAAAGATTGAATTAAAAGGTCTCTGATATGTGATATGTTGATATGTGTGCATGTGCTAGGACTGTATTGTAACTAAGATAATAGCAATGGGAGAAAAAATTGTAGGGAGAAGTAATCTTTTATTAAACTGTCTGATGTATGTTAATTTTGAAGTAAAGTATCAAGAAAACTGTTTCAAAAGTTTTTCCTGAACAAAACATCAAAATGTGTCCTTTCTTATTTGTACCACTCCTGTATTAAGTTTGATTGCATATGCAGCATGTTGTAATTGTATCCTGTTGTACATAATACTCATCTCTACAGTTTAAGTAGCCTGTAGAGAAAAAAAACAACTATGTGGAACTGCCTTGAAAAGAAAATTATAAATGTCACATCTGTTATTTGGGGATTTTTTTGCATAACATAATTAACAGAGGTGGATGGAAAAGTTTTAAGGGATAAGATTGGCATCAGATGCCAATGTACATTTTTCTCCAGTAAGGAACTGGAGAAAACTGGTTTACAGAGGCAAGTAGTTCAGATGCAAAACATTTGGTTTATTTAATAAAAAATCAGTGTTTTGTGGGTGAAAGTAATGATATTCTAAAGAAATGGAATTGAGCAAGCTCAGTGTGCTCTATTTATTGCCTGCACATTCACAGTTACATGTAATTTAAAAAGGTTTATGAAACCACTTAGTTGCCAATAACTGCTTTAGGTTTTTCCTATTACCCTAAAACAATTCAGCACATGACAAAAGCCATTTCTTTTAATATATCGTGTTGATTTCTGAAGCTACCTTTCACTCTATTGAAATATGTTTCTGTGTCTAATATTTCTTTATTATTGTTTTGCTTTCAGTTGATGGTTGCATTGACTGGTCAGTGGATCTCAAGACATACATGGCTTTGGCAGGTGAACCAGTCCGAGTGAAATGTGCCCTTTTCTACAGCTATATCAGAACTAATTATAGCACGGCCCAAAGCACAGGTCTTAGGCTTATGTGGTACAAAAACAAAGGAGATTTAGAAGAACCCATTATATTTTCCGAAGTTAGGATGAGCAAGGATGAAGATTCCATATGGTTTCACTCAGCTGAGGTGCAAGACAGTGGTTTCTACACATGTGTTCTGAGGTGAGTATTGTGTTAAAGTATAAATAAGAATGTGGGGATTATTGCTTAATAATGTATGGAGTATTAGATATTGGTTTAAAAAATAATTTTATCTATTAGAATTGAGATATTCATCCAGTTAATACATATTCATTTTTTTATTCTCTTAATTATGTATGTCACATAATGCTTTGTCTCAAAATTAGTTTCCCTAGTAATTATAGTTACCTCATCCAGTAGCTATAATTAATGTGCTTTCACTTAATTGCCTCTTTTTTAAATACAACATTTGCAAATTCTCAATTTGCCCTAAACCTTCAGAACTTGATACTTCTTAAATCATGAAGTATTTTGTTTAAGTACTGTTCTGTTTCAAATTCTAAGAGTTATTAGAGTTACAGTTTGAATTATTCTGATGGGATCAGGCCATGGGGAGTTACAGTTCTGTCTGGTTTTGAAGAAATGTTTATTTTAATAGACAATTATGATTTAGCATAAATTTAAGCAGACCGCATTTGGTAAGGCATCAAAATGCATTTCTCAGAAGTATCTTGGAACTGTTGGATGAGCCTTAAATAAAACATGTGCTGGAGCTTGTGATTTCCATTATGTAGATGTTGATGTCATCTCTATGCCTAAAATGAGAAGATAAAAAAAGGAGGACTTTTAAAGAATGAATGAATAAATATTCCTTAAATTATCAGTTTTGAATTAAAAGGATACTTTTAATTCCAGATACTTTGGACGATTTGGTTTTAGACTATCTAGTTTCAGATAATAAGTTTGTTTCATCCTTGTCTGCTGTTCCATACTGAAATTAGAAATGTTTGATGAACTAAATAACAAGTATTGCAACAAATAACAGCACTGTTCAGAACCCAGAATTTGCTCTTTGTCCATCTCTGCTGAGTCGTACTGCCTCAGCTGCCTCGGACCATTTTGATCCTGATGAATGCTACTGAAAATCAAGGATTGTGCCCTGGACTGTGGTGGTTTGTACAGGGCCAATGTCCTGTTTAAATATTGGATATATCTGCCAAACTCAGCAGTTGGACTGGGTTGAGGCCTTTGGAGTTGTGCTTTTATCAGCTGCTCTGTCAGAGGTTGGGTGTGATGTGAACTCCCTGATTTCAAAATGTTATGGGAAGATGGTGATTTAAATGTTTCAAGTGAGTCGTGCTTTTTCATAAGAAGTCACTGTTGTGATAATCAAGTTACTAGTTCAATACTCTGAAACATTTTAATGCAAATGCTTTGTGAAAAATAAAGAATAGATCTTAGATCAAATTCTGGGACATACTTTTTTCTGAGAAATTTCAAAACTGCTCATTTACATGACAAAGTAATTTTGGTAGCAAATGGGCAAGTTCTTGAATAATTCATGGCTTCTCCTCATTTTCAACTAGAAACTATATGACATGCTTCTTGGAAGGCATTACACAGCAACAAGATCTTCCTTGTCGGTTACGCAGTTTCCTTGCTTTGACTAGAACTTTCTTGTATAATTACAGATGTTTTTGCTTTTTTCAGATTTATATCAGAGTGCAGAATAGTATGTGTAGTGGTTACAGATTAAAGACTATATTTCTTCCTTTGCTGACTTAAATTTTTCTTCCTAAAGCATGGTAATGTATGCTTGCTGTTATTGTTTATGAAAACATAGGAGGCTTAAAATAGGAGGATGTAGCAATAGTAATTTATTTTAATTTCATTTAAATTAAGCTATATAAAATGTAATGTTTTGAAATGTGAGCACACTTCTGTGGGAGACTATCCAAATCATTAACTGTAATTTCAGCTTTATTAATCTATTTTTTTTGGTTTTGAGAGGGATAAACAGATGTTTGCATTTTAGTCATTAACCAGGATCACCTGCTTTATGAGAATTAAGAGGTTACAAATGAGAGCAGTCATTTAAGAATATGATTTTATTTTCTAGAAGCATTACCAAACTCTGTTACGAATGCCATCTTTTGTAGACTGAATTAGCAGAGACTGGTAGATAGAACTTGATGCAGTGGAAATGAGGAGGTGACTGTCTTCATCAGTGTGCAACACTGGGTTTAGGGTTGCATGCATAGCTGAGACTTTTGGTTTGGTAGCTGAAAGAAAAAAAAAGGGGAGGAAAATGCTTTTGGTTCTAGATAAATTTAAACCTTTTTCTCAACAAAGAAGTTTTCATTCAGGTTCTTTAAAAGAAAATAAGAAGCAATTCAATTATAAATGGATGTCTTTCTAGCCACTCACCAGTGATGTGTGAAGCCCTGGTGCAACTGCCTATGCTGTCCAAAGCATGAAATCCCACATTTGCATGTCCCACTGGCCAGGCTGTGCTGGGTTCCACCACTTCAAGTCTCTTGCCTTAGAACTGTTCTGTCTGTTATTTATGCTCGTCTTTGCAAAAAGGCGCAAAGGGATGTGGTGCTAAGGCCAAATGGGATGAGGGGTCCTGGTCCCAGAAGTTCATGGGTTGAAAGGAAGGACACAGTCTTGATCTGGGAAGTCAATAGTGAGAGCTTTGTTAATTTACTCTCTCCCAGTTTGTTACTTTTTTCCCAGTCAACACAAGATGACAGATAAGAAAACTGTATGGGGAAAATGTCAACTGTACTTTTCACTGAATTTCTTCTTTGTTGAAATGTTTCTTCTCAATTCTGGAAAAAAAAAAAAACCAACAAATCTGTTTTTCAAGAAGCTGCATTTTCTAGTTGCTCACGTGTGCTTGTAGGATCAAGGCATGACTATCAGTGAAGCAGTGTGAAGGAATTTTTCAGAAGCCACTTGAAAAGGGTGGGTGTAAGCAGGTGAAGCATAGGCTGCTGTGACAGTGATTTGGAATGGGTAAAAATTAAATGTGTCAGTGAATTCTTTCTTATACAGAATTGTTGTTTCAATAATCATAATGTCTGTTTTGTAAAAGAACCTGTAATACTGAATAAAAGTGAGGAGTATTAGATCAGCCCTTATAAATGAGGTTGCTTCTCCACACTGAAGAGATTTGATATCATAATTTAAATGTTGCCTCTCCTTAATTAACCAATTAAACATCATTCCAGAGACAGGTGTGGGGGTGTGTGTAATAGGAGAATTATTGTTGCATTAAAACCTATTTCTCCCTTCTCACAATACATTTTGGCACTGAGCTCACAGTCAGATGCAGACTGAAGTGTGATATTTTACTCTAGTGCTAAGCATATGAAAAGGTCCTAATTCTGCAAGGACTTTTAAAAGACTGCAGAGTTGAGCTATGTTAGGTAAGCCATGTGAATTCCATGGATCTTCTTTGTTCTTGGATGCCTTTTCTGTGTCAAATCAGGGATATTGCTGTTTCATTCAAAAGGGATCCTAAGTAATGGATAGCTGTGTATTTCACTGCAGTTCCCAGGTAAATGCTGCAACATTTGTATCATGACTTTACTGCCCAGTGTGAAAATGCTGTGTTCTGGAGGTACCATACCCTGGATATACCATTAATCTTCCAGCACCCAGCAATGCTACTTTCAGATAAAACTGTTGGCATTTCTGTTATGGAGGTTTGGTGTTCTGAGATTTTCACATTAGTGCTCTGATTGGAGCTGGATTGCAGCTTCTTCACTGAAGGATTCAGAGATGAGCACATAAAACCAAATGTGGGAATTACACTCAACCTAAATGCATAAGGTGGCCCTAAAGTTCTGAGTATGTAGGACAGTCTTTTGCCTGATCATGATCTGCTTTTGCTCTCTGAATGAATACATCTGTTTTTTCTGTGTTAAAAGCCTGTTTTTTAAAGGCAGAACAAGAACTGGGGCAACTTAGATCATCTTCACCTGGTGAAAGAAGAGAAGATGATCTGGGGAAGAAATCTCAGCAAAACTTAGCCTAAATTCACCCTCACCTAGGGACTGCTCATGGAAATCTTCTTCTAACTAGGCTCAGCTCCAAAAAAAACCTATAGTGAGCATTTAAAGAATAAAACCAGTAAGAGTAAAAACCTAAGTACCTATTTGCTGCTAATTGTTAGTGAAATGAAATAACTTGATTGCCATAATATGATTCAGGAGGGTAGAAAATCTGGGCCTCAAGAGGATGCAGGGAAGCAGGAGAAAATTTGTGGTCACCAAACTGCCTAATGAAGCTAAGGCTTGATTTCTGTACAGGATGCACAATAACAAGGGAGTGAGGGCCTTGAATGCCTGTGGGGGAATAAGCTTACAGATCTCTAATACCAGCATTTGATGCCAGAGAACTGCTGACAAATCAAGTTGGGAAATCTGTATATTCTTCTTCCCTTGCTATATCCCTGTGTGCACAACACTTAATGGACAGCAGCATTGCTATGGACATGCACAGAGGAATTGAGCCTTTGCTGAGCCACTGGTGAACTATTGAGGTACCACTTTCTGAGCAGTAACAAAATAGAGCAATAGTAGATTTTAAGCCTTCTGGCTTATGAATGTCTGTGGAGCACATGACCAGCAAATCAAAATCAGATTTAGACAGACTGGAGGGGCTGGCAGTAAAATCTGCGGCACAGCCTCTGTGCTCTCACTTCAGAGGATGTTAGGCAGGGCTCAGGGGCTTGTTTCAAGTGCCTACCTGGGCTGCAGAATGTACCCATCAGCCCAGAAAAAACTGCATCCCTTCTCTGAGGGCTGAAAGTCTAGATTCTGAGCAGCATGAAAAGAGAGGTGTTTTCGGATCCAAACAGAAATGTTGGACTAAGTCATAATGTGAAAATACATAGGGGTACAGTCACTTTCTCTGCATCCATCTCTTGTGGTTCTTACAATATGTGTTTTAATGCATTTCTTCACTTTGTTGATGGCAATACAGAATGTTTCTGGTGCTTTGGCTCTGCTCAGCATTCAACTGCTCATGACAAAGGTGATTTTTTTATCTCAAACCCCAGTGGATGCAGTATTGTAATTCCAGTTTAGCCATAGAATACCATCTTCCATATCCATTACTGGCAAGTCCTTTATTTCCCCAGAGACTTACTCTGGAAAGATCTAAAGATGATACTTTTTTGTGGACTAATGTCTTTAATTATTGGATATCCAAGATGAGCACATCTAAGTAGCTACATATCTCATAGTTACCTCTCAGACTTGCAAACTGGTATGTGATCATCTTTCCTATACAGTCCTAGGCATGTCTGTAGAAGCAGCAACATCTCACATTTGGAGCAAGTGGATTCAGCATGGCACAGGCTTTCCAGGCTCTGTATAATACTAACATTAAATGCCACACATTAAAAGTGTGTGACATTTCCCACAATAAAATTGACTGATTCTGTATAAACAAAATCCCTGTGAGACATAGTATTCAATACTTGAATTCAGTGCTCGAGCAGATAGATTACAAAGTCAGTATGATTCATGATAAAATAAATGTTTTTGAGGTTTTATCACTGAGCTATAATGTTTTGGCATTATCAAAATGCAGGGGAAAGTGGAATCAGAATGCCTCTACATTTGTATCTGAAATTGTGTAGAAACTGATGGTGCTCCTGCAAATCATTTTGATGACATTTTCTTTATTGAGAGAAATCAGTTCTATCTATTCTTTGCGGGAAAACAAAGATTTGTTTCTCTTCCCTGGTGATATGTATATTTCTGCTCACTCACCCTCCTTCTCTAAAGCTTTAAAAGAGAAAATATTCATCCTCTATCACTCTGAAAAACAATGTTTACTATTGATGAGAAGCTGCACAAACAGTTAGGGCAGAAATATCCATGTCGCTTTGTGGTTGGAGAGCATCCAGTGGCTTCCCTGTTGCAGTGACAGGGACAAGAATGGGAATATTGTGTATCCTTCAGTTTTCCTAAGGGTGAAATCCCAGATTTAGATACTTTTAAAATGACTGAGCTTACTTTGTAGCCTCTACAGGTTGTCATAACAAAGCTCCGTGTGCTGCAGTGCCTCAGTAATGTTTCATCTCAGTGTGATGGGTTACTCCTGAAGTGCCTTCCCTGGTGGGCTTCAAACCTTGCCTAGAGGAGAGAAGGGATGCAGAGAGGAGGGACTACTTCTGCATGCAGTCAGACTTTGCCTGCTGAGATGTTTCAGCCCTCCTCAGCCATCTCCTCTCCAACACGTCAGGGAGTTTTCACTTCCCTTCTGTTCTCCAAATAACAGTGAGAATGTGGTCACCCAGGTATCACTGCTGTTCGAATCCCCATGGAGCCAGCTGTAACTACAAGAAGTAGAAAATGTGGTCTATGTCCTGTGAGTGGACAGGCAAATGAAGGGTTTCCTGAGGAAATCCATCATGCCCAAAGTACATGACAAAAAGATGACAGAACTGTAGGAAGTTAAACTGATATTTGGTAAGTGAAGGAGGAAAATTTCATCTTTTCTGGCCACCGCTTAAGGGAAGGCACAGCCAGGAGGACTTGGCTGCAGGACTCAAACAGTTCACATTGCAAGGGTATTCACTTCATGATTCTTTCATTCCGTGTATACCCTGTCAGACAATAACTGATCCACTGTTTTTTCCTGCTCAATTGCTCGTGTACAAACAGAGCAGGACCTGCCTTTCAACACTGCATCTACAAAACAGGACTCGTGTGCCAAACAAAGGATGTGCTCCACAGGTTTTATTCCCGCAGGCAAAAAAACCCAAAATCACTGAGGTTTAGCAATGTAGAAAAGTCTGATGGGTGTCCTGAATGCAACTTTTGTTTTGTGTGCTAGGTGTCTAATAAAAAAAAAAGGCATAGAGGAGTAGATACACTAATCCACATGGTGTGTTTTTTGGAAGAAATAAAGGAGAAGTTGTTTGGTGCTCTCAGAATCAGGGTATCACAAACGCAAAATTGTTAGAAGGGGATTTCTTAATACTGTCCTGAGAGCAGTTGTTCCTGTGCCTCAGATTTATGTTGTTTGTAATGGGGCTTTTCAGTAAGACAATGTGATTTAACATTAATATCCAAGTTCTAATAGAAAAGTATTAGGATATAAATGAAAAGGGCTTAGTCACTTGCAGTAGCAAACTTTAAAGCAACTTGCTGCCTTCTAATTTTTAAGGACAAGGAAGGAATTTTCCGCCAGAGCAAACCCAGCAAATTACGGGAGTTCTTCTGCTGGAACAGGGTGTCTGAAGCTGACAGAGACCACATAGTTCATGAACTTAGGTGTGATATGCTGAAATATCTTAGTTTTCTTTTGACTTCTGCATTTCTTCTGTGTTCTGTGTTGTATCTTCATATATTCACTTCTAACATTTAATGACTAACACCAGCGAAAAGTTAAAAAAAACCCCTGAAATGCCAAACCCCAAACTGTTGGCCTATGTGACTCAACCTCAGTGGTGGGAGATTTTCTCCTGTGTCTGGGTAGTCCCTGTTGGAACGACTGACTGGTGATTTGCTTTTCAGTTGCATCTGTCACAATGCAGAGGTCATTGGCACCAGTGCATGTGTGTGTGAAAGCAACCAAAAGGAAATACCTCCTCCTGACCCTAACCATGTATGAATCAGCTGGCTGTCACTTACTATTCTTCTTTCTTAAGACACACTTAAGAAACATAATACTAGAGATTAACCATGAATTTTGAAATCATGGCCTTGCTGTTACTGGCCGTACTGCTGACTGTAGTAGGCACATCCTGACATTTTTATGCCACATTTCCCTTTTAAGATTATGTCCAAATTAAACTTGGAGCTAAGCTTTGGTGAGAGAGACCTAGCTGTGAGATGCTCTACCAAACTGCCGTATCCAAACATCTTTTCTTCCTCGTCCCAGGATCAAGAAGTACAAAAATTCTCTAAACACAGCTAAACTCACAGTGAGGAGTACAGATCTTGCTTTTAAGTGCCTCTGGTGAGAACTAGATTGTAGACAGGTGACTTGGGGAGATATTCCTGGGTATCTATTTTTGAAGCTGCCTTTAAAAGTTACCTTTCAGTGACTTTGCTCCGAAGTTTTTTCTTTTGAATAGAGAGGGTGTAGCCTTTCTTCACTGTAAAACATGGCCCTCTGGGACATCCAGTATGTTTAACCAAGCTCAAATTGTCTTGTTTCTAGTGAGTCTTATGTAGAGATTGGATCTTAGGAGGAAAAAAGTACATAAAGAATAAATTCTCAATGAGTGGTGGGTTAGTTCCACACAGATACTTTTTCTGCTTGAAGGGAATGGGACCTTAAACAGTACCTCTGTCTGGATTTACCATCTCTTCCTCTGTTGCAGGAAGTAGAAATAATAAGAGCACTGTATTTGTAACACTGTGCTGGTTTAGCACTTAATTTTTGAGATCATACTTCCATGGTGTTATTTTCTTTTACTAGGGGGATCTTGAAAATGTGTCAGATGCTGAAGGAAAGGTAATGTGGAATTAGGATTTCTCCTTTTCAGGCATAGGAGTTGGTATTATAATAACAGTTGTAACAGCAACAAGAAAGCAAAATACAGGACAGGAGTGTTTGGAGCAGAACCAAGGCCAGGTACCACACACAACCCACAGAATCAATGCATCTCTTGGCCTCTGGTTCAGGGGGCACTGTCAGCTTGTTCCTCTTTGGGTATTGCTCTCTCACTTGACAAATTTATAAGAATTAAAAATCAAACAAAAAATTTCAAGGGTCTTTGCCTTATAACCTCTGGCTGTCATTTACACCATAGGCAGGCAATGGATCTTTTCCAGATGTCTTAAATGACTTAGCTGATTTCTAATTTAAGAGAATTTATTAAACAATCAACATATAAAATTTGGAGAAGCCATGAGTTCAGAATCGAGCCAGGCAGTCGATCCCGGGTGAACCAGAATTCAGACTCTTATTCAGTCCAAACCTTCCTGGTTCACAAAAAGTGGTTTTTAGCAGGGCTCTTTTATGCAGGTTTTTTTTGCTTTGATGGTCTTACTTCTTTAGCATACTGGTGCCACTTATCTTGCTTTGTTGTTTGTGTCAGACGGCAGTTCCTAGAATCACTAGATATTAATTTCTCTTCTGGATTAATATCCCCTTGTCTTATCTGATATGCATTTTTTGCTGGAGTCTGTTAGATGGGAGATTTCTCGGAATACCCCCTTTTAAATGTATCTTGTTGCGGTCTTATCGTAGCAAGAATTCCTTGAAATGCGTATTTTCGGCTGGTCTTTGTATTTTCTTCTGGCTTCTGTAGAAGATGCTGTGGCTTCTGTTTTAGCATGAATTATTTTGCAACATATATTACACAGACAATGACTTCAAACATGTAGGAGTGAGTGGGAGTCACTGAGAAATAAGTTAACACTTGAGTGAAACCTTGGGAAAGTAATAACCTGTTTGTTTTTAAGATGTTACATTTGTGTGATCTGAAAACAACGATGATAAACAAGTCATTTTTCTTTAAGCAGATTGTCAAACTGTGACCTTGGTAACCACTGCGCGAACTGTAAAATTTGGACAGAAATAAATTTATAAAACTCTCATGAAGTGAGAGGTAAACAATCAAATGCTCAATTAAGTCTAAGAGCTGATAAAACAGCACATTTATAGAGCAGCCAGTAGTGGATCTGGTTGTGCATTAATGCTTCAGATGGACAAAAATGTAGTGGTGTAGTTAGTGTTTGTTGGAGGTTAGGATTTTTCTCTTTTTTTCCTTCTTCTCTCAGGGAATTTTGTCCCATTTGTTGCCTAAGAGATGATAACGACTGGTACCTATTGGGGACAAAAGAAGTGGCCATGGTGGGGGGAAGGGTGCAGCTGGCTGCAGCCCCTTGGCTGGGGGCTTTTCTCTTGGGAAGGGCAGAGATACTTTGAGATTTGGTGGGGGGGGGTGAGGGGCTGGGCTCAGCTCTGAGCTCTCTCTTGCTCTTGGATCAGAGGGAAATGGTAAAGTTGCTGTTACCACACGGAGAATTCTCTGCCACTGCGGAGTCCAGCCCCTGTACTGCTTCTTCCTTACTGTGGTTGACCCTTTGCTCATAAGAGTGGCTGTTGAACTGGACCTTATTAACACCTGATTGCACTGGAAAGGACCCTCACCATCTACTCAGGTGACTCAGGGGAAAAACCTGGGAGCCCGAATCCCTCCCCCTTTCTGGAGGTTGCATCTCCCTGCCTGCGTGCAGAAACTCACTTGTGACTGCCCAGCCCCAGTGTTTTCTGCTGCTGCCTTGGGCTTTTTTGCTACACTTTAACTCAGCATCCCTTGCCCACCAGGATACCCCGCAGTGTTGCTAAAGCTGTGAAGTTTCTGATACAGGCTGTTTGCTGCCCCAGGGTGTGCCCGCCCCTGCCGTCCCAGCCGCCGCTCCGAGGTTCCTGTGCGGTCCATTTCGCCATCCAGAGGGGCCCGGGCCCGCCTGCGCCGGGGGGTTTGTAAAGGAAGCCCCTTTCCCATCGCTGCCCCCGGCTCGCCGCCATTGCCCACGGGCAGAGACAGCCGAGCCCGCGCCACTGCGCCCCCTGCAGGCGCGGGGAGCCATCGCACCCGCCCTGCCCGGCCGGGAGCCACCGGCGCCCCTGCCGGCTGTGAGCGGAACTGCACCGAAGGGGAAGGTGCCGGCAGCCCAGAGAGGCTGGCACTGCGTTCTGGCTCTGCTTGTTCTTGCTGCCGGTGGTGTTGTTTGCTTGCCTTGTTATACGTATATATGTATGTATGTATATGAGAAAAGAACTGTTATTCCTTTTCCCACATCTTTGCCTGAAAGCCCTGTAATTTCAGAGTTATAATAATTTGGAGGGAAGGGGGTCATATTTTTCCATTCCAAGGGAGGTTTCCACCTTCCTTGGCACACCCGTGACTTTCAAACCAAGACATTGCTGTTGTTGCTCTAACTCAGAATGAGCAAAGATGAATATACAGGTTGATCTATCCAATCCTGCAGTCAGTGAGCCAATAAAAATGTCATTAAAACAGCCAGAATGTTCAGGGACATGGAGAGAGAGATCTAAGCCTGAGGTATGCTGTTCCCTGAGTAGTGCTTTGATAAATACACTTCCCAGCTTTTGGATCTAGCACCAAAGTCTTAGAATTTAATAAAAAAACCCAGTACAATGAAAAATGAATCTGTAAGGGGAAAAAACCTAATGTGAAGCTTCTTGTATAAATATGCAATTTGAAATTAGGTGGGGTTTTTCAAGCTGGTAGTTATAAAATATTCAACCACATTTCTGCCTCCTTCCTCTTTATAAGAAAATCAGTAAATGGGGGTGGCTAGGGGAGATTCTGAGCATATTAGAGACAAAATTGTTTTACTTGACTCTTTTAGCAAACCCTCCTCACTTAGCAGAAACACAAATGAAAAAAAAAAAAAAGGGGGGGGGGGTTTCCAAAGTTTTGAGTATTTATTCTAATTTGAATTCAGCCTTAGGGCTGATTAATTATCTTGAATCCAAAACAAGATGAAAAATAATTTAGGGACTTAGACTCCAATTTCAAATGTCCATATCCATTTCTTTATATCCTCCCTTTTTTCTTCTTGTCCTTGCTTCGAAGTCCAGCCAAACACAGTTTTGCTTGCTTTTGTTTTGAGATCTGCTAAACTCCCTTGGTTCTCCCTCTAGTTTCCTATTGGGTTCGAAGCTGGCTTCTGTTTGTGGTTCAGAGCCAGCTCCAGGTGGCCTGAGCATTACAGATGCCTTGCCACCAGAACAAAGGAAATTGCTTTGTGAACTCTGTGAAAGTTAAGCCCTTCTTCCTGTTTCCAATTGAGAGAGTAGGCCCAGTGTGTAACTATTCCCTTGAAATAGAGAATTACAGATCTTAATTTCAGTGTGAAATTATAAGACAGTTTTTCTTTGCAATGTGGAGTGGTTCTTTCTTTTCTTCCCTCTTCCTGTTCCCCATATGACCACTGCTACTTCTTACAGAATTGGAATCCATTAGAAATCAACTCCTGTGGAAAAGGAATGGTTTGGAAATGTTTTTTAAAAGACAAATTATTGAAAGACCCACTTTGAGACCCATGGGTTTATTTCCTTTACATGTATGTGGAAAATGTCACCTGACAGGTTCATGTGGGTTCCAACATTCTCTACTTAGATGCAACTCTTCTTACCTGGCCTCATAATAGTAAGATCACCACTGGAAGCCCTCTAGCATGTTCCTCATCCGCCTGGAAGCTGCTTGCTTTTCATTCCTTTTGGTCACTGTTTCTGACAGCAAAGCCCAGGTTACCTGTAGCTTTGTTGTTGTTATCTCTTGTTCTTCTTGTGTCTGGCTTTCCTCATTAAAAATGGCCATATAACCTTTCCTGCCAGCCAGAGACTGCTGGGAGCACTGACCTCCCCCACCAAGCTCCATGACCATGTACTGAAAACAAAAGTGGATCTTCCTTTTTGTAATTCATAGGCCATCTGTTTAGCTTCGGAAAGAAGAAAAGCAAAAACGTGAGGTTTGTGCTAGTTTATCTACATACCTCTTCCAAAGAAAAAAAAACAAAAACAAAAAAAAAGGAAAGTACCCTTACCATAAACAACTGAAATGCAGCTCATGAAGGAGAGCACTTGTGGACACAAGGGTCCTGAAAACAATTGGAAGGAAAGAACTGGATGCTTTCCCAGCACAGTAACTTTATGGGCTTCCTGAGAGAACTCTGTAGGTGAGCTCCCATCAGTGCCCTGTGTGGCCAGGACCACCCTGTTCCTGTCTGTTTTCCAGGTGGTAAAAACAATGCTGTACCAATCCTCTTTGTGATCTCCCTCCAGAATTCTCCCTCAAGCTGTCACCTTTAGAGGGCCTCTTTATGCCTCCAGACCCCACAAGGCAGGGAAGACAGCAAGGAAAAATCAGCACAGATGCATCAGCTGCTCAGAGAACTGAGAGATGAAATCTAACCTCCCAGCCCTGGGGAACAGCTTGCCCAGCACAGGGAGGAATGGCTCATGACTTCAGCAGACCTCAGCTGCCATACTTCTTCCTCAAAACTGAGAAAAACAGTGAGGCTGATCAAACAACTGATTCCTTTTTCACGTGACTGAAATATGACTGTTTTACAGAGCTGACTACATTAAAGGAAGACTCTTGCTTCAGTCAATGACATTCCTGCAGAAATTGCCATTTTCTGGATTACCAGCAGTAACAGTAATACAAGTGGCTGGTGAAGAAGCATCCATGAAGCTTTCAAGTCTATTGCTTTTGGCTTAGTGAGGGCTTTCTTCATAATGAGCCTGAATAGATTTATTGTCTCGGTCATGGAGTGTGAACAAAAGTGATAGTACTCACCAGGCACTTAGTTTCCTCAATTCTACTCAATTCTAATTGTAACTAATGAAAAGAATACTACATTTTTAGGTCGTGGTTCCAGGAAGCATTTTAAATAGAAGTAGCCTCCAGCCCTGTCCAAAATACAATCTAAATAATGCAAGATTGTTAGGAGAAAATACAGCACTATTAAATAACACCAAGTAATGGACAACTATTCAAAATCATTATTTTTTGTTAGCCTGGATCATTATTACTGAGCACATGTGACCTTACTTGCACTCCGTAATACCTGTAGTCATGTGGGAAAGCTAAATAATCATTACTGATTCATTACTATTGATTATACTGAGTGGTTGTGGCCATATTTTTGATTTTCAGTACTGTATTAGGAAGCATTGAAACTTTCAAATATGCTTTGTTTTCTTCCTACAAGAAGGGTAACCCTTTTCAAAAGCTAATTTAAAGTTGAATTATTTTCCCTAAATTATATAAAGCCCACCCCAAATGATGGATTTGTTTTAGTCTAGAGAATTTTTTTTTTTCAGGTTAAATAATATGTTTTGTGCAGTTTGTGAGAGTTGGACTTTCTTACAGACTCTCAACCGAAACACATCATGTCTGTGTGGAAAGTGAGCCTTTTCACTTGGAGGCGAGGGAATGGACAAAATATCCACCAATTTTATTACATGGATGTACAGGTGGCATTTTGAGAAGAAGTGAGTAGGAAGGACAAAGTCTGTAGTCTTACTGAATGCCTTACACTAATGAAGCTGAAAATGGGATGTTTCTGAAGATTGCCTCCTGATTTGCCTTGCAAATGGCTCTGTCTGCCAATACCTGCTCATGCCACACCTTTGACAAGAGCCCATTTGCAGTGTTTTGCCAGCACTTGTTTAGCATGAAGCTTCAAGCTCTGGTGAAGTGTCCCTGTAGACCTTTTTATTTTCTTCTTAACTATAGGCTCACTTGACAGGAGGGAATGTAAGAGAAGATTTGTCATGGTGTATGTTAGACTTTATTTTAATAAAAAGCACTGTCCTGGGTCTGTTTGGTGGGAGTGAGCAGCCAGCAGTGTCAGGGTGTGACTGATGGATCACTTTCCAGGTGCGCAGGGCACCTTAGCTAAACTAGTTTGCAGCAGAGCTGTGATAGAGGAGTGGCAGTGGCAAAGCCAAGATACCTCTCACAAGAGGTCTCCATAGCTCCCTTCAATGGGAGTAACCACCTAGCATGACTGGTTTGCTCCTGGCTTTTTTGGTTGTGACACAATCAGTTAAAATGACAGAATGATGCCCAATGGGAGGAAGAGCCCTGGGTTTTTGTGGGTTTTTCTCCATGGCACAAGGTGAGGGGCAGAGTTGGCAGCCTGGGCTGCAGCTGCCTGCCCAGAGAGCCAATGCTCCACAGTACATGAGGGTATGCACCTCATAGCCCTGTTAAAGCTTCAAGGCTGAAGGAATCTAATTTAATCCTGTTTTCATGATCATGTGGAATAGGAACAGAGCTGGCTGTGTTTATTCTGCCCTAATATTGAGAATCGCTCTCAGGATTCTTTGGGTTCTTTGGTACTCTGGGCCCCAGCAGTCACTGCCCTGTGGCCAGAGAGGGATCCTGGAGAGCTGGTTTTCATGACAGGAGTTGCAGCCATGGACAGTCCATGCGAGGAGAAAGTGGTGGGGGGGAGATGTTATGGACAGACCACAACCCCCCAGCCCCACCCCTGCACCACTTCGGGAGAGAGAGGTAGAGGAGGAAAAAGAGGGTGTGAGTGGAAGGTGTTTTAGCTTTTTAATCTTTCTCACCATTAAACCTATTATAATTTACAATTAATTAAAATATTTATTTTCCAAGTGAAGTCTGGTTTGCCTGTGACAGTAAAGAGTGAGTGGTCTCCTTGTCTTTTTCTTGACCCATGAGCTTTTTCATTTTATTTTCTCCTCCCCATCTCGTTGAGGGGACTGAAGGGAGAAGCTGGTGGGAGGCTGGCAGCTGGTCCAGGTTAACCCACCATAGTATCATGTGCTGTAGAATTTTGTACAGTGGTCCCTTCTCAGGTAGAAATCCTTCCTGCAAGATGTGCTTTAACATCCAGCTCATAACCCTTCTTCTCAAACACATAACACTGCACACTGGAGTGAAATCTCCTGAAGATGGGAGAGAACAAGGATGAGGAGAAGTGGGGGGGGGGGGGGGGGGGGGGGGAATTCGTTCCTGGGTGNCTGGGGTGGTGGGTGGGGGGGTGCTATAGAGGAAATGGGACAATATGTCCTGACCAACATTTGAGGTGCCAACAGATTCCTGTGTTCATAGATTTGCAGGCTTGAAAGAGCTGCTGTGCTGGGTTAGCTCACTTGTTAACAATATTTCTACAAGGTTCTTCATAGTCTTCACAGTCAGTCAGTCAGAAGTGAGCCTTTATGTTTCCTAGTAATTCCTCTGTGCTGGAAATGCACAGCATAGCTGTCACTATTTGAATGTGTCACTGAAGTGTTTGTGAAAATGGGAACTTAACAAAGAAACTTACTGTGCCAAAACAAACATGGTGAAAAGAAGGTGGGATAAATGAAACCATCTTTCTGTCCCCGCAGAAACTCAACGTATTGCATGAAGGTGTCCATGTCCTTGACAGTAGCTGAGAATGAATCTGGGCTTTGCTACAACAGCAAGATCAGATATCTGGAAAAATCAGAAGTCTCTAAGAGAAAGGCAATCTCCTGTCCTGATATTGAGGATTACAGAACAGCCAGTCAAGAGCCAGATGTGGTGTGGTACAAGGTAACTATTGCTGTCTTATTGCTGTTGTGCTGAAACTGGACAAAACTTTCACTTTTCAGTCTGAGGCTTAGAGCTGGCTTTCTCTGAGGCCAGTGATTGGCCATCAGTGGTTTGTGACTGGTCTGGAGAGTGTTCTCCCAGTGGTAAATCTACCCAGCATAGTCATTGTCCAACAGAAATCAGTACCAATGAGGATGTTCTGTGAGAGAGCTCACGGGGCTTCTCTATCAGCAGTACCACATTCCCAAACCACAGTGTCTCTGTACCAGTTTGTACCTGGGTGTGTTGTTATTGTAATGCGGAGGCGTAGAAAAACCACATGAGTCCAAATCAGTAGAAAAGTGTCAAGCTGAAAGAGTTTAATAATTTTCCCCGAGGTTTTTATATGTTAGCTTGCAAAGTGAGCTAGATGGCACAAAGTAATTGGTTCTCTGGCTAGCCACCTCCCGAGGGGTTGGCCCAACTTCTAGCACCTGGGTTCACAAGTGTTTTCCCAATTGAAGTCATAACCATTTGGAAAAAAGCAAGTGCGGGTGTGAATATTGATAAACACTAGTAACTTTTTTTTAGTTAAACATGCATGGGAAAGACAGAGTTCTCACAAAATAGTAGAGAGCTGAAGAATTTCACTGCTGAAGCTCTGTCAGCATTAACATGGGTGTGGTGCTTTCCCTCCTGATACTGGAGTAGAAACAAAGGGAGGCACTTGCAATGGAGCCAAAGGCATATCAGCACCACCAGCTTCAGTTGTGCTGCCCAATTAATTTTATGGAGTCTGTCAGGTAATTTCGCCAAGAGTTGTAAATTTTTGCCTAAGTCTGCTGAAGTCTGCTGGAGTCTTAGATATAGTCTGCTGAGCTTCATTGAGTAACTGTAGTGAAGTCAGTTAATTTTAACTGAAGTCAGTTAGATGCTTTTACTACTTGCTAGGTAACTCATCTGACCTTCTCCAAGGCCTGTCGAGTATCACACATCGCTTTCATCAGCAGACGTACTGGTGATGTGTTTCTGTAGCTCTCCAAGAAAGCAGGAGAATGAGTAAAATATGGGTTGGCTGTCAGACATCAGGTAATGAGACCACAGTAAGGTCTGGCAAATTTTTCCTCTTGTCTGGACTTGGGTCAAAGCCTGATATTTGAAAAGCCCTCAGGTATCTGTTGATGCAAGAAATAGTAGAGAAGAATAAAGAGCTCAGAGTCAGAAGGAACCAGAAATAATTGGGCAAGAGGAACAGTTCAGTGGGATCTGGGGAAAATAGTTTGGATTGTAGGAGTTTAGGATAAGCTTGGTTCAGGTAATAAAGACATAAACATACAAACTGGTTAAATTCTAAATTTGGAGTGCTTGATTTGCCAATCTTAATAACATTCTTTAAAGACAGTTATTTTGTATGAAATAAGTACTATGGGCAGACAAGCAGATTTTTTTTCTTCCTTAGGAGGTTGTAGCAGAAAAGAGCAATTATAAAAGTTGTCATTTATTGCTGGGGCTTTTTTACAGAAATCTCACATGTTATATCTTATCGTAACAAAATGTGTGCCATAACCCACTGTTAGTGTGAACATAGGTTTTTTTTCAGCAGTTGAAGCTCTTTCTGTCAGCAGATGGGTTGATATCTCCAGTGCTGTTCATATGTCAAATATATGTATTTAGTTAATCATAGAATATCCTATGTTGGAAGGGGTTCACAGGGATCATTGCCTCCAGTTCCTGGCTCTGCACAGGAAGTCTGAAATCTCAGAGCAAAGAGGATACTGGAGAGAAGCTGCTTCTTGTCCTCTCTGTCTTGGTATTACTGAGCACGAGATCACTGAAGATCTCAATTTTTTGCAAAAGCACACTGAAAAATAGTCTGGCAGAAATGATCTTCAGCTATCATGGAGCAGAAATGAATCTAAAGAAGATGCATATGCAGCCCCACACCAGCAATTCTTTGTACTGACCAAGACAGGGAGTGGAAGGATCTGTTCCATAATCCCACCCACGCTATCTGGGTGTCACACACAGGGTGTGTGACACCAGGCTGGAGTGTGACAGCTGACTGACAAATCATTACTGAGGTGAAACTGAACAGAATTGATGTCATTGGATGATAACAGTGAGACAATTGAAGTCGACAACCTTTAGTCTGGCTTGATAGTGAAAAGAGACATGAGTGAGATAACCTACTGCATACACCTTCTTAACTGTAATTAACAATAACGACCTATGAAATACCATCGGACAGGACAGTGATGATGCCAGTCCACTGTGTGGAGAACCTGCTTTGCCTTCCAAAAGGCTTCTCTGTGTTGAGGGATTAATGAATCTGAGCCAGTAATTGCATCAATTTACTGGGAGTTAACTGTAATTTAAGCATGCTCTCAATTATGCCTGAATGGAATTCCACATATACACCCAGTACATAATAAAACATTTGCTGTGAGGATTTGTTTTAACAGTCATATGAACTTCACTTCTAGCTAGAATTACACTGCATGAAATATTTATTTTTAAAGATTTCCCCAATTAATGCCATTGATCTACTCTCAGCTCAGTTATGCCTGTTAAAACTGTTTTGACAAGAAGTGTGAGTTTTTTTGAAATAAATGTGTGTGTCAAGGCATGATTGAATGAATGGGATTTAAGAGTAAGAGCAGTTTCATGAAAAATCAGCTGGCAGAGGGAAAACGTATATTACATCTTGACTGTGGAGTCTTAATCCATTTCCATCATGTCTTTTCTACTGCTGCATTGAAAGGAGGGCTAAGAGAACAATCAGAATGTCTGGTGAAAGACAGGTAGTTATCTACTCAGAAAAATAGACTTTTGAGGTACTGTCACTTAAATGTCAAGGAAGTGAAAAAGCTTTATAGTGCACACCTTAATTACTGGGGGGAAAAACCCTCAGATTTCAGATATCTAAGGAAAGTAAATAGTCTAGTAAATAGTCTTGCAGATTCTTCCAGCAGGTAAATGTAGTACAAAAGCAGAAAAGAACAATTAATTGGTTAAAGCCTTTGGGGAGAACTTAGAGCACTTTCCAGTAACTGAAGGGGGCTTAGAAGATGACTGGAGAGGGACTTTTCACAAGGTGAAAATGTGGTGGACTTTTCACATGTGGTAAAAGGATGGGAGGGAATGGCCTTGGACTGAAGGAGGGTAGGTTTAGATTAGATATTAAGTTTTTTCTTGTGGGAGTGGTGGGACACTGGCACAGATTGCCCAGAGAAGCTGTGGACTCCCCACTCCTGGAAGGGTTCAAGCCCAAGTTGGACGGGGCTTGGAGCAAACTGGTTTGCTGGAAGGTGTCCCTGACCCTGCAGGGAGGGCGGAATGAGATGATCTGTAAAGTCCCTTCCAACCCAAATATTCTGTGATTCCATTAAATGAGTCATACAACTGAGCACTTAACCTTCTAGGGAAATTAGCAGACTTCTGACAGCAAAATCTAGATTGTTTTCACAATATGAAAACTAGTAAGAATTTTGTTTCTCAGCCATTTTCCAGCTTCTCCCCTTCTTTGCTTTTAGTTTTGTGTATTAAATATATAAACAAGCATTTTCAACATACTTTTGTAAAGCCTACACAGTTGGCAGAATAAAAAAATAATTAGCTGAAAATTGGGAAAGAAAGGCCTATAAATAATCTTTAATATGAAATGCTTCAAGAAGGTAAAAAAAGAAATAATGAGGGAATTAGTGGTACGATTCCACCAGAAAAATTCCTCTATGTAAAACTACAAACAAATAGCACAAACATTGTTTTTGCTGAATCATTAATCTTTGTCGTAGTAAAGGTGTCATCCTTCTTATTACAAACTTATATATAAAAATATAAGGCATATAACACTTTATCTTCCACCTCTTTGCTCCCATACTTTTAAAAATAAAGTAGAGAATATAAAACTGGAAAGTCATGATAGGATATTTCAGTGCTGCACTAAAGAGTGCATATCTGAAATGTGCTTACTTTGTGTGTTCTGGGAATTGTATTCCTTCTAAATTAGGATTGAATAGGACCGAATAGTATTCTTTGCTCAGTGTTCAGATTTAGTTACTCCAAGTGGGTGGTTGATGTACCTTTCAATAGAACTAAAGTATTGAGTTCAAATCAGGAAGGATTTAATGGCATTTCCTGGCTCAGGTTTGTGTCCTGGGTGAGTCTCAGAACAGTAGATAGGATCTGGATTCTGGTCATTTTCTGTCACCAGTGTTAACTGAAGTTCACATGCAAGACAAGATTACGCTTCCCTTACAGCTGTACTTTGGAAACAGAGATGAGCTGATCACTCTGTAACCTGCAGTAGTGTTGGCACGGCTTCCAAAACTGAAATCTGACCATATTCTAACTGAATTTGGTCTTCTAGGGACTGAGATAATTCTTCAGTGCTCCCTTTTCAAGTGCAAGGCCAGAAACTCTCAGTCCTGTCCTTTTGTTTCTGTATTGTCGAATCAACATGGATTTGGAATGCATATGGAGTCCCATGAAAAATTTATGTTTGTGTCATGCTGATCTCCTACTGCAGTACAATATATTTGCATGTTGACATATTTTCTTGTTTGGTTGTTTTCTTAAGAGAAAGCTTTGTTCTATTTTGTTTTCTGTGTTTCTGACACTGCTGTTGCAGACAAGCAGAAAATGGGGCATAGGTGTGAGCATGTCACCAGTCTCTGAAGTTGCTGAGCCTGATGCAAC
The DNA here is from genome assembly GCA_013399225.1 of Rhipidura dahli. Classification (NCBI taxonomy): domain Eukaryota; kingdom Metazoa; phylum Chordata; class Aves; order Passeriformes; family Rhipiduridae; genus Rhipidura; species Rhipidura dahli. Next base: position 222,322 of record VXAC01007780.1, read on the forward strand.
TGATGTGAGACTGCTGCAGTCAGAGAGCTTGTTCCAAGTTGCCACCTTGAGAGAGGGAGTAGAGGGGCATTGAAGGAACTCAGGCCCTATGTTGCTTTGTGTTTCCTGGGTACAGAATTAGCCAGAGCCTCCAGAACTGCTGGGACTACTGAGTGCTTTAGAGAACTCAGAAAACCATGACTTTGTTGCAGAGAGAACAAGCTTGATGTTAAAGGTATTTAGAGACAAAAAAATACATAATCTTAAGGTGCCATTTTCAAGAGACAGTAATTAGGTTTGGCCCATGCTTTTAGTTCAGAGCATTCCAAGAACTATTCAATCATGAGTGCTGTTCACGTGGAAGGTGACTGATCTGCCTGGAAGGATCCAGTGTATTAGGAAAGGGAGAGCCTCTTTTTGCACTGTATCACACCCTATCCAGAAGGACTCAAATGCTGTTCCAGTAGGACCACAATTTGTGGCAATGAACCTAAATTTGTCAAACAACAGCTAAAGTTGTGTGGATGAAGTCTGTGGGAGTTGTAGACTATCAGTACCATGTCCTGCATCAGAGGATGGGTATGGGGGTGATGTTGCAAAGTGCCTGGTGATGGGAAAAGGCTGAGTTAAAGCTCATCAGGTGCTGGAGAAGTCAGTGATGAGAAGCAAGGCTGTAAGAAAACCAGGCTTCTGAATTCTCATAACAAACTGCTGTTCTTCCTGTTTTCTTCTGCTGGTAAATGGTTCTGGCCTGGCACTATGTGTGAAGTTTGCCTTCAGCTCTTAACAGATGTTGCCCTTACTCCCATCAAATACAGATGTATTTTAATGGTCCCTCCTAAAGGAGAGGTCTTGGCAGCTGTTATGAAGAAAAAGAAGATACTTAACCACTGCTTGAGGACACCATGTATTAAACACAGCCCGTGTGATAGAGTAGGAATAACTGAACCTTAAAAACATTTCTGTTTAATTTCAGTCTTCAAATTAATTCCAGTTTCAGATCTCTGTGCTTTCTGAAATTATATTTGAATTTTAATTTCAAAATATATCTAGATGGTTGTTTCCATATGTATAATACTGAAAATCTGATCGGGCAACACTGTCTTATGTCGTACAAGCCAGGTAATTTTGGCACTGGATTTTTTTCTGCAGGAATGCAAGCCAAAATTATGGAGAAGCGTTGTAATTCAGAAAGGAAATACTCTCTTAATTCAAGAGGTCCAGGAAGAAGATGGAGGAAATTATACCTGTGAACTAAAGTTTGAAGGCAAGCTTATACGAAGAACAGTTGAATTGAAGGTTACTGGTAAGAATCTTTGTTCTATGTCAATAGGACAAAAAATATAGCTTTGAAATACTAAGAAAAAATCATTTTCACATGTCAGTGAAATGTGTCAGTGAATCTGTTTGATAGAAGTAAGTCCAAAGCAAATCCCTGTGGCTGAGCAGTCCCAGACTTGGGGAAATTTATATCAAGATCTTTTAAAATTCCACGGAAGAGCACTTCTACCTCTTGGTCTGTACAAAACCTAGAAATGCTCCATATTTTTAATCTTTCATTTTATTTATGATGATCAGCTTTTCTAGTCTGGGGTTTGACTTTAGTGAAGAGTATGGCACAACCTATTCCAAAAACGAAGTTAGCAATATTGGACTGTCAAAACAAAGTAACCTACTTGTCAGGAGGTCATACACTCTATGGTTCTGATTCAATGTAGTATCTACTAGACAACTGTATTTTTCTGTCTATTTTTACCAGGTACCAAAAATGAACAGCTAAAAAAAGTATTGTCTACCGATATATTCCTGCTCCCTTTTCATCCCACTGTGCATTATGACATCTGTAATTGTTATTTTGCCTTCATTGTCTATGAAACTTTGCAAGTATCTGAAAATAGTTGATGTTTTCTTCAGCCTTTCACACAAAGCCATGTAAACAAATGGCTAGGTATTTTCTCCACATACTGATTAAAACAGGGCCATACTCAAAGGAGTGACAATAAAAGGAGTTTCTTATATCAAACTGAATTATTCCATATGATGTTTCTAATATATTTTTGAAAAAAAGTTCTTCCTTTTATTTTGGGTGGAATCCATTTTTTTTTCTTATCACTATTCCTCATTTTTAGTGAGTTCTTTTCCCTATGTGCCCTATGTCATGTGACCCTTTATTGCCCATTTTTGACCATGGACAGATCTTTGACCATGGACAGATCTCTAAAGTATTGATTTGACCTACCTGACCCTAACCTGTCAAATGAAGATATAATACCTGCCTTGTGCATAGTTCCTACCCTAAGTAGCATGCTGGTCTTCAACCTGAACGTGAAGTAAGTTTGACAAAGTGAAAATGAGATGCATTTAATTCAATTCCCCATGATGGATATTCTGTGCTCTCCCTCTCATCATGACCTTGCTAGAAGTCATGTCTTCTCTTCATTATTTAAACACTGTGGTGTATTTATACTTCACAATTTAAGGAATTAAATGAAATATAGTATTTATTACAGTTATTTCTTATTAAAAAGTTTATTATCTGAATTATTTAAAATGCAAGTATGAAATATGTAAGTCTTCTTGTTTTTGCAGAATGCTTGGGAAGCAGAAGGTTTTTCCCCTTTTTAATTTGGTGTGAAGTTCATGTTGCATTAAGTTTTGTTTAGTTTATAAAAACACATATGTTTGTAAACACCTTTTCCAGATGAAAATGTTAGGGAGACATATCTGATGTTATGTGTTTGCTGGTTGAATCTCTCCAGATATCTGAAAAAGGCTAGTAAATTTGTGTAGATGACAACATAAAAATGTGGATTAGAACTACAAATGTAATAGAACCATTTAAGCATATTATTTCAGAGCTTGGTTGAACAAGTTTCTTTCTCCTGTTTTTGTTTTGTTTCAGTTTGTGAATTTTACATATGTATAGGTTTAGATCTTTGTGGGAGAGAAGTCAAAGAAAATTTGTACAACAAACAGCAAAGGACTGCTTGTGTTGTGTGGCTCTTCAAGCCAGGTGGGGTCAGATCACAGGCTTTGAGCGGGTACATGTCATACTCAGGGACTTGGCTGAATAAAGGTTGTGACTATTCACAAACTCATCCCAGTATCCCAGGTCTTTCTTTTAATGGGATTGGTGTTGCACTGGGCCTGGTTTTTCATCTGTCTGAAAATGAGTTCTCATCAAAATATTGTACCAGGAGAAGCTAGAGGGAGAACCAAAGCTCTGACTGCTGAACCTGTTGGTCTTTAAAAATCATCATTAGCAGATACTGCTGAAGGCTTACCAGCAAAGCTGGGGTAGAATTGTCTCTGCTAGCCTGCAACACAGATGTGGAGCAAAGGATCTTGCCTGCTGCTTTCTTCTGCAGGAGCTTTGTAACGCTGTTTCTGTTACTGGTACTCATTACCATGCCTGAATTGGCATTTATTGGCAAGTGTCTGAGTTCCCCTAATATAAAGATTTTGAGCAGATAGACTCTGTTGGGCACTGCTAGCAGCCAGGGTAACCTGAAATTGTTGTTGAAGAGCTATCCTGAAAGTGAAATGGGCAACTCCACATCTGTGTTGAGCAAGGAGAGATGCACTGCCATGGAGAGAGAAGAAGCTGGCTTAGATTCCCTGTAGTCTTTCAGGCACTTGTTAAAGTAAATGGTACATAGTACTGGTGTACAAGTACACCAGTTAGTGGATTAAGTCATTTATCTCTTGATTGTAAGATAGGATCTTTTCTTCTTTGAAGTCACATCAGATATGGTACATGAGGTTTTTAGTCCTTTGTGAAGATTCTGGTAGTTATGTAAGTAGCAGTATGAAATATTTGCTATTCATAGCTAGATGCAGAATGGGTATCTAAACAGTGAAGCTTGAAATCAGAATAAATGCAGTGCTGTCATAATGGAAGTTACATCAAAAGCTTTAGGAAAATTTCAAGGTGCAGGAGCCAGAAGCACCATTTTAACTTCCTGTTGTTAAAACTAATCAGAATAGTTAATGATATCCCAGACAAATGAAGCAGTTTCGCTGAAGATGTGATCCCACAAGCCAGCTTGATCCAAGTTAACAGCAGACAAGACAGCAGTTGTGGGCTGAGTGAAGGATGACTGTCTGATATTTATATAAGTGTTGCCTAAAGATTTATTTCCAGTACAGGTTTTCAGCTGGGGGCACAATCCTGTTCTTATTGTTTAGTTACCCAGCAAAGTCCAGTGATGTTATTAGAGCTATTAGAAGGTGTTGCCTTAACTTCCTGTGCCAAAGTGTCAGCGCAGTTGTCTTAGTGGCTGTGGTTGTGGCAGGGAGCCAAGGACAGCGTGTGCTTTCCTTGGACCTTGTCTCATCTTACGGCCTTTGCAGACCCAAATGGGAGGTCTCAGTGGGCCAGCTAGAGGTAGGAGGGGAGTTCATCCTCCCTTTCTTCTGTGACTAAGTCATGATATGGGCAACTATGAGATAATTTGTAAGAAAGAAATCTCAGGAGTCATAGCTGGAAACAGAAAGCTATCAGTGTGTGATGCCTGGCCAGGGGAAGACAGACAGAGGGACCTGAGTGGTGTTAGTAGGTGAGCAGAGCAGAAAGCAAACAGGTCAGATAGCATTTGCAGGAAGAGGCAGTTGGGCAGGTGCTGTGCAGGGCTGGCAGTGTCATCATCTGGCTGTGGTGGGTAGTGAACAGCTGAGTGTTATTCAGAAGATAAAAGGCTTCAGAGGCTCTAGCTCTTTGGGGCTGTAAGGGAAAGGCTTTCAGCCTAGCATATATCTGAAAAATATTTTGACACAAATTATTTATAGGGACAAAATCCTGAGCTACAATACAGCACTAATGAGCAGTGCCTAAATCTTGGTGTTTGGGTGCATTTAACAATAATAGATTGTCAACAAAACAGCTTTTTCATCACTAGTTCTTCATGGGTTCGTTATATTATGCAGACAGATGTGAAACAAGTCTTGTCAGCCTTTTTTGCTGAAGAAACATGACAACAATGTTATCTCTTACAAAATAACACATAACCCTTCAGTCTATGAAAAAAAAAATATATAGATGCCATTTCACTTTGCTTCTTCATAGCTTTGGTGTGACAAACAAGTGAGATTAGAAACTGTGATCTAGGGTTCTAAAGCGTAAAAATGAAACAGAAACTCAGTTTTTAATTTGATTAGAAAAAACTGAATGCACTAATATAAAGTTACAGATAATCTCCGTTATTAGAATATATTAAAATTACAGTTATTCGGGAATATCAGCAATCATAAGCATGTTAATGAGTATTGTAAATGCCAATGTTTATTGAAGAACAGTTATACTATTCAGATTAAAAGAAAAAAAAACCCAAACATAGAAAGTAATGTTGGTTTTGAAAGGCAATTTATGCATCTTCCTATTTTCCCCAGCCCTACCAACAAGTTCATTCTGTCTTGATGCACAGCAATGTTTCAATAGCTTTGAGGGTGAAAAGGTGCAATTGTGAAAAACACCTGCTGTGTTTATCTGCTCCTTCAGCACTCCTGTTTTGGAACATTGGTCTATAGGGACACAGGCTGAGAATAAGATGCAAGGAGAGATATATTGGAGGTTCGGGAAAGGGCAATGCCTCTGAGAAGGGTGCAAGACCTGCTCTCACAGCGTGGCCCAGGTGTCCCCTGGCAGATGAGGCTGTTTTGCAGGGATATGTTTTTTCAGGGACAGATGTGCTAGTGGGAGAGGTTGCCTTGTTCTTTCTGCTGCCTGTGGAAAGAAGTGATTTGTGAGCTTGTACTGGTGAGTTATTTTCCAGTATGACAGCAGAAGGTGGCCATCTGACCAACTTCATAAACTGCTGAAGATGTATTGGAGTGACATGCAGGAATTACTGGACCACTCTGTCCGGGAGCTCTGTCCTCCAAGTTTCCTTCAACCTCTACTCTGGCATATTTTTCACGGGCTACTAAAATGCCTGGCTGTTCCTAAAAGCCATTTATGCAGTAATATCTGTTTTGACCACCGTAAATGACGAATTATTCCACATGGCTACTTGAGTTGAATGATTCTGCCTGAATTCACTCTTTAATCATAGTTATTCAATTAAATTCTTTCAAGTCTCATCACATCACTCACTTTTCAAATTACACCTGCTGCTGTTGCTAGATTTTGGTTGAGGTTCGGGACCCCTTTATTAGCAAAAGTAGTTGATGGTGATTTGCTATTGTTAAACCAAGGGGGTGAATTGGATTTAGAAGGACAAACAATTGCTTGGACTTTCCAGCAGCTCTAGGGCCATAGAGAGAGAAGGAGAGAAGCTACCACAAAAGAGTGAAGACATGAGCTAAAAGTATGTCCACCATTTGGTAGTGGTTGCTTTTCTGCACGTTTTTAATCCTCTGTGAACTGGATATGCTGCTTTATATTATTAGAAGTTGAGGCTAGTGACACATTGGCAGCATTCACTGGATGCTGATCAGAACAAATTTATATCTGCAGTAATCCATAAGTGCTCTCTAGGCCCTATCAGTTTATGGTAGATAAAGTATTGTCACCAAAATCATACAAATGACATGTTGACTGACTACATTTTTGGCTGCTGACCGTTTCCAGAACAACCACAGCAAAATGTGTTAAGATAAATGAAAAGCTGATTTAAACTGAGCTGAAACATGGAAGTCCTTCCAAGTCCTTTGGAATTGAGACTATTATAAGGGATTTACTTTTATGGTGTCAGATATAAGAGTTGGTTTTTGCTTAAAAATCTGAAAACATGTAATTGTGATTCCTTCCCAATGGCATCGTGTTTTGGCATAAACAGTTTAGTAATCTGCAATGAATTTATGAAATAGTTCAGTGTTGCTTAAATAGTTACTTATCCAAAAATCCAGTTTCGCTCTGAAAGGTCACTTCAGATCTCTGAATATGATTTGTAGATGTAAATAAAAGCAGGGCCAGCATAAGACTCAGGTAAAAAAAGCAGGTGGCTGAGGAGCAGAAGCTGAACTGAACATCCCCAGCAGTTTTGTGCAGCAACAGGTCCTGTGCTCAGGACATGTCTGAGCTCTGGTGTGCAGGGATTCCTCAGTTAGCTCTGAAGGAGCTTTTCCAGCACAGCCAGTTAACCTCTTTGCATGGCTTTTCATACCCAAACCAACTCTGACATCTCTGCCTGGTATTGCACTCTGCAGAGAAGGCAGAGCCTCTGGGTCCTGATGGAGGCTGGACATGCTCTCACTCTCCCGTTGTTGCTTTATTTTATGAGCTTCAGAACCTTTCCTTTGGAGACAGGATGAAACAGCTATTGTTACCACCTTTTTATCATCAAACAAGACAGTAACATCAATTAGAGCACTAATGTGTGAAAATAACATTAATTTCAATTTATGTAATTTTAGCATCAAAGGTCATATTGCAACACTTTGTATTTCTGATTTTGTTATGTCAAATTACGTCTTTGTTGTGAGCTGATACATTTTAATTTGACTTGTGGCTGTACTATTGCTTGAAGTGCAGGAGTCTTTTATTGCTAATTTTGGTCAGCAGCTCTGGTGAGAGCTGTTAGCTCCCCTCTCCCTTATTTGTTTGTATTTTCAAGCATGGGTCAGAGAGCCTGTTGTCTCAAATAAAGCAGAAAACATTTCAAGGAAAGCCTAAAGCAGCCTGTGAATTTTCCTGATGAAACAGCCTGAAAAGCACTCCAAGATAAAGCAGGGTGACATGTGGATGGTGGTAGTTGGTATGGCCTTCAGGGGTTGCTCCTCCTCACATCCTTGCATGGCCAGTGCTGCCAGGCATGGGAAGTGTTTGCTGTACTTGGAGCTGTCTCCCTTTTCCTGGAAGCAGATGCTGCTTCTTGAGAGCTGTGTTTATTTAGCTTCACATCTCCAAAGGAAAAATTCCCTTATTTAGTGTTCACCAGAATTCTAAAGTGGTATTGAAGCTCTCAGAAACTGTAGGACCCAGGGACATGCTTTTTATTCTTTCCCTCTTCTCCTGGTTTGGCAGCTTTAGCCTTTCTTTGCCTGCTGTGAACAACATTCAGCTCACTCCCAGTGCTTGGCAGTCCCCTCCACTTCTGACATATGGCCCAGGATGCCTGTCCCCTGTTGTATCCCATGCAATTAGAGCTCCCTTTTGGCAGGAAATGTGCTATTTCCAGCTGAAGACCCAACTCCTGCTCCCTGTGACTTCATGGGAAGCTGCTGGAGTACAGTCAGAGAACACTGGAATATTGGCACTTTCTTCCTTAGAACTCATTTTTGTTCTTAACAAGCCATTTTATCCATATGTCAGAACTTCCTCCCATACCTTGTAATACAGACAGAAAAGCCCTGTGCAGGAAGCTCCAGGAACGAGGGAGTGATGGATGTTTGCACCCTGTTTCCATGGCTAATACGAGGTTGGATCTCACACCTTGGCCTGGGAGAATGCAGGGAGAAGAGGGCTCACACTGTGGCTCTCCTGGCACCTGCTTGTGTGCCATGGTGGCTTTAGGTATCACTACCCAAACAGTGTCACAAAGATACAATGATTAACCAACCAGAGCTGCTGAGCTCAAAATAAAGTGTGCATTTTCAGATTTTCCTCAAATGTAATGTAAGCAGTGAGGGGGGGTAAATACTGGTAAGATTTTCATAGTTTCTTTTTTATTTCATAGTGTTAGTATATTCCATTGACTAATGGACTGCATTTACAGTGGTAGATGCTGAAAGGCCTTCTTTCCTCATGGAAAACACCCTTTAACATTTTTTCATAACAGAACTTTTACCAATATTTGAATCCAAAAGAGAATAAAGGAAAGTAATCTAGAGAGACCAATTCTTCAAGGGAAAATATTTACAAAAAAAAAGGCAAAGAGAAAAGCAGCTTGCTTGTGACTACAGTTCTAACAACTGTGAAAATTCGATACATGTTAATTTGGAAGTGAAATCTTAAAAGTCCACAAGTTAAATCTGCAGAAGTTTTTAACTCCTGAGAGGGATATTGCAGATTGTTTGGGAACAGAAAATCTTTCCTGTTCACTTCTACTATTGACAAGTTAAAATATATAACATGTACATCATATCTGAAGTGACATTTACTTTCTCATATAAATTGCACATTTTCATAGCACGACTTCGTCTCTTCTCCCTCTTTGCGATATCTTGACACAGTCAGGGAATCACTTTTTCATTAAATGCAAGGGACAGCAAAAAGCCTGCCCAAATTAAGATTTTACTGAGAGTCCCAAGCTTTAAAAGATCTGTGGTAGGAGATACTGTTCATAGCATTTCCTCTGCTGCATTTTCTTATAAATGATGCATTGCATCTTCTAGTATTTTTATTTTCTAAAGGAAACCTTCCTTTCTGTGAGAGAAAGCAAGGCAGAAATGGGTTAAGTGCTGACAAATACAGTACTTAAAGACCAGGAAATGAATTTCACAGCTGGGTTCTCAAACCATTGCCAAAATAACTATCTATTTAAAGCTATCTATAGGAAGTGCCAACAATTAGAGTTTTCTTTTGATATATTTTATGTGATTTGTATTAATTTTTACTAAGGTCTCTGTTTTGTAAATATTAGCTTTCTGTAATACAGTAAAGTATTTATCTTAAAACTTAAATTTCAGTTTTGATTTGTTACATGTCTGGCATCCTATTAACTGCTGTAGACAGCTAAGCATGTTTCTGTGGTCAAAGCAGACTTAATTGCCACTAATTTCTGTAGTGACTTTAGTTTTTTTAGCTACCTCAGGCAAAGCCCAGTATGATCCAGCAAGAGAAATGTGTCCATTTGCTTTTGACCCCATTTGGAACAAGAAGCGATTTCTCTGCCTTTTTCTGAGTATTTCTTGTTCAACCATGCAAAAACCCCATTATAAATCTGCGGCCACTTCTGTGTCTGCAAAGAGTCAACAGGAAAATTCAATCCAGAGAGTGGTATCAGTACAATGAGGGTGCCCATTCACCTGGAAAAAGTGACACAGCCAGTCCTGTTCTGTCTTTTAACATCTCTTTTTCACCTGACACCCAGCAAGGTCCTGATAAATTGGACCAACTCGGCTGGTTTCAAGAGCACCTCATCAGAGTCTGTAAGCTGAGGATCTGGACAGTGTCTGAGGGTGCATGTGCCCATTCATGGTTGCTGTGCGAACTCTGTCACTGTTGAAGAGACAGCAAAATATATCCACAAGGATAAAAGCTCCTTCATTTGCAGTCCCTCAAGTGATCCGGATTGATGACTTTTCCATTCACCAGAGAGACCTTTTAATACAGGGCTCATGAAAAATGAGTTTGGAAGATAAACATAAAAGTATTACCTCCATATCTCCTGAAGAAACTGCAAGTTCTACGGGCAGTGAGAAATGTAGCAGTATTCTGCAGTCTATGAATTATATATAGAGTCAGTACTCTTGGCGCTTTACTTACAGCTCCACAGCCTGCTTTCCTGGCTCATGAACATGCAAAGTAATTAGAATGGCAAATAACATTAGTTTTTATTGACCTATGTTGCCTCCTAGTTCTCTGTCATGTTCTTAAACATCATGGTTTTTTCCTTTCACCTTAAATCAGCAGTTTGCAGTTTGTAGCATTGATTATTTGGTATTGTCTAATTTATTGATGCAGGCAGCCAAGACTTCCACATGTTATGGGTTGCTCATTTCTCCAATGATCTGTCATTGTACACAGCAACTGTAGCTCACTGAATCACTGACTATATACTGTAAATGTCAGATATGAGCTCCTGCTTTAAAAACGGCTGTTCGTTCCGGGAGCTGCTGAGCCACATTCTCTTAAGTGTATTGTGCTTTCTGTAGTGGAGGTGACTTAGTATAAATGATAGGATTGTGGGGGTTTTGCCCCCAACAGTGAGGTAAAGCACACATACTGAAAGAAACTTCTATATTTTCATTTTCTGTGTTAGAGGAGGCTTCCTTCATCATGAAAGTGTAGGCTGGATGCTCATTCTTCTTTATGAATAATAGATAAGCAGATAGATGCACAGACATGAAATAACACTGCCCCTGAAACCATTTAGCTAGTGGTAAAATAGATGCACATGACTGAGCAGATTGCCTTGGCCACTGAAAATGCAGCTTTCCCACACAGAGAAACTGCAAATCTTGCCTAATGTTTTGTCTCATGAGAAAAGCCTGAGAATAGGAAGCAATGACTGTCTTGTTCCTTTGAAATGACTGGAGAAATTTTAATAGGTGAATATCTCTGCTTTAACTTGAACTGGAGATCAGGGTTATATTTTCACAGCACAATGTTGATGTCTTTTAGAGCTGATATGTACTGCTTGGCACTTATGGCTGTGTATCTGTGATGAAAAGTTCTGCTGTGGAAGGAATAGTGCTCACTACTGAATTGTCAGCATTATTTCTTGCTGCAGTGATGTGAACCTCAAAGGTGCCTTATTCAAGCGCCTGTTTGGCCTGACCCTGTTTAGCTGATGAGATCTGACAGTAGTAGTACTGCTTCAGGCTCTGATGTTGCTCTTATGAAGTTCACCAGAAGACTGGAGCTAATAACTTACCGATGTTTGCTCTGTGCCTTGCAATTTTTAAGTTGAAAGGACATACAAAAATATGATGGGTGTGTTAAGTACCTTGTTTGTCTTTGATATCATGGACCAGCATGGAAAATACATTCTTAATTTTTATCAGCACCAACCAAGCTATTTTTTGTCTTTGATAGTATTGATGCTTTTGTAAGCAAGAGAAAAGTAAGCATTCAACTGAATTTGTATTTAGGTGCTTATTACTCCAGTCTATTTCAAAGGGATAGGTAGCTACTCTGTTGCATTAGACTTTCATGTACTGACTAATTTACTGTGTGTGTTGAATGTTTTTTGCAATGCAACCATGTTTCAGTAAATAAAATCAATTTGCAGCCAATGGGAATGCAACAGTAAGTGATTTAACTTTTCATCTTTTTCTTCAGCTTAAAATGAAAAGCTCTCCAAGGTATTTTTTATGACAGGCCCTGTGGGCTGAAGTACTCTGAGAAAGTGCAGGAAATATAGTGCAGAATTGCAAACCAAAATGATTTAACAGTGAAATTAATAAACAATAAAGTTATAAATTTCTAAGGCAGCTTTGGGTTCTTATCCTCTGTTTTTTTCTGGCATAGCCCAGCAATGGACCTAAAGGCCTGTTTCTTCTCAGAAAGGGCAGTGTGGTCTGTGCGGTCTCTGATTTTATTTTATCTTGGCTGGTGCTGGTTCTCCTGTGTGGGTACCTGTCTGCCAGGAATTGCTCTGAGATAATTTCATAATCGATTGAGATGATAAAAGGGCTTTGGCTATATTGAAGGAGGCTAGATCCAAGCACCAGATGGCTCTTCATCTTTATACAGTGTATACAGCATTAGCAATCCAGTTATGGATAGTCAAGCTGCCCATCCTGGGCCAGGAGTGGTTATAATTTCTGGCAGGGAAGGAACCAATTTGCCATAAGGTGTGTATGCCCTTATAGCCTCTCTGGAATACACTAACATGCTGCTTTTTCTTCCTAAATGGGAGAAGAGATGCACCTAAAACAAGACCCTGCCAGGGCTGTGACAGATCTGTGACAGGTCTGTAACCTCTGAGTGGCTGTACCAACTGTATTTAGGCAGATGTTTTCAAGGAGAGTATTACCTAAATATCAGTACACGTGACTGTGCAGTAAAGTGATCTGATTTAGAGATGCCATTTGTGCTTCTCCTGAGACATGCACATGTTGCAGAAATACAGGCAACTTAATTTGTAAATTGAATAAGAGAGGTGCTTAGTGAATCCTTCAGCATGGTGTGGATGCCAGTAAGAGAGGAAGGGACCTCAGAAGTACTGTGAGAAGGATTAGATGGGGAGAGAGGAAGACCTTTGGTACTTGTTTTTCTGATATAAAAGTCTGTTTGAAACTGGTGAAAAACCTAACCAGTGTATCAGATTGATGAAGAAATGTGACTTTTTAGAAAGAAACATGAGTTTTGTCAGAGAGGAATGTTAGCATTTTCCCCCTTAAGAAATTATTTTTTCCCTTTATAGTAAGAATTCCATTCTGGGAAAAACTGCAGATTTTCTGTGTTGTTCTCCAGAAGGAGAGAATTCGCTGCTTTTCTAGCTAAAAAACTTTTTGTATCACTTGACAAAGAAGCTGCCCTAAAGCTTTGGGCAGTGCAGTACTCAGAGGAAGTAATTGTGATCACAGACTGCTGCTGGGAAAAGAAGATGGTGAAGAAGTCAGTCAGGAAATGTGGAGTCCTCAGGGGTTAGAATTGTGGCTCCTCCTATATCTCTAGCAGTGACAAAGCCTGTTAAGTTCTCACCTTTAACAGGTTTCATACATCTCACACAAAGAAATGTTTCATTGTTTATTCATATACTGAAGTTAATTCAATTGGGACTGTTTGTCTTAAACAAATTTATCCATGAGAAATTTCTCTTCCATGTCAGTGGCTTCCTATACAAGACTGTTCAAGTTCCTGCAGATCATGGCCACATGACTGAAATGTTATGCTAAAGCATGGAAATACTTCCACCACTTCTTTCAAGGAAAGTTATAAATGCCTTCATTCCAGAAAAGCAGAGTCATGGAAACTGACCACATCTATAATGTACATGTTGAATCATTCTATTTGTGGGGGAAAATGCATCTTTTTTGGGTTTTATTTTTCTTGTCTGCTTTTTCTGCACTTTCCAAAAATGAGTAATTCTGTTCCCCACAATCCACTGTTCTGGCATTGCAATAGGAATTGTGCATTTCATAAAAATATACTGAGGTTTATTTCTTCTGGAGCTCATGATGTGGGGCAGAGGTTAATGAGACACATCATACTCTGAAGATAAGGAGTGTGAATTATATATATTAGTTTAATGTAGAAGATATGGACTGGAAAGAAAGTTGGTTCCTTTCCATTAAGTTGTGGGAGGGTCAGAGACACAGCTTTGAGTACCTCCAAGGTCTCTGGCTATCTGCCACCAGATCTATATTCTCTGTCAGCCCAGACCTCATTTTAATATTTTAAATGGTACTTGCTTTCTTTTTCTAGCCCTCAAAAGGGCTCTAATTCTTTCCCTCATTCTGCCAGGGCTCAAGCTGCTACAGCTGCTGCTGTCACATTTAATAAGGACTTTGCAGAGTTTAAATATTGTGTTGTTGCACAAGCTTTTCTTTGGCACAAAAGAAGAGCTTTGTTGTTAACTTCGGGTGCTCCTCACCAACACAGCTGCTGACATGGGGTGTCAGCTGAAGGTGACAGGAACTTGCCACTTGCCCTGGTACTCACGTGAAGCTCCCTGTGGTGCCTGACACCACAATGCAGCCATGGATGGAGATGCTGTGGGACAGACCCCATCCAGCATGGAGCCCTTGCTGATTTGTCCCAGGACTGTGGTATTTGAAAATGTATGTCTTTCAAATAAGAACATAAAATTGACCACAGTACAGTTCCTGACTTACAGTTGTGCCATTACACTGATTGTGTGGTTGCATATTTCTCATTTGAAAATCACCAGTGATCTTGTGGTTCTTTTTATACAGGAAACAGGTAACTTTCCCTTGCTCAGTTGTAGATGAGGTAGGAAACAAGGCAGCAGTGTGGACAGTAGGTTGACATTTCAAAATATCAGGAGGAGGAAGTGAGACTAAAACCCAATGTCCTCATGCCTACAGTAACTTAGCTGCTTATTGAAATATTCTTCTCCCCAGCCTTGAGCTCTGTGTGTGTCAATCCAGCTGAATATAATTGGGGCTGTTTACTGTGACAGACAGTCAAAATTCTTTCTTCCAAGAAAAACTTGGAAGAAAACATTCAGGCTCCAGTCTGCAGTGTCTGCTGTATAGCCTTCTGTGGACATTATATGTCTCTCTCTTCTCCTTCCTCCCAAAATCCTTTCTCTGCACAACCAGGCATTTACATTCATTCTCAATGTTAAACTGCATTAAACAAGCCCATTTCCTTCCTGAAGCTATTCATCTTCTCTCTGGACCTTTGATGATATCCTCTTCCTTTGATTCCAAATCATTCTCATGTTTTCAGTATGACAGAGAAGGATTTTATTTTTTTCCCCCCTAACACTAGAAAAAGACCAGCCTCTCTTGTTAAGATTTCTTTTGAAGTATCCAGGGTGAAAAGAGCTGAGCTGCAGGATAGAAGAGTATTGCTAAAACTTGACATTTTAAAAAATTTATAATAAAGCCTAGGTTAAAAAATAAGTTACTGTGCCATGCATAAATTTTCATCTGAACATTACAGGCTGTTCTTTTGTTTAAATTTTCTGGGTGATGAAGGAAAATAGGTAAGTGCTCATTTTGGTAAAAATACTACATTTCAAGAATATTATCAATTATATTTGGATACCTCATGGCATGTTTCTTTCCTTTAAATAGGACTGATTTTGGTTTAGTGTGCTTTTACTGCTCCGATTCTGCCTTAATTCACAGACATTTGCATTTCTCTGCTTTCCCTGTTGGTGACATGCTTGGTGAGTAACAGCTTGCTGGGTTTACATTATGAAAATAAGAATAGGAAATGAAACTGCAGATTCTTATTTTCAAGTAAAGATGCCTAAATTAGAGGAAATCTTTCTGTTGTTCTTGTGTTTACTAAATGTAAGGGTATAGTCAAATCCCAGAGACTGACACGAGAAACATCTGCAAGTGAGGAAAGTGGAAGTTTAATATCCCAAATCCATGGCATAGCCATTAACCCTGTTAACCCAAAACAAAGGAAATTTAAACCTAGAGATTGTTTCCATCTTTGAGGTTCTCTGTCATTCTAACTCATGCTTGAATGTCTGGCTGAGAACTTATAACCAGGCTGTTCTCTATCATCATGGAGAAAGAGAGAGTCTCCCAAGAATGGGTGCAATCTGTGACCCAGCACCAATAGGCCAAATCAGTCCAAATCAATCCAAAGACCTGGCAGAGAGATGGAAGGAGGCAGATAAAAGAGGTGCCTAAAAGCAATCCCGAGCCTTGACCAGCTCAAATCAGCAGTAGAAATTAAGGAGATAGTGCTGCTTTGTATTGACCTTTATGTTTAATTCTCAGTTGGTTATTATGGAGGTGGGTTAAAAAAGTTGCTCTCTTGGTTTGGATTCAGCCTGCACTTGCGAGTGTGCCGAGGACCTTGCCACCAGAGAGGGCATTGCAAGATAACACAAGTAGCACCAAGAGCAATTGTTCTCTCATCTGTAGCCCTGGTGCATCAATTTAAATCATTATTTAAAGCATTTGTCATAAACCCTTTCATAGCAGGAGCAATTTTGAAATATTAAATACTGTTTACCTTTCAGCCATAGCAAGGATGGGGGAGATGGAGTCACTTGAAAGCATGTGGCTGCAATTTCACGAATGAAGCTCATTTGTCAGTGTAACAGATGTGGTGCTGCAGTGATGGGGTTGTTGTCATGTGTTCTGTATACCACTCCTGAAGGCAAGATGCACATGTAATATAAAGCAGTGGAGGAATGTAGCTCTGTTCCATCTCTGTCAGAGGGTGTGATGACTGTCCCAAGGGACAGCATAGATGCCACCACACTGTCATGCTGCTGCATCCTTGCAGCACTGTCTGCTGGGCTGGCTGGCACAGTTCCCCTGCCCCAGAAGCTTTGGTTTAGAGTTTCCGACCTTCAAAAGAGAAAAAGAGCATCTAAACAGATATTTTCTTTGCAACAAAAATGGCAACAGCAACAGCAAAATCAACTCTGGTCTCTGTTCACGCCTGGGAAATTTCAGCCTGAAAGGAGAAGATTTGGAAGTCACTGACTGCAAAGGGAAAGGGGCAACCTTGTAGCATATGTGTACCTACAGCTGTAACTATTGTAACAAGGGCTAAGGTGTGCCAAAAAATGTAGCAAAATGTAATGTGAGAAGTGTAGGTGATAGGAAAGTAACCAGGTGAGGAAATAGTACAGAGCTTCCAAGAAATTCATTGCAGCATGAAACTGAAGTTAGGGTTTGTGCCACCTCCCTGAATTGAAGGTGACTGTGTTCTAGACAGTCAGCATCAGGAGGAAAATCCAGGATACAAAAGCAAACATGTATTTATCTGGTTTCATCTAGGTCAGTCCCTTTGAGCTATAGCAGTTAGATGGATGTGCCACTCCATGATTCACTCTGTACCACTGAAGGGGCAAACATCTGAAATGAGCAGTCTGGCTTCTGTTCATGTTAATCAGAGGAACTTGTGTTGGCTTCAGTGGGGTTCCACCAGTGGGCAGGTGAGTATTTGGTCTGTGGCAGGCATAGGTGCCCATGCTGGAGAAGAGCTGTTCAGATGCAGAGGTGAAAAATTTAGAAAAGTAAGAGTTGAGGCGAGCTGGTAAGAAAAACCTTCTGTTTTCATGGAAGAGAGTGATTTTTTGGTGGGTATTAAATTCCCTTTGCCATGAAGAGCAAGTTTTTAAAGCTGTTCTTTGTCCCCAGCTAAAGAGAAACATATTCAGTTCCAGCTGTGGAAATTATCATGCAGTAAACTAGTCTCAAATGACTTTGCTACTTCATTTTGTAGTTATAATTTTGGAAGCATATAACAGCAAAGGCCTTCATCCGGGGCTAAATTCAAATCAAGTTTTGAGTTTTGAAATTGAAGTCTGTTGTGAAATCCCCAACTCTTTAAAAATAAATGCCCCTGGAGAATTTAGCAGAAAAATGAAAACTGAAAATTTTATGTTAATCAGTTCATTCAAAAGATAACAAAGAGGAGGGATGAAACAGTTGTTTTTTAACTACAAAATACCCTATTCACTTAGTTTTTGGATTATCTTCTCTGCAGAAAGATGTAAAGACATTAAAATAAAAGTAGAGGTAGGAGTGCACTTATACCAGGAGCAAGCATGCACATCCATCTTGCTGTGTATTGTTAAACTGATACCACATAAGTGAGTTTACTCAGAGCTCTTCATTCTCTGCTTGTGTAGACAAATGCTTTGGAGCTGCTTGAGCTTTGCAGTGTGAACTCTGACTCTGAAGTTCCTTACTCGAGAATGTGAGGAGGTACTCACGGGCTTTAATTAATTTCTGTGGGACCAAGGTAAACCATGAGGCTATTGCCCATCCCATGCCCAATTGACTGCTGCATTCAGCAAAGCATAAACAAGTGTTTTATTCTGCTGGAAGTGGAGAAGATTTAAGCACAATGCTTAATGGCAGTCTGAAGACTTGGGCAGAAGAGAAATGGAGTTTCAGAGGAGGGTGCATGTGAAAACCTGTGCAAGGTTCTTCTGTGTCCCACAGCTGCCTGTGGTCACCTCCAGCAGTACATGTCAGAGCACAGCTTTTCCAGTTGTGGCAGCACCCCACTACAACCGTTGTTGTAAAACATCCAGTCCTTTTCCCTAATGCCCTCTAATCCCAAACACTTGAAAATATACAAGAAACATATGCTGAATCAATACCTTATGAATAAGGAGGCTTTTCTTACAGAGCTCTTGATAGAAATGAGTGTTTGGCTCTTTTATTGAACAAAATGTACTTGTGCAGCAGCTTCATCTCTAAATGGCATTTTTAGCTGCAGCTACTAGAAACATAAATGGCAAAACCCCATACTCTGTTGTGAAGACCATTTTGATAATAAAACTTGTCTTGTGCTCATGTAGCAAGTAACAGCGATAATAAAAAAGCTGTTCAGAAAATGCTACTACTTGAATAAGGCCTGTCTTCATCTTGTTAAAATAAATGTATTTATTAAGTACGCATATCTTTATCTCTTATGTAATGAGAAGAACAGAGGCATATCACAGATCTGCAGTGTCTTTTGTGCTCTACAAATTCAATGTGACAGTCACCAGACAAAAAGTGATTTATTCTGTGTCTTGTAATGGGTGGAATAATTAGCAGTGATGGCATCCATCACTTCTACAACATGCTTATCTCAGAACTTTTCCATTGATTCAAGAGAAAAGCAGAAGCAGAGCAATAAAAGTCAGTCATGTTCTTGGTCCTTTAACTTGGTGTGCCTGATTTGGACACCTGATTAATAGGTCTCTACAGCGTGAACAAAGTGTCACTTAGTAATGTGGACACAGTCTGGCTTCAGTTTGTCAGAAATTAATTCAGCAGGGCTAAAAACAAGAGAAAAATAAGCACCACAACTGCCTATGGGATACTAAGGCTATCAAAGGAGTTTCAATTCTTCTCTCGGCACAGACACTTAATTCACTGGAAGCATAAATAGCTAAAGGTTTTGGAAAAGTTTCCTGTCAGTGTGAAGCATGTGATCTTGGTTTTGAAGGAGAAGATGGTCTCTTAACAAAATAGTACATGAGTAAATTGTTGCTCAGTTCTGGTGTAACTTACCTCTGATTTCCAGCACCTGCTCACTCCTTCATAAGTTCAGGTTTTTAAAAGTGAGAGCGTTTGGGAATCTGATTCTGACTCCATGCACTTCCCTTTTATTCTCTTGGCACAGACAGGCATTTGGGGTTCCTGTAGTTCTCTCTGCTTTTTTTCACCTTTTTTTTTTTTTTTTTTAACAGCTGGTGCAAAGCTGCTTGCCATTAAACTGCGTGGAAGTGGCAAATCAGTGTAGTAGTATCCTGACAACAATTTGGGAGCAAATGTAACGGTGCATTAGATACAGGGCATGCTCTAGTGTAACCCACATTCCTGTGCATCTTCCTGCAGCTTGTTGCTTGTTTTCTGCCTTCAATAGTCTTCTAAGAAGTAAAGTTTATTTACTAGCTTTGTTGATTTTGAAAAATAGGGGAGCAATAATTTAGTACAAGACATGGAGAAAATGGCCGTTAGAAAGCAACTGTAGAAATCAAAATCAGTGGAATTAGTCTTTTTGTCTTCATTGAAAGTAAAACTCAACACCATGTTACAAGTACTGGAAATGTCTGGGAGGTATTAGTTACAAGATCCATGAATAACCTAAGTGCAGTATGAAATTGGCTGGCTAAAGATAATTTCAAGGTTAAAAGAGGGAAGGAGATAATTTTCTGGCTATAAGTAATATTTGTAATTTTGCAAAGTAAGGTTAAAAGGGCATTTGGATCTTTGGCTTCCTCACCTGAGATAGTTCCCTTAATACTGATGTTTCCCCAGCACTGTTTGATGCTTCATCATTTGGTGTGAGGTGAAGGAGGGAAGAGTTGGTTACCATGAGTAAACCACATCAGATCTACAGATTTTGAAGATTTTCCACAAGTAGATCTCAGATTAAGGATGGGGCAGTTCCACACTTGCTCTCTAGGAAAGTAAAAGTGATTTTTAGGAGTACCTGTGACAGCTCAGAGGAGGAAGTGGAATTATCTCCAAAGCCCACCAATTTTGTCCGAAGAACGCATTCAGAAGAGGGGGGAGCAATGGTACAGATCACCTAGAAACCATTATATATTGATATGAACCAGTACTGGAAAATTGAGCCTGAAAAATCACAGTACCTGCTTGCAAAGGAAGGAACACAGGGAACATGTTTTGTTCACTCCTATGAAATTCGTACATTTGCTTGTATGATTTGGGAGTTATTTCCATTATAATCCAAGCAGAACAAAAATTCCTTTCAAACAAGAATCTTTCTGGCGGCTAACTCAAATCACTTTCTGATGAAGAAGGAAGAAAATTTTTTGTTCTGTTGTCCTGTTGACCCAGCATGATAAAAATACATCTGGTTGAAAGTAGCAGTACTACTTACCATGGCTGCTGTCTGTCTGCATGGAGATCTGAAGCTGCCAAAATTAAACCTTCAGGGTTTCAGCTCTGCTGCTCACCCTGTTCAACTCATGGCTTTGAACAAGTTATTAAATTTGGAGTGTGTCCTTCCCACTCCCAGCAAAAGCTTGAGTATACCTACTATATATACAGAGTATAGGATACCCAGTGAATTCTTGCTTCCAGTATTCTGTAGGTAGAAGGACAGAATTCAAAATAATAGCTGTTGTTATCTACTGGGGAAGTAACTCTGAATTCTTTCTGTGTTTGGCTTCAGCTAAGAAGTTTTCATGGCTTTGGATAAGCCATCATGTAATCTCAGGGGGTGTTTTAGCTAGGAATGTGGAGCTGATTGTAAAAAAGTCCATGCCCCAGCAAAAAATTCTTATATAATTGGTATATGCCAGCAGGACAGCAGTTCCAGAATCTTAGATTCATACCAGTCCTAAAAAATGGAAGCTGGAGCAGAACGGCAGCCATGTATGGCTGAATAGTGTCACAGTGTTTGTCCTGCATCCAAACACTTTTAAACACTGTCATACAAAATTCAGGTTTGTTCTGCAATTAGAAAAATGTTTATGGATTCAGAAACATTAAATCAGTCACCCAGGGTGTGAGGAGGGTGTGAGGAGGATTGGTGCAGAACTTCCCGTTCTGGCTTGTCCCTTTGGGTTCAGAACTGAATGGTACCTTGCTGCAAAGCACCTGATCCCAGGCTGCCGCAGCTTCTCAGGATGGTGTGCAGTGATAAGTAACAGCAAGGAGTCTATTAATCATGGTGTCTCTGACATTAGCACTCTTGTAAAACAGCTCTATTCATGTAGTTTTATATTAGCTATTTTTTTCACAGGGAATAAAAATATCTGGATGAGAGCCATATGAATGAAGTCTATTCAGAAGTTAGCCCGCACAACAGTAGCAAACATTTTCTGAAGAGGCCTACTGGTGTTAAATCTCTCTGCAGAGTGACATCATTGTATTAGCAGACTAGATAAGATGTTAAAAATTATATCTATTACAGCCATCCCAGAGGCATTCATTCAGAAGAGAGTAATGAAGCACAGCTAACAAAAGAGATTTGTCCATTTGGACATGCTGAAGGGCCTTTGAGATAAGAAATAATTCTCACATAAGCAGTTCCTGAGTTAAAATATTAGTTTATAGGGAATACTTTAAAAAATGTCTTTCGAGGAGATTTTACAAGCCTCAAGTTTCTCATTTTTGAAACATTTAGAGCTTACCTCACCTGGTAAGAATTTGCAAATCCAATCCCGATGTTTTGTGTCTTCACATTCACCCTTTTGAAAGCATAGTAACTTGCTGAGCATGGAGTATGTTTTGTTCAGGACATAGCCATGTTGTGTTCTTTGGATTAGTTCAGGGAGCTCATTATTCTGGTAGTTTCAGTGGACAAACCTTTGCCATGATGGAGGCTCGTTCACCTTCCCTGAATGGTGCAGTGGGGATGGATGGGCATCACTGCAGTACCCTGCCCACTTTGTTTACTCCCTCAAAGCCCTCCCTGAGGAGCTGAGTTGGAGGCAATTCTCTGACAGACTGAGTTGTTGTTTTTAAAATTACTTAGAGACATAGGAAGTACAAAACCAGTGCAGACACAACCCCAGTTTTCTCTGTGGGGAAGCTCAATTTTCCTGGTACTGTATGTCCCACTCCACCCATCATCTGTCTAAGGGCTGTTCTTCCTCCGATCGGGCACAGTATGTAACATCCGTGCTACATCCAACTTAGCAGCCAGATTTCAGCTTACGTGCCAATATGCATTTCTTGGGATGTTTGTATACATTTCTGTAATTAATTTTTAAGGTGAATAATCAGGTACTTTGCTAACATCTGAGTTTCTGACCTGTGCTGCTGCCTGCCTTTACTGTTACAATTCTACCAAAGAGTAATCAGCTTGTCTAGGGAGGTTAATTCTGTGTATACCATGCTGCCTGCTGCTTGTGTAGCCATTACCCAGTAGATGTGTAGAGTGGTACTTCGCAGGATGGAGGAGGCGGTGTAAGAGTTATTTTGGTCTTGTAGCTTGCTAGAAACACTGAAAAACTATGAAGGCTACTGTGCTTCTACTGAGCTCAGTTTTTAGTTGATGTAGAGCTTTCCACTCCTCTGAATGTCAGAAATTACATATAGTCCATCTACTTAACCCCTCTGGTCAGCAGTGTACAGGAGATGAGTGCATTGGTTTGCCCTTTGTCTGTTTTTGTTTTTATTTCTTGTTTACTTCATGAAGTCTGGTTTGTTGTAGTCAATGATCTGTGAGGTTTTAGAATAACCATAGAGTTCCTGTTATTGTCACTCTACCTGTTTGGCTTCCCTGGTTGGCTGTTGGCCTCTGCCTTTCACCACTCTCCAGAGCTTCCCTATTGGTTCCTGTCCCCTTGATCCCGCCTCCTCCTGAGCCTGGGAAAAACCCAGCGTTCCCTTTGTCTCGTGGTATTTGGTTGTAGATTCTGAAGGGCACAGATGAATAAACCCATGCTCTGCCGGGATGACAGCAATGCCCTTCTCGACTCTTTGCTACTGACATATTACTTACCCTGCCTCTGCTCTGTGGGGGCACGCGGGACACCGTGGAACCAGGCTTAAAAAGGATAAAGCAATAGGTGGCGCCCAATGTGCGTCAGTCTCGAACTGCCCTCAGGAGAGCGTCTCCAGCAGATTTATGTCACTGGAAAGAAGTCACCTTTTTGGCTACCACCAACCCTGAAGAATCCCTGAGTTTTATCAGAGATCTCTGAAGGAAAGCACCAGCAACCTTCTCAGGAAAAGAGGAGATTGGTGCCATGTCAATGGACCACCTTTGAGAAATTAATTTGACCCTAAAGTAAAAAATGGGTCACCTTTGTATCCTTTTCTTTTAATACGTTTTATCTCAAATGTTGGGAAGGGAGGAAGATGGGGGCGGGATTCTCCATCTTTCTACGAGAAGTGTTTCTCCCAGTTCTAAGAACCCTTGTTCAAAAATACTATTGTTATACAAATGAGGGGTTTAAACAATGGCTAGTGGAATATCTAAAACGTTTTGTCCGATGGCTATTTGCGTCGGGAAAGGGGTACCTGCTTTGCACACTAGCCAAGGTTATTAATAGTCTTGTAAACCGATTGGGAAAAGTTCACCCCAGTTCAAAAAATTGCTTGTTCCTTCCCTCTCCC
>VXAC01007780.1:246275-306937 GCA_013399225.1 Rhipidura dahli
GTTCCCACGTGGGAATATTAGTAGATTATTAGATGTTTGGAGTCTTTTCAATGGAAGAGACAAAGTCCCATTTGTGCCTCTTCAGATTGCAGGTTAAGAGTTCTTTTAAAATGGTGTTGAAAAATGACATTTATGAGAAAATGCAAGGAAATTTGACTGTGTAAAAATAATGGACTTCATTAGAGAGCTTGGGGACAGGTATTGTAGCTGACATCTCTCCTTATTTTGGTTTTGGCAACATCTTATGGTAATCTTGATTGCACAAGATGAAAGAACCATCCCAAATTTCAGCAGAGTCCCTTGCATTTAGGGTTACTCTGGTAACAGTTTCATATTCAGGAACTGGGAATAGTTTCTCAAAGGTGATCACTAAAATGAAAGGTTTCTCTTTGCTTTGACACATTTAAGAGGCCAGAACTCATAGGCACTCAAAGCACTCAATGAAGTCCAGTTTTCTCTCTGCATCTAATGAAAGTGCTGTTACATTTGGTGAGGTGTTCCCAAGTAATATCTGCTGTTTACTCACCGTTATTTGCTATCATCTGGGAAGAGTATGCTTACCTCTCCAACCTGCAAGAAATATGAAATTTGCCTCTGGGTCTTCAGATTTTATATTAAGCTATTTTTTCAGTCTTTAGTGAAGAAGTATCTTTTTCCTGCCATTCTCTCCTTAGTGCTGGAAGTGGCAGAAGTCTGGTCCTGACATCTCACAGCCTCACTTCCTGTCAGCACATCTCTTATTGCTGTGAGATTTTTTTGCTCCTCACCATGTAGCTCAAGCAAAGACCCCCAGACAGTCCTAAAGCCTGTCCATGACATGCAAGAAGTTGTTGTTCTCCCCAGTGCCATGAGCCATGTTCTGGGGTGAGTCTGTCTTCTAATTGTGTGCACAGAGGTCATGTCTTCTGTCTGCTTCAAGGTATGGTATCAAAGGTTGTGCAGGACTAAACCCTAAGCCTGATTTTCTTGGGAATAATACATGGAAGACTTTTCTTCCCTTGGTCAGGCTGGACTATTCAAACAGAACAGGGAGGCTGGATGTGGAGATGTGGGTGTTCGTGCCTGGAGCAGCTCACCAGAGCTACTCCTCATTGATAGTGTCAGGAATCTTCTTACCCTCAGGTGATCCTGTGTTGTGGCAGCAGCTTGGTCTGCCTAGAGCTGTTTTGCAGATTTCCTGTGGCTGGGAGTGGGGTGAGGAACAGGAGAAATACGGAATTAGGAGAGACAGCAGGTTTTGGCAGTAGCAGGAGAAGGCTTGCTTGCAAATCCCAGTAAGAGTGCTTCTAGTTCTGAAGTGAAGATAATGAGAAAATCTCAGGCAGGGTGACTTCACACAGGCCCAGATATGGGGAGGCAAAGCAAAGAGAAAGAGGAGGGCATGTTTTCTTTGTTGTCTTTAGGAGTGATTTCACACAGCATCATCCACCCATATTTTACTTTTCCAGACATTTTTCATCATTCTGGATTTTGTTTTGCCTTTTTCATTTCCCCAGATGTTTTCATCAGTTGTGTGTCAGCAAGGAGAGTAGATGCATAATTTCTTCACATATTTACTTAGAGGGGAAGCTTCATGCATCTGTATAGGCAGACACATAAACACAGGTGTGTAAAAGCATGACAGTAAATTCTGCAAGCCCAGAAATGGGCATCCACAATGGAACTACTTCCACAGATACGAGCTGCCAGCCTACACTTATTCTGGCACCTGCTTAACTGTACTCAGACTGAATACTTAATTATTTGCCATAAGGAGTAGAGGCTTTTGAACCCAAGTGTAACACTTACCAAAATGAGCTCTTGCTGGCAGTGGCAGGTCAGGAAAGGCTGCTGTGCTCTTACCCCGGGCTACAGGTGTTTGAGTCTGTGAGTAGCTCCACGTTCCCATTAGCTCCATGGTCCCCTTCAGGTGCTTTTGATGCTGAGTTTATTTTAATTGCCTTACATTCTCTGTGTGCTACCTCTGTAGTTACAGAACTATTGAAGTGATCTCTCATTCTGTGATTTGGTGTAGGCATAATTATGAAATTATAGTGTGTAATTTATTCATTTTGAGACAGGCCTATGATAAAATTCACATCTGATTCTTTCTCTAGAAAAACCTTTTTTATTTTTCACTTTCAGGGTTGAGTGGGAGGTTCCACAAAGAAGGTGAGGGGCTGTGCTTGCCTGGCAAGAGGGCAGGTCAGGAGGTTGGCAAGGGTGGGTTGTGGGCACACAGAGGCAAGGGCAGTTCTTTGCAGGTGTGTGGGCAGGACTGGCCAGCTGCAGCCCTTCCACACCTGCACCCCACAGTGTGGTTTATCTCAGATCTGACATGCCTTTCCACACTTGAGTCCTAATGCAGGCTTAGCAAGTAGAATTCCTTACAGAAGCCAGATGGTCAGTGCCTTCAGGTTCTCATAGGGGAAGGGAAAAATGAAACATCTTTTCAGTGAAACAAAGGAAGCTGATAAAGTATGACCTATGATTGAATGTTAATTCTATTACAGGACAAATACTTGATGGATTAAGATTTCCTACTGAGAGCAGATCTGATCATAGACCTTTAAGTGAATACAGTGCCTTTCAACTCGTATCTTATTTCCATTTAGAAGTAATTAAATGACTTTCAGATTAAAATGGGAATTATTTGGTGGTGATTTAGATCTTCATACAGACAAGGTGTGAAAGTATCCCATTTTTTATTTTATCTGTATTTTAGCAGAAATTTATAATAAAATTGAAATGTTGTTTTTAAAAGAAGTTTTAGCTGTTATTGAAGAAGTCAGTTGGGATTATTTTAGTTCTACATAGGTTTTTTTTAACTTTAGCAACTATATTTTAACTCAGCCTTATGCAATAACATGATTAAAATATAGAATGAATTTAAATAAAATACATTCTTAACTGACAAAACCTTTCTAATACAAATTTTATTTTTGGTTTGGGAAATGCTGTCTCATCATTATGGACTTGCTCATGGAACTGCATGGATATTAGTGGAAAATCAAGGGTAGTGGGAAAAGGGAGGGCATTATAGGAGCAGCCAGGAGGCTGAATGTCCATGCAATCACCTTGTGGAGACTGAAATTCTCATCTCCAGTGAACTATTTGCCCTTTCTACCAGACCACTGCAGCTTTTATTCTGTTGTCTCTTATTCTGATGTTTATTCAGTGTTTTGGAATAGAAGGATCAGGATTTGCTTATAGCTTAAAAGCAATATTGAGGGATAAAAAGTCTCCTCTGACTTTCCTGACAGATTGAATTGCTGTTTTCTGATTATCCCTAAATCAGTGTAATTGTAAAGAGTGGAAAATGGACAGGAAATACATTTGACACAAACTTTCCATCTTGACTTGCACACTGTACACACATTAGCCCTTAGGGTATCCCAGGGTGTCACAGTCTGAATCGTTTCAAGGTCTGAAAATAATTCTATTTAATGCTGGTGTCACACAGGAATAATATCACAAGTGTTTTCCCATGGTAGAGTTTAATTATCTGCTCTCAGCAGTGGAAATGGAATTGCTTTATGCCACCCTTTTTTTACACTGGGTGCATCTTTGAGTGCTGGGCACAGCTGAGCTGGCTGCTCCCTGACAGCTCAGAGACATGTGGAGGGGACAAATTCCTTCTGCTGGGAATTCCAGTGAAGCCCTAGGAAGGGATACACCAGAGGTACCCCTTGGGTATAAAACTTCTGTGCACAGACATGGAGGGCAGGTGTATCACATCCCCTGGCAAAGGAGTTAGCTACTCCCTACTGGTGCTGGAAGACAACAGGTCAAAGATTTTACTAGAGTCCAGAAATCTCTGTAACTGAGAAAAATTATCAATTATCAGACAAATCTGGCCCTCCCTTCAACATTCTGAGTAAATATTTAAAGACATGAAGCAACCACTTCCCTAGGAAGAAGATTCCTCTTTGGCTGGATATTTGTTTTCTTACAGCATATTTCTCTCTAGTCTTAGGCACTATTTTGTTGTCTTTAATATCCCTTGATTACATCTTGTTATCATCTTGTCTTGATTAGCTTTGTGGCTCATTATACAAAAAGGGTGCTAATCTCTGTTAATTAGTTCCTTATATTAAAGTCAGTTGAGGTTTGTAGCACAATAAGTGAGCTGTATTTCTGATGATAAATAATTGGCTGTCAAGGAATCCTTAGCATGAAATCATGGCAGTATAACTGATGATACTTTAATATTTTATGTGGGTTTGTATGTGTTTACTACAGTACTTCTTGGTTCTTCCAGCTGCAATTCCCAAAACTTTTTTTTTTTTGCCCTCAGTTCTGTTACCATCTTGAATGTTCCTTACTCCATGCTACATTCTATGATTTCATTATTTCATTGTTAGACAGCTCTTTTGTTCAGAAAACTGTCTCCTGTAAATGGCAGGAAGGACTTTCTTCCTTTTCACACGTCTTTATTGTGTTCTGGTTTTGCTGTGCTATAGCATTGGATATTCTAAGGTCTTTGGAGAACATTAACACCTGAAATGTTTTCTGGAGTACTGGCAATAGGAGATGGGATGTAAGGTTGTAGCGATACTTTAAATCAGTGGGATGCTCCTGTATTTCACCAGAAATCCAAGCCATTGCTCTGTACTTGGCCCCCACTGATGATGGCCACGGTTCCATGTTGTGGTATCTCTCAGAGGTTGCCTGAGCTGCTGCTCAAGAGGGAGAACTGTGGGAACTGGGTGTAAGGACTAAGCCCCTCTGTGCTTGCTGACCTCTGGGACATAACCCAGAAGATGAGGCTGAACCAAACCCAAGCCATGTCCCAACTTTCTGGTATGTCACAGTGCTGGATGTCTTTATTTTCTGGAAGGGAAACAAAGATGTGCTTTTCAGCATTAATCCCTATCCAAACAAACAAAACCTAGGGAGTCTAATCATTTTGAGACCTGTGTTCCCACCCTGCTCTGCTACAGCTCTCATGCACTGACCTGGGTAGTGCTCCTTTCTCCTCTGTAAAATGAAATATAGACACCCCTGGGAGCACAGTGATGAACTGGACAGAAGTTGAGTTTGGCTTTTTGGCCAGTGCTAGAGAAGGTTTGTCTGAGGCCAGTGTGGGTGCCTCTGCAGCACAGCATCACTGCCCTGGCATGTTCATATAGAGAAAGGCAGCTATCAGTGTGTGCTCATTCAACCAAGCAACAGGAACAGGCAGAGGGGGAGAATGTAGGTGTAACCTCTAACCTAGTTTTCAGTCTATTTGTAGCCTTTATACTTCTATCTATTTGTTTTGTTAACATGCAGGCCTCAGTAAAATGCCAAATGTCCCTGCTACTGTGTCACAGTCAGCAGGGTTGAGTGGGGTTTCCCTGCATGCATGTCCCTGATGAAGCCAGCACAGTCTCCCTGAAGTGCTCTAGTGCATTCATTTCAGTAGGAATCCTTATGGTTAAGTAGATTATTTCTTTGCAGAAGGGTTGGGGATATTCCTGGTATGGGTATCCTGATCTGAAAGATATTTGGTGAGAGCTTTGATCTAATGTGCTGCTTTTCCCAAGAAGCAGCAGAGAGATCAGTGCATGATTGGTCTTGCATAGTAAGGGTGGCTTGCCACATGGAAGAGAAGTAGGGCTGTCCTGGGTTGACTGTATGATATTGCCTGCTCTATGCCAGACATGAATCATGTGCCTTTCTGAGTCTTCACGTTGGGTCTGAGAGAAAGGGAGAAAAAAATGCTGAGCAGTTTGTGCTCAAGGACACACACACGCCCCTGTGTTCCTGCAGTGGAGCAGAGGAAAAGCACCTTCCTGCTTTTTCCCAGCTCTTGGCTCCTTTTCTCAGGAGAGTTAAAACTCTTTGCTTTTTAGCTAGCTTCTTGTTTGCAGCTGGAGCAAGGAGTTTCCTGGGACTTTGACTTCTTCTACTCTTCTGGACTGTTCTGCAACACCAGAACATCACTGGGAGGCCCCACACCATGGCCCAGAGGGGCCCAAACCCCAGCTCTGGAGAGAGAGTAGAGCCACACACCCACAAAGGACTTTGAAAATCTTCCCAGTTCTTCTCCACACCGAGAGGTTTTGTTATTTAACATTATTCATTCTTCTCAGTACCTGTGTGCACTCTGCTTGTTAAATAAATAGTTTTTTTCCCTTTCCTCTGAGGAATTTCTTTCTGAACCTGGTGGGGGAGGGGTGGCTGAAACCTGTCTTTTATCAGAGGATGTTTTACTCCAAATTTGTCTCAAACAAAGACAAGGACAAAAAGCTAAAGAAAGTAAGAGAAGTGTCAGTTTGAGCAGTTGGTTGAGGAATCCTTGAGTTATATGGTCCCCTCAAATACTGTAATGTTTTGATTCTCATTAACATGCATTTTACAGAGCAGAAAAGTAAGTCAATTATTTTAGTCCCAATGATCAATTTTGAAGTACTTTAGCTAGCTTGCTGCTTGTTTTCAGTTTTCTTACATTCCGGATGGAGCCTAGAAGTACCCCCCAAATATATACTTTATGATTTGCTTTTTATTGCCCAGCAATACTTCAATTTTATAAAATTACCAGAAAATTTCTTCTGTTCAAGTAACACACATAGAAAAATTATTAATGTGACTCTCCCCAGAACCACATTTATTTCGAAGATTGCTTTGACATAGTACAGGGGAATTCTGGAGCACGTTAATTCCATTATAGCAAAGATCACATCCCTCTTTTGCTCAAATCCTATGGGACTTCCATTTTCAAGGAGCCTCAGCTTCACTTTTGCACATTGACACTCAGCTGCTTGTTCTCTATACAATAGGATTTATATAAGTAAATATGGTAATCCAGAGATAGGCGGAATGAGCTTGGTATCCATGGAGTGGGCTTGTCTCCTGTGTGCAAATGCTGCAGTATTCCTTTGCCATGCTGAACTCATTTATCCAGTGCCTGCTCACATGAGGGAGAACACAGAGCAGTCAGGTGCTGACACCCTTTCCATTCTCAGCATCAGCACCACTGTGGGCCGTGCTACAGCTTTTCTGTTAGTTCATATGGCAGAGCATTTTTAAAAGCAGCCACTGTACCTGGAACTGATGTTGATCATGTGTGCAAATCTTCAGAGGTTTTGTGATACAAAATCCATCCTAACTTTAATCATAAAATTATGTTCTTCCACTGCACAGTACTTAATCTGGTTTGTACCAATTTACCAGTCTTTCAGCTTACATTTCTAGTCTCTCTAATATACTGTGTGAACTCTGGTCAGATCATGGAGTTTTATATGACAGTTTGTAAATTTTATCATTTCTTCCAAGCAATGTAATTTCACAACAAACAAAATTTATAAAAATAATATAAAGCATCCAATGCTTATAAATAGGCTAACCTCTGGGCATTCCATTTTACTGTGTGGTAGTTAGAGCTCATCTGCAAAATAATAATGGTTTATTTCTCAAGGATATGTACCAAAGTCTCAGATAGTTTTGATATTTGAATTGCTGAAGGATCACAGTACATACCAAAACTATTTTTAGCGTTTGAGAAGCTGCATGTGTAGAGTGATGCAGATTTAAATAGTGAATAAGATATTTTGACAGTGAAATATTTTTTAAAACATACACTGAATGTTTGTGAATTATGAGCTTTATCCTCAGTAGTCAGAATAATGTATTTATACCCATTAGTGAAAAAGTCATAAATCAGAGTGGCAAGATATCTTGCTCACAAATGCTTTTATGTATGCAGATGCCTGTACTCTTCCCACTTTCAACTGAACAGTTGTGTTTATTTCATTATCCCAAACCATAGTGGTGAAAATCACCATAGCTTGCATTACAATCTAGTGAGATAAGCTGCTTAGCTCCTGTTGACTCCTGCCCATAGTGAAAAATAAGTGAGGAATCTTATGGTATTGAATTCTATATTGATAGGACAAATTGTGGCAATTTCTCAAAGATTATTTCTGCGCTACGAGTTGGAAGTCCCTAACTGAACGAAGATAGAACCTGGTGTGAGCATTGTGACTGTTTCCAGTGCTGAGTATTCCAATTGTGTGTGCTCTAGTGAGTTGTGTTGCTGCTGGAGGACAGAATTTTAAAAAAAGCATTCTTGCTGCATGAGTGGAACACAAAACGTCACCAAAAGATCCTCTTAACCCAGGAGTGACTGCTAATTTGTAGGTGAACAAGCAGAGTGGGCATACAGCTGGCTTGCAGTATCCCTTCTGAGTCTCTTTTCTGTTCTGGACATGGAAGTATGTGCCTAAAATGTACATTTTAATCTAAGACTTGAAGCAAAAGTGTCATTGTGGGATGAATCCTGTCAAAAGAAGATGCCTTATTTTAATGATTGCCTAGCTAACAAATTAAGAATGTTTTTACAGCAAAACTAAAGAAAGCACAATGCAGGACAAAGTCACAGTCTTGTAAAATAATAATAAAAAGAAGATTATAAAATAATCCAGTAGCACCTGTTGTTTAAAAAATGATGAATCCTGAAGTGAAGACTGTCATGAATAAGATACAGGTGAAGCTCTCAAAGAAATACTTTAGGGAATTTCTTTTAATAAGATCTGAAAAGTATGCCTTGGGCATAATATCACAAAACAGAAATTTGAAAACCTTGAGCCAACTTTCTCTTTTACCATTGTAATTTGACCGAGCTATTGTAGTTAATCACTGGATATACGGTAGCTACAAGTTCCATCCTTTAGGTAACCTATTAGAAGTTCAATAATTAGAAAAGTTTCAGCTATTTCCCATCATAGCTAAATGGTTGGAAAGATAGTGTTAAAGCCCTTTCTTAAGAATTGTAAAGAAGAAAGGTACTTCATTGGGAACCTCCCATTCTCAGTTGTTCATTAGTGTCATGCAAAGAGGAAAAGAAATTTCAGAATATTGAGACATTTCAGTGAGGTGCCTAAGGGAAAGTAAGGAACACTTGACATGCAGTGAACCCAAACTTACAGGAATCCGATGCCCTCATCTCACTAAAATCGTAGGTAGTTTTGTGCCAGTGGGAGCTGAAAGTGCTTAGCCTTGTGTGAACAATCTCTGAGATTGCAATTTACTCCTGCACTCAGGGCTGCTGCAAAGGGCCCGATGGTTACAGTGGATGCCAAGTTGAAAATGAGACAACAGTTCAATTGCAAATAAGGCAAAACACACACTGAGATGTGTTGTGAGGGGTAAAGTCAGAAGACAAGGGAAGAAGGCAATGCATGTCCATTCTGACTTTGTTCTTGTTATGGGAAAATTGATGCTGACCCACTGAGCTCTTGGTTTTGATTAACAGTATGTGTACAGTCTGATTCTAAGTGTGTTTACTTGCATCAGCTTACTTGGGGTACTTTAGTTTGGGCTAAAATCCTGAGCTCGGTTTGAGAATGGTTGAGCTTTGTATAAAATGTATGAAGTATTAGGGAGCCTGTTTCAGACAGTGACTCCATGTCACCTTGAATATCTTACTGTAACACTGAAGAACTAGTTTGATCAACACTTGTCAGGAAAGCAGTGGTCATAGAGGATTGTTAAAAGAGGAGCTCATCCTCCCTTGGGGTGAGGGAATGGTAGAAATGGTCTCTGTAGGTATCTTGCCTTTTTTTTGTCAGCCCTCAGTAAAATGAAGCAATGATAAACTGTCTGGTTGCTTTTATTTTTCTGTCTGTCTTTAGTTTTACTCCTGAGACCCTTTCAAGCACTACAGGCCCCTGAAGCAGGAGGAGAACTCTCTACATAAGTATATACAAATAAGTATATATAAGTATATAAGATTTGGTGGTGTGTCAGTGCATGTGAGTGTGCAATCTGTGATCACATCAGTCTCACTTAATCCTACCTAATACTTGGTATACTGAGTAGCTCAGTTATCTGGCAGTTTGAGTGTGACCTCCACTAATGATTTTAATGTAGCTTGTTCTCAGAAATGTGAACATCCTGTTCATTGTTTACAGTGGATTCCTTTGAAAAAGTTGCAGATTAATGTATTTTTTTAATTGTAAGAATCTTACTAATAGGAATAACATCCAAATGCACAATTTGTTTGAGAATCTATAAGGTCATTCTCCACGCTGTCCTCAGGCAAGGAAATGACATTTTGAAATATTAGATTTTAAAGTGTATGAAAGACCCTGCACCCAAAGTAGTGCAGGAAATCAAAAACATTGTTACATTAATGCCTTGATTCCGGACTCTGTGAAACTATGTTATGAAATTTGCAGCTGCAGTTTTCTTGCAGAATATCATGATATATTAAAAAGTCTATGGAAATAGACAGGGTTTGTGTGAACCTTCAAAACAAAACCAAACAGATTGTGAGTCCAAGTTTGGCTGGATAGCACATCAGTCATCTTTTGGGAGTCATTGTTAAACAGTAGATGTGGAATAGTGTCTTAGAATTTAAGTCAAGTGTATTTTAAATGGGATTTACTTACTTATTTCCAGTTTCACTAGGGAAGGCAGCATTTACAGAAGACACCTTTGAAATTGTGGTTTTCATTCTGAGTTTTGTCCTGTGTCTGTGAGAGTTGGTTGAAGGGAAGAGAATGACACCTTATGAATATTTTTAGTCTTACGCTGTTTTGCAGTATGGTATTTACACAAACCACTGGAGAGGTCACTTTATAAATTGGCAACAAGTTTCACACTTTCACAGCTAATAGGAGAGCTGTTGTTGGTTCTTACCTTTTTCCAGTCTTCCACCTATAACATCATTCTAAAACAAAGCCAGTGAGGGAATTCACTTTTGTCTTATGCTTTCAGTTAAAATACATACAAAAATAATAATTGTTCAAAATAAAAACATGAGTTTCCTCAGTTCAGCAAGGTGAGCTCTACTTCTCAAACTCTATTTTCATGGGGTAGCTTTACTCTGCCTTTCATAGCTGCATTCCCCCTTGGTGCTGCAATGTGCACTGAACTTTGCCATTTTAAGTGGCTTCAGAGAATGCCTCCCTCCTCAGCACTTGTGTTTGTGCCTTCTCAGCACGACAGGGAGGAACTGTGACAAGCCAAGATAAACTGACAGCCTTTCACATAGCAGTTGAACAGAAATGAGAAGAAACAGGACATTCACTTTGGTTTTCCAGTTTTGTAGCCTTCATATGGACAATATGAACAATGCTGATTTTCCTCTCTACTGCATGTGGGCTATTTTGAACTCAAGGAGACGTGTTCATATTTACAAGGACACTCCTCATGCTATAGAGAACATTTACATAGAGCTGGATGCAGTTGTTTTCTCAGATTTGGATGTGTCATAATTATCTCACTTTTGTGACAGATCCTTGACATAAAAACTTGATTCAGACTTGTACAGCTCCAGAGAAGATCACTACATCTTGTCCTCCAGTTAGACAAAACTTTTACCATTTGTATTTCTCAGACGAGGATTAACATCAGATACATCCATTCCTGGAAAACAGTGAAAATACTGAGTGCAGTCCTCAGAAGAAATCCTTTCTCCTCTCATTGTGTCAGTCTCTGAATAAAAGTTAAATTCTAAAGCAGACCTCAATATAAATGAACTTAGGCTGTATTAGAAGCAGGTTTTAGATTTTGTGTAAATCTAAGAATATGGGAGGTTGCTGGCTGGACTGCTTAACAAACAAGTTTTCCCATGGCTTTGATGCAATTGCTTATAAATTGAAATTGGAATCCAGTGTCTGCTGACCTGTATGGATGCCCAATTCAGGGCTGGGCAGTGGAAATTTGTTGGGGCCATGATGTTCCCTCCTTTTGCTTTTACCTTCTTCTACTCCTTGATGGTATTCAGTTCTGAAACTCCCATTTAATTTGGAATATTGGTTGTGTGCACTGTGTAATTATGAATTCCATACTCCATGGCCTTACACTCATTATTCTGCATACACAGTCCTTTGTCAAAAGGGCAAGAAGGGACACATGCTCAGTATAGATGAAGCTGTCTGTGTGAAAGGATCTTCCAAGTCTGTCTCTGCACTGGGGAAGGATGAGGCCATTTGATAGTCACAGCTGAATTTTGGCTAAGTCGAAGTGTTCACTTGCTGCATGTTCCCCATATACCAGTGAACAAACATCAGCTTAATCAAGCACAAATGAAAAGCCCCAATTCTCAGATGAAAGAGTGAAGGCAGATTTGCATGTATCACCCACATAAGTATATCATTATGGAGTTTGATCCTTATCTCTGTGATACTTCGGGATGTGCACAAAAGCTTCCTCAGACTGTTATGCTGTGAGTCCTGTGTGGATGTTAAGGACTCCTCTGTGGGGACTGTGTAAATCCACAGAGGGACTGTGCAGTGCTCACTCTACAGCATGGGGAGAGGGGAGTGACAAGTTTTTATTTAATTTTACAGTATCCAAAAGGCAAGGCTCCCATGTGATACACTTCCACTCAAGAGACTTTAGTTTTTGCCATAGAATTTGTGTTTCTTAAAGCAAAACATCAGTCCATGACTGTGTCACATAAACAAATGCGGGTATTAGAATTGTTCCCCACTTGCTGTGGGAGTTTTTTTCCTCCTGCTGCTTGTGTGACTTTTCTTTCTCAGTGGAAATCCCACTTAGCTTAAACTTGTGGCTTTTTTTCTCAAAGTATAACCTCAAGCTAAACGTTTTTGCTTATGTTGCTATTTTTTACAATGGTTTAAGCTGAAGTTAACCTTTGTATTAGCATTTTAATGGAAAAGGAGATTCTAGCACTTAGCAAGTCGTTTTGGCTGCTTTCAAATGGCAACGTGATAAAGGTATGAAATGCTGTTTTCCACTGTTTGCAAATTCTTTCTTTTCCTACTGCAAGACTCTTCTTCCTTTATTGATATAAAGAACACCATTTGGCAGGGACATCCCAGGTCATCTGTTACAGTCATTTTCTTTATAACAGCATCAAATACTCGACTTTATAAGGTAGTCAGTCCTGTTTTAAATGAAATTGAGGGGGTTTTGCTCATGCTTTCTAAGCCTATTCTGAATGTACTCTTTACTTTTTTTTTCTCA
This sequence comes from Rhipidura dahli, assembly GCA_013399225.1. Taxonomy (NCBI): domain Eukaryota; kingdom Metazoa; phylum Chordata; class Aves; order Passeriformes; family Rhipiduridae; genus Rhipidura; species Rhipidura dahli. The sequence continues at coordinate 259,176 of VXAC01007780.1, forward strand.
TTAAAAAACCTCTTCATAGCTTAAATGAATTCATGGTCAGTTATACCCATTTGTTTCAATTCCAGACAATGTCCTTTAGCTGAAATATTGTTCTTTTAAGTGAAGATGATTTTCCAAATATGGTTCTGTTGCCACAGTCCTTCCTTACAAATGTCCCCATTGTGTGACACTGTATAGGGAGCCCTTTCCTTCCTGAAAGTGGATCAGGACACTGTGTGCCTAAGTAAATAATATTGAAAGTACTGTCAGCTTTGCAGAGGTACTGCAGTTCTAACACCCTCCCAAAATAGTGGAGGTTAAGCCATGTGAAAATTGAAGGGCAAATATCTGATTTGTTGTACAGGCAAGACTTAGTTATTAAAAGTTCCCAAGACAATAAAGGTTATAAGGTAATGATTATAATAATAGCTTGTTCCTGCCTTGCTAGGATTTTCACTAGATGTTAATTCTATTACTATGAATCAAATTTGTTTTATGTATGGTCTTGTTTTCTTAGGAAATACCTACTGATAAAAACAGGCCTTGCTTTATTAAAAATTCAGAGCATTATCCAGATCAGTTGTCAAGCTGGATATATTAAACCAGAAGATGTATTAACATTAGCAGACACAAAGTGTTGTGTCCAGCAAGAGGGAAAGCTAGGCACACCTACGAAGTGTACCCCAAAGACACCTTTAGGTGAGAGCACATTGTGGTGCTGTGCCAGTGGAGCCACAGTGGTTCCTTAGTGCAAGTCTAGGGCAGATGTTGGCAGGATGAGGCTGGTGATAACAGCCTGTTGAAGGGGCTTAATATTGAAAAAAATTAATCTCTGCACCAGTAAAAGTGCTGGGAAAGTGCTTTTCTGACGGTGTGTGTGGTGCTTTCACAATGAAGGGTTTGCTGACTGTCACTCAAAAAAGAAATCAGAAGCAAGAAAGTACGAGATGAAGCCAGACAGATGCATACAGGACACAGTGTCCATGTGGTGGGGATGTGTGGAGGTGAAATAAGGGGACAACTCACAGCAATCAATGTGATCACGTGAAGCCATTTGTTGTTGACAAAATACACACTTATACAGCATTTTGGGTTCTGAATACGTGATGATTCGAACGTCGTCTGGTCCAAAGAAGTATAATGATTGGATGCTTGCTGCTGTTAGCATGTTGCTTCTAAACTTCTGACTGGACACTTGCTGCAATGGCTATTCACCACATTTCATCATTTCACATCCTTTTTGTTCAGCATAATCTATCAATCCTTTTTGAACTGAATTATTGTTTCAGCTGTTCCTAAACTATACTTCTTTCATATTGCTGAACTAACTTATTGTTTCAGTGATTCCTAAACTGTATTTCTTTTGTGCTGCAGTCAATACATCCTTATTTCCTATGCTTTGGCTGTTTCTTTTTCTTTCCTCCGTGGTGTTACCAAAGAGAGCATATCCTTTATTCAGCTTGATTCAATGTTGGGAAAGCTGGGTTATGCATTCCCAGTGTCCATTTTCCTGGAAGAATTCCTCAACAGGGATGGTGCTGTCCCTGTTCCCTGGCCTCTCCTGGCTGGAGAGGGAGGCCGAGCATCAGCACATGCCAGCCCTGGGCTGTGGCAATGAGTGGCATCTACAACGTGCACTTACACCGGAACAATAGGAGGGGGTTTTCCTTTGCTGGCTGCAAGACCAGCTGATAGAAAGCTACATTTTGCTTGTAAATTGGTTGAATAATGGTTTGTTTGGGGAGAATGTTGGATCTTGCACACAGGTATCTGATGAGGCTGTGTTAAAAGACAGAAACCTCCATCTGCTGTACAAGTGCAGTTCAGTGTAAGTGTCAGAACAGCAAGTCATCGGGGCTTATGTGACTTAGCTGTGCCAAGAGTTATTTATATTCTTTTATTGAGAGCGAGGTCTACAAAGCTGCTGTCCTGAAGAATCAGAAATTCAAGTACAGGAGGATTTCCAACCAAAAGATGAACATTGGATCAGTAAATTAAATTTAGTTTTAAGAGGATAAACATACGTTGTCAGGCACTCCACCATTCCTATTCCCACTGGTTTGGGATGGTGTGGGTTGGTGATGTTGCATTACATTAATATAAAAGATTTCTGTGTGGCTGGGTGACTGTAACTGAGATTATCCACTCTGCCAGAGGAGAAGCAGCTGTTCATGTAATGTATTTTCTGGTTTGGATCAACTATTTTGTTTGGACAGAGTACAGATTTTCCAAATTGCTTTTCCATCCTTTTAAGCAAAGAATCATGAGAAGAATAAAAACACAAAGACCATGTGTTAAGTCTTGAGATCACTCTTGCTGCAGAGTTAAATGGTTTGAGTTTAATAATAATAAGTATGATTATGACCATAATCACTTATTATTATAATTTTATTTCGTATTTAATATTAATGAAAATATTTTCCAAAATGGTGATATCTTTACCCAATTTGTATGCATTTTGTCCAATTTTCAAAAGTATTAATTTTAAGAAGCGCTTACAGGTTGTTGGAGTTTATATATGTTCTGTTCAAGTATTGTAACCACAGGCAGGTACCCCAAATTCCCACATATAAAATTGTCATTTTCATTTGAAATAGTTCAAAAGTACCATTTGAACCACTCAATTCCTCCCAAGTTCATTGTACTTGGGGTCAAAATTTTAACAGCAAAGCTGTCAATTGTGTCTTAAATTGTACTTATTTGATTTGTCTGCATTTAAGATGCAAAATTAGAGGCATGTGGCATGATTTAATTGTGGATCATGCATGCAAGAGGAATGTTGTTAGTATGCAACTGCGAAGTAACTGGTGTTTGCCAGCTGCTGCTCTGACTCTGCTCTGCTAACAGACTGTTGACTTTGTGTATACGTAATGATTTTTTCAAAGAATCAGTGATCATTGAGGCAGCAATAACTGGCACTGGGGAAACCTCTTGAGAAGTCTTCCCTAGCAGTTAGTGATGTGTTGATTTCACTGGCTTTTGAATAGCTGGAAAGTGTGCTAATTTTCAGTTGTGTAGTAGCACTTAATTAAAAATGCTATAGAGACTTGAAGGGGTGGGGTCAGCATTGGGTGAGATCGTGGTAAGAGAGCAGTGTGTACTGATGAGTCTGAGGATGAAGTACAGTCTTAGATTAACTGAGCAGTGGATCAATAGAAGTGTGTGTCCAGCCCACCAAGGTCTTTTCAGAACAGAGAACTGATTTATGCTCATGCTAAACATCAAATATATGCAATGGTGGCAGGTCTTAGAGCTAAGGCTCAACCAAAGAATAAGCTTAGGGTTTGGATAGGATCAGGACAGAGAGAAAACCTGATTTGTAGCTGTAATTTCGTTTGAGCAGGTACCAGTGTGAAGCAACCTTCTGCATGGTGTTCAGGAGCAGAACTAAGCAGAAACAGGAAGTGCTTCTCTTCATTTTATTTTCAAAACACTACTGCCGTTGTCCTTACTCCTGCTTTCCTGCTTAACACAGAGTAGAGCAAAAGCTCACCCCTTTACCTTATATATTGGTATAAAACAGGTTGCACATGTGGATGACTGAACAGGTTTATTAAAAAGAAAAAGGCAATAGTTAAGGTTCTAGCTGCTGCTGCTGTGCAAGAAGCTTTCAGAACTTTAAATTAGTTTAAATTAGGAAGTTTTATGTGCCTGAATCTGAAACTTGAGAATGTAAGAGTCATTGCAATCAATTCAGTTGCTTAATGAAATAACAAAAGCATCATACGAAATTGTGCAAAACCAGGGGAAATTCAATATCGTGTAATCCTATACACAGATTAATCAAATTAATGGCAAGGTATGAAAGGACACATTTGGGAGATTATGAAAAAAGTCAGCTGTACAGAGTTTTAAGAGCCTTGGAAAGGGAAGATGGGCCATTGCTCAATGCTGTATGACAAGTATAGTAGTTAAATATGATATTTTGGGAGAAAAAAGTAATTTTTTTTTTTTTGCTTTTTCTTTATGAAATCTCCTCAATCTATTTGTTTGGCTTCAAGGAAGTTGAATATGCTTCAAAGATATTGTCTGAATTTTCTGAAGAAAAATACAAAAGTATGTGTCATGTAGCAAAAATGCCAGACCAAGGGGTTTCTATTTGTGAACATATTACTCTTCCTTTTTGTTTTATTTTGGCTTTTTAAAATTATTTTTATATAAAACTGGATTTGATATTAATTTACAAACAATTTCAGACAAAAAATAACAAATCTTTTCCTTTGTAAACCATTTGTCTGAAAAAGTTAATGGGGCTCCTATCTTGAATATCTGAGAACTGCTCAGTGTTCAAACCATGTGAAAATATAATTGGAGTCTCCAAGTTTCTGCTTCTTCTCACTGTCATATTTTAAATAGAATAAACAATATGTAGAAGTGAAAATGAAATAATTATAACCTGAGAGGGGTGACATTTGGGAAAAGAGGTAATATACCCAAATCTTTTAATAAAAGTTATGAATTAAGAAAATGTGCTAACCAAGAGTATCAGAAAAAAGAACATGAAGAATTTGACCTTACTGCCAAACTATAGCCCCCAAAATTTAGGAAGTTGGAATGCAGGTGCCAGATTTACTCTCCTCAGTAACAGGCTGCTGTGCCAGTGCTTAGACCACAGAAAGGATCAAGAGAGATGCCAGCATGATGATATTAAACCCAAAGCTTCTGCTTGCCCTGAGTGTGCTCACGTGACACTGCAGTATCATCTCTCAAAGGAAACATCCCCAGATGAAATTTACTTCACTAGAGGGACTCAGATTAGAAAGTTTTCCAATCTGAGGGGTTCTGCCTGCTTTTAAGGCTATTATTCCCATTCAGCAGTCCAAAACACATCAATTAAGATGAGACCGGGCCTTTACGTGGGGTCTGAGTAAAGCACTCCTTCACTTGGGGTAGAGAGCTCGTTCCCATCAGGGCACCAAGTCACAGCCCACATCTCATATCTCTGTTCCCTGTACTAAGTCCCCCAAGGAAGTGCTCCATCCCCACATCCATATGCCCATGACTTGTACTTGTGCCTCTCCTCTTCCCAACTAGGATCCCTCATTCTTTTTTCTCAAAGCAGGCATTTCAGTCTGTAATATTGGTAAATCCTTGCCATAAGAGGCACAGGGAAATGGAAGGGAGGAGGAAGAGAGCTTGTACCATTAGAGGGATGGAAGGAGCACACTATGTGGTACTGTTTTCCTCTCACCATAGTGCAAATCTACAGATTTTGAGCATTCCGTGATGGATGCCACTCGTTCTAATCCAGATATTTCAAATATGTTGACAGAGCAGAGGTGAGCACCAGGGAGAAACCTGTGCTTCTCTGAAAACACTTCATCAAAGCCTGTTCATTGTGACTAACAGTGATCAGCGTACAAAAGAGACAGTGGCATCTCTTGAGTTCAGATGATAATGAAAGAAAAGAGAGAGAATAAGCAACTTTCCTCGGATGCAGCCAAAGCTCCTTTCAAGTCAGTTTGCCTGCCCTGGCCAGCTCAGCTCAGTCACAGTGCAGAGTATCTGCCTCAGCCTCAGTGTCAAGGTGAGCACAGAGACTACTGACCCTGAGCTGCTGCTTCTCTTGTGGCTCACACCAGACCAGGTTAAGTCAAGTTCTTCAACCTAAAAAAATATGTCTGCAGAATAATCCTTGTTGGTTCATTTCCATTCCAAGTAAGCATAAATACTCTTCCTGAGTTCTCACAGGGCTGTGGGTGTTGTGCTGCTCAGAGCTTGGCTCTCAGGTAGAGCTCCTGTAGTTCACTTATTATTTAAGGAAATATCAGACTGCCAAAGTTGGAGAGACAGTGTTTTGGGATAGGCATGTTTGTAAAATCTGGGAGGAAAATACTGGGGAGGAAGATGGGGGGAGAAAATACTCTGTTAGATGTCTGTGTATTGAAAGTGACAACACCTAATACTACCAGCAGGAAAATTTATATTGTATTAAATTAATGTACTGTATTATGGGATGCTTTTATACAGCAATTTTGTTTTCTTGGTGAAGCTTTGCATTGAGAAGTAATAAAGAAAGTTCTAGTATAAAATATGCTACCTTCAACATTCATAAAACATGCTGTACTTTAAAGGACCCAATCCTGTTCACAGAAATGGAAACTTTGCCATTGACTTCTGTGGAAGCAAGGTCAGCTACAAAATGATCAGTTAAAAAGGATTCCAAGAATGATTTATTGTCCTCGTGATATTAATTTTCACCCCATTAGCATTCCTTTTCGTTAGTGTGACCTTCAGTCTTGCATAGTGAAATGCTTATTGCTCCAAACAATGACCCACCACGATGTGAATACAACTGATAAGGCAATGATCTGAGTCAAATAAGGCAGTGATCTGAGTCAAACTACATAGTGCCCATGGGCAGGAGCTTCTTGTACAGTACACTGGACTCCTGGTCTACACCTTGTATTGATTTTGGACATCCTGCCAGTACAAAATCTGTGTAATTCTAATAAATCAGTGAATGTGTAGGTTTGAACACCTGTCTGCCCTTGGAATGAATTCCTTATTTTGATTTTCTTGTGAGCGTGGCTTTCGTTTAATGTATGAAATTGTCTTTATCTCAACCCATGAGTTTTCTTACTTTTACTCTTTTGATCCTCTCCCCAGTCCCAACATGGGAGAAGTAAGCAAGTGTGGGTGTGAGTTGCCAGCTGGGGTTAAACTACGACACTAAACTATAGTGTCCAGACAAATATTTTCTTGAGGGGTGAAATGTTAATTTTATTCTTCAAATAAAAATATCAACTCTGGATCTATCAAATGGAAAACAAGCAAAGGACTAATCCCAGTGGAATTCAGTTACCAACCACCTGTATCACAGACCTGGGAAATCCTGACTTGCAGTTTCCATTGAAAGATAGAGATGTTTGATGTAGTGACAGATGACACACTATACTGTATGTTCTTTTTCTATTGCTGTTGGAATTTTATATTTAGTGAATTAGTCATGATTGATGATAGTGTTTTAAGGACTTGCTAGTTCTTCCTGGGAAAAGATGGTATATTTTAGCTATATTAATGGTTTAAGACTTTAGGATAGCAACATATATTTTTTTAATCTTTCAGTAGTGAAACCACAATTTATACAAATGGATTCACTCTATCTTTAGCTCAAGCAACTCTGACAAAAGATGTCGTTTGAAGTAATGTTGCTCATCATTCATAGATGCCAAAGCTTAAGGCTCCATTGCTTTGATATGAAATTGTGTTGCAGTTTTCTGCTTCTTTTAATATCAGTATATGGCGTTAATCATATTTTAACTGTTTTAAGCAGCTCCAGATTAGACTAACAGAACAGAAAGGTGCTGATTTGCCAATAGAAACATAGATACTAACTTGGGAGTATGTAGAAGGAGAAAAGCAGCATTCCAGCAACAACTCAGAATTCCCTAAATGTCAGCTCTGGAGCAGTTAAAAAATAATGCTACAATGTGTTCAGCCAAAATTGCCAATTTACGGCACAGTACAGTATATTAGATCCCTTTACAGCACCTTGGTAAGGAAGCACATCATTGCAGAATAACACCAAGGGCTGGAAGAGGTCTCTGACTTGCTCTGGTGTATTTGCTAAAGTGCAGCCCAATCCTGCAGTTGTGTTTGAATGTTCCCTGTGGTTGTGATATCAGTAATGCATGTATGGGGGCCCATCTCAGCATGGGTAACAGACAACAAAAGCATGGCACAAAAAGTACTCTTTAGACACAATCTGAGAGTAATAACAGATTAGGACAGACATTCTACCCTAAAAGCATGTCTAACATTACTGCTGCACTGTGCTTTTGCTTTTGTGATCCAGCCCTTTTAAGATGCCACAGTGCTTTTACTGATTAAAAAAAAAAAAAAAACAACACAACAACTAAACAAACACCAGCTCTTTCTTTCTGTATTTAATCCGCTGGTTCTCTAAAAGGCATTGCTATCATATGGTTTGTAGATAAGTGGTAGATCTTTATATAGTGCCTGTATTAAAAGTGTGCGGACACACAAAGATTTTCTTTATTTACTAATTGAAATCTGTGAGAGAAAGTGCTAATAGTCCCACCTCTAATCCTGTATTTAGATTATCTCCATACTGCTCTGGTAAAAGACTTTGTTCTGTAATTCTTAATTCAGATGTTGTTCACCTCCTGAGAAACTGTCATCCTCTTTTAGCTAGGCATCTCACATCTTTCAGTTTAAGCCATTGCCTTACTTTGCTAGAAAACAGACCTTAGAATTGAAGTAGAACACTTGCTGAACAAGACAATCTTTTTCCCTGTAATAAATAAAAAGGTGTTTGTTAGCTGTTGTGTATCAGAAGGAGTTGATGGAGGTGTGTGTGTTGATTAGAGACAACTGTATGTGGTGGATAATGCATTTAAAGCAGACAACAAAATGGAAGAAAAATTTCAAATGGGGGTAGGTGGTAGATAAAACAATCACATGTGCCTGGGCAGGTTATGACACTCTGCAGCCTTACTCTTTCCTGCCCTGCCACTGCTGAATTTGTGCTCAGTCAGCCTCTCCATCCACCTGTCTTCCCATCCTTTGGGACAGATGTATTATAGATGGCAAGAATTTTTTTTTTATTATTTTGAAGGAATTTGGTGGTGTTTTTTGTTTCTTTTCTCAGATTTTACTTTTATTTTACATTGGAACAGACCCCAAAATTCTCAAATCTCCTGTCATAAAGGCATGTCTGACAAATGCTTTGTGACAATGCTGTTTAAAAAAGAAGCTTCAGGGTGGCCTGACTGGAAAATTGGAGGGGGTCTTCTTTAAATGTCTTTGTTGCTTTAAAATTGTTCCATGAGCTGGGACAGTAACACTACATAATCATACAGAAGATATAAAATGGCAGTCAAAATAGTATGTTGAGTTTTAATTAAATGATGTATTTTAAATCTAATGGCAGTTACTACCCAGAACAGATTGAATCATCCTGTTCTCTTGTTGAAAATGTCAAAGCAAAATCTTAAATTGCTTCAATACATGACTAACAGAAGATGCTTTGAATGGGAAAATGAAGAGTCAGCCAGGTTCACTACAGCAAGCTGACACAATTTCATGAGGAATTTCTCAGAAATTACATTCCTGGTGCAAAGCTTTAATCTGGGTGCTGGGAAAAAAGTAGCAGAAAAACTAAAAGCTGGGTAAGGAATGTTCCTCTGAGAACAGCAGAGCAATGGAGCTGAGGAAAGCAGTCTCTGTTTTGAGCTGCTTCACCAACATTGTCCCAGTGGCTGAGGGACAGCAGTACTGATGTCTGTCCAGGCACTTGGTGGAGGACTTACAGGAGGACAGAAAACCCCTCTCAGGAACCTGTTTGTGTGCAAGCAGTTCAGGCAGAGGCAGGTGGAATATCTGGATATTGGGGCAGCCCATCGCTGTCATGCCCATGCCCCGCTCACAGGGAGCTTGTGCTGCTTTTTTCTCGAAGTCTGGGGAAGCAAATCCCACCTCCTGCAACTTTGGGTGTATAAGCCTTGGCTCAGAGGATTTGTTAATAAAAATAGAGTTGGTTCCTCTCCTCTTTTTCCACTTGATGATTTTTGGCTCTTTCAATTTTTTTTTCTATTTTTCTCTTGATTTAAAGATTATCTTCATCTTTTAATAAAGGATGGAGGAAATATACAGAAGGATTAAATCCTTATCTGCAGCCGTTTGAAGTGCCTGTGGGACTGTTTAATGTTACATTCCAGAGGATTTGGAAGCTAGGCCTCTCTGCAGTTTCTGCTGCAGGCAGTATATATGTGCTCAAATTGACCCTCACTCACTGACAAGTTTATTTTATACTCTGATAAAAATGTCTGGTATGTTGACAACCTGCTTCACAATGGTCACATTGATTCAAAACAAGTGAAGTCCCAAAGACCTTTTTTTGGCCATGTCTTCACTGTTTTCCATTGCTTTTAGTGCTGCCTCGACATCTTCAAACTGTTTCACTGGGAAGTTCATTTGTTCCTGTCACCTGTGCTGGGTGTCACTCACTGGGCTTGTTAAAGCCCAGAGATGCACCAGTGAGCACCAAAATGCAAATCCTTTGACTTTTTAATGAATGGATCTCTGTGCAGCCTTTAATCAGCCTTTGGAGGTTTGCCTGCAATTCTTTGCATCCCCACTGACCAGTAAACATTTTCAAGTAATGTGGTAGTCTTAAAATATCATATTTACTGTTGAATAGCTGTCTTCTGCAAACCTGATGCGGTGCTTTGCACATGTTTGTGTATTTTTGTGAAAAAGAAATTGCATTCTTGGATCAGAGATGCTTCCTATGTTTGACAGTAGCTGATACTGAAAGGTTCAGGTCCCAGGCTGATCACCAGGGGTTATTCTTCTTCCCATCATCTGCTAGAAACTCTGATGTAAGTAGTAAAAGGCCGTGGAACTAACTCTGAAAATGGGTCATCCCACCAGAGGTTTCTATGGATGCTACTTTTTTTGTTAATTCTTTTAAATCCTTTGCCTCAAATAAGAAGACAAATTTCATGGGATAACTATCTCCTTCATTTCTTAAAGCACTGTCTTTCATCAGAAGATTTACATTTTCTTGATCTTTGTTCATGAGTTAGAATAAACAATAGCAAGTGTATCTATGATTTCCTTATGTGCCTATATTATGCCTGCTTTTATTAATTCTCCTGCTCATCCAACTAATAATGACATGATTCACCCCATTTTTTTCTTAACGATGCTCCATGTGCTTAGTGAGTAATACAGTTCAAAACTTCTGTGGAAAAAAAATGAAAATATAGTAGACAAACCTGGTGGAATCTATTTTGCAGCTTTTGAAGGCAAATTAGAGACAAAGAACCTACATAAATATTGCATAAATATTTTTTGAAAAGGTTTTCCTTGTCAAGTATAGTAACAGTTTTCATCACTGTTACAAGCTTAGGAAGGCACGGTGCTAATCCAAAGAATGCATCAGAATTAATAGACTGGATAGGGCAGGTGAAACCTTCTCATTAGCCCCCAGCAGAGCAAAATCAATTGGCAAGAGATGACTTAACTGAAGTTTCATGTTTTTTACTTGTAAACATAATTAATCTAAAACACATACAGTTGAAATTCTATCTAAAAACTGTTTGCGGTGTGGCAGCTTTGAAATTGTCATGGCCCTACTGAACATCAAAGCAGACTGAGCTGTTACACTGTGCAACATCTAAAATTGTCCAAAGTACAAGTTTTAAATGGTTGCTACTGCCTTTGAGACTTAAGTGAAATGCATTTTTAATGTCAGTCTTCAGTAGTTCTATCCTTTTCTTTGAAAAACTGCCCAGGGATGTTTGCTCTGTAGCAAAGGTTTGATCTGGGCTTGTCTCAGGGCACAGGTGAGCCATGAGGTTGCCTGAAACAAAAAAGTAAGAAAGGTGGCAAAATGGCATTGGCACCTCCTTCAGCAGTTTGTGGTGAGCACTGGCTGGAAGCTGCTGTTGAGCTTGGAGATGGCTTTTCCTCAAAAAGAGCACCCATTATTTTGCCTACATATGGTACCACAGATGCTTGAAATGTAGTTCATCTGATATTCATCATCCACAACAATTTTCTGTTGATACACTATCTATACCTAATACAAAATTTTTAGTTTTGGAAAATGATGGATTGCTTTGAGTTTTATTAAAACACTGCATAAAATCCACTCCATGATAATTCATGTGGCTGGAGTTGTGCTGTGGTGCAGTACTTCACTGTGCACAAGTGGTCAAATTGATAGTGGAATATTAATGGGTTGTGGGCTGCAGGCTTTTGGTAGTCTGGCTTAGGTTGACAAGAATGATAGCTTTCATTTGCATGCAAAGACTCCAGCTGTTCCCTTAAGATGGATGAAGGGACCTGGCTTCATCCGTCACCAGTTCTTTACTTTTTTATAAGACAGAAAGAAAAAAGAATTTTAAAAGCCAAAGCATAAAATGTCATTAAATGTTCTTTGCAGATCTCCTTGAAATAGAGGGTAATTTCAAGCATCTTATTTCTGCCCAGAGTCCAAGAGAAACATTTGGAGTGCAGATGAAATTATGTGTCCTTTGTGCTAAATACACTCTGTTAATCAAATAAAGCACACTCCATTTGAGATTTTCTTGAATTACATTGCAGGAAAATGTAATTTACATTTCGTAAGAATTTATTGCACTTTACTTCAGAGGAAACTCATGCTTGATTCATAAAAGCAAGCTGCATGATCCACATTTAGGAAAGGAATAAAATGATCACAGGAATCATTTTGGTTGGGAAAGAACTTTGCATAATCTAACACAATCTGTGAAATGTAGAAATGCAGTGAAAAGAAAGGTGTGTTGGCAACTGTAGGAGTAAGGAAGCTTGATAACATAATACAGTGAGAGCCCTGCTAACACAGAATTCTACTTCCTGGCACTCCCCTTGCACCACTCTAGTGACAGCACCAGTGATAACCCCTGCCATCAGTGCCACTGAATGTTTCACATCAGGAGATGCCACGGGCATTTAACACATATATTGCAGTCGTGTTAAGTGTTCAGCCCTGTTGTAATTACTTTGTGATAGGCGCCTTTTGGGATTTTGCCATCTGTGCTTCAGTAATGAGCAATCTGTGCTATTGTTTCTATTCCACTTCACCAGAGTCCTGAGTCCATACTCTGTTGCATTAAGCTCCACCACAGTCTTACCAGTTTATTTTCTACAACCCTACCTGACTTAATTGCGTTGTAAGAAGGGGGAAGAAGGTCCAGCACAAACCTGAAAATAGAAGATCCCAAACCAAAAATCTAGTTAATCTCCACTTCTCTTATCCTTTCCATGAATTCAACGGAGTTCATCCAGTACTTTCTCTCCAAAGCCATTTGGCTCTCTCTCTGTGCACTCTGATAGCATCCCACGTGCAACAGCTGGAGACATCTTAGGTGAGGAGATTGGCAGCAAAATTCTTTATTCAGAAGTGATTTTGCCCATGGAATTATAAGCTGCTCTTATTAGTTCTGGGTAGTCACCATGGGCTACAAGGTCACGCCTGCAGCAGAACCTGTTGGAGCAGCTGGTAAGAACACAACAGGCACAGCCAGTTGTTCAGGATTTTGACTGCTCTCAAAGTCAAGGGAGCTGCAGCCATGGCCAGCTTCTTCTTTGTGCCAGTAGCATGACCTGTCAAACATGGGTCTGTTCCAAGTCATTGAGGACTTAATGGGTTAGAATCAAAACCAGCAGTAACGATCCAAGATCATTTGAGTGCCTCAAAATTCATTTCCCTTGTGAACTGCATTTCAGCATGGACACAGCATCTTCCTTAAAGCTGTGATTGTGTTGTCCTCCTTTCTATGTCATAAAAAGAATTCATGTGATGAATTCCAATTATTTACTGCTAATATAAAATTGCTAAACTCCTTCTTGCAGAAAATTATGCCACAGAGGCAGTCCAAACAGTGCATTAAGGCACTCTTGATCCTAGGTAGCATTTTCAAAAAGTAGTGCTCATGGTGGTAGTGGCAGAGAGGGAGGCATCCAGCTGCTGAATCATGCCACAGCATTTTCCCAAAAGAAGCATTTCCTGCTTGAACAGTTAAAAATAGAGAAAAACTCTTTGTTATTGGTTAATGACTCCTGACTTCCACACAAATCCTGAGTTTATGAAGTTGGAGTTTTTTGAGAGTAAGTGTTCAGTGTTTATTTTCGAAGATGGAGATATTTATCCTTAGACAACATCTCATTGCAGTGGCTTTATTTCTGTTAGAGCAAATGGTGAATGGAGGTGCAATCATTTTGTCAGCTTATTACTGAGAGGAGGGAAATAACACAATAGGCAACTGATGGAGAAGTGTATTTTGACTGACTAGTGGAGCACACTACAATAGAGCTAATCAGGAAACAGGGTTCCTGTATAAACACAACCTCACAAAACTGCATTTCTATGAATGAGTTGCTTTGTGTGGCTTCCTACTACTTTTCACCTTGTGTGGTAATTTTCTGCTTTGCCAAGAAAATGAAAAGCAATGATTCTGATCTGGTAGCAGGACTTAATGGTGATCATGTTTTAGAGGTTTGCTCTACAAAGTCCAGGTGAGAACCCTTGGCTTTTTAAACAAGCTTTCAACTTTTCAAGTGAACACTTAATTCCCTATCAGCCAAACTACAGCTGTCACATTTACATCTGCACAATTGGCTCTCATACTTGCTTAGCTGTAAGCAGTGACATGAAAGATAAAGCAGTATCAGGTCAGGCCTGAAGCATTTTACTGCCAACTGCTGAGAAATCTCTTGGCACAAGCTGTGATTTCAGGTGAGACAAAGGGAGTTAGGTATGTATCTTTTTAAAAGGTACAATGCTGAGCTTCTCTTAGCAACATGTGCTCTCTGCTTAATATATTGATTGAGAGTTTTGTATGCAGTTAGTTCCATTGTCATCTATGGTGTGCAAGTTGCAGTGTCACTGCCAAGAATTTTAGTTGCCAAAGTAGATCTAAGCCATGCCTGGAAGCATATATGTTTGAACTGGGAATGAAGAAAAGCTTAACTTTGGGTATGAGCTAGTTTCAGATGAAGGATTTGGCATGCAGTTATTTGACCCAGAGGATGCTATTCAAACAGATCTGTTCTGCTGTCGAAAGGTTAGCCAGATTCTTGATTGAATGATACTACAGGGTCTATGTTAATTAATGGTGGGAAAATGCCAGATACTTTGATTGAAGGAAGTAGGTTGGCATGCAATTGTCTCCTAGACTATTTGAAACAGTTTTGTTAGATTCCCTGCATTCTGTTTCATATTTAGATAATTTTTCCTTTTATAGTTGCAAATTACATGATCAAATATCCAGGAGGCACATCAATAGCAAAATTATAGAACAGCGGATGTACTTTGGGTGCTTATCACAAGAAGAAGGAAATCATTATCCACCATGAGGAAGAAGAAGAAAACTGCTCCCCAGCATTTGACCAGTTCCTAGCCACATGTGAGTTAACATTTTAGCTCCCTTCTGAGAGTTATCTGCTCTGGAAAACACTCCAGCTACGCTGAGCCACAAGAAAGAGACCCTTCAAATCATAAGCAGCTGGATTTCAGTGCACAGCCCTGGTGTTGACTGGCTACCCATTGGAGCAGTTCAAGTGATGCCTTTTGCTTGGCACAGGGGAAGGGGATCTGGATTCAATTTGGAAGTTGTGTTTAGCTGAACCACTCAAAATGCACAATAAGAGATTTGAGTTCATTGTAGCAACAGTTTGGGTTCCCTGTCTGTCACTGTGGATGCTATAAAAGTCTGACTAGAGTGGGGTGAGTACCATGAAACTGCTGCCGAGGGAAGGTAGGAAATACTGTGAGGAAATAGACCTGTGTCAAATAATAAACTGTAGAGGAACTGGTGCTTAAGGAGAAACTTAATAGTTTTTCTAGGTGGTTATCACTTTTTATCCCTAAGTAATGATATCCTAAGGCTGTTGGTTTTCAACTGCTTTGTGCTTTTTCAAGAGAACTCTTTAGTGTGTCTGAATATAGAATGACAGATTTTTGAAACAGTAGGGCTGTGGTGGGGAGAAAAATGAGCCTCTGTGCTCTTAGGCTTCACTGGCAATTAAAAGCAGGAGCCACTCCTTTAAGGCAGTTTTTTTCTTTAGTTGGTCCTGTGAGTAGCTAGACATTGACCTGTGCAGCACATTATGCTCTGCTTTATCTGACAAAGATCATCATGTAACAAACCAGAGAGACCAAATCTTTTATAGGTCTCTTATCTGCTTTTCTGCAGAACTTTTGGTGGGACAGCATACTCCTTGTGATTATGACAAAGAGAGAATAAAAGTATCGTGTATGCTGGGAAAGAAGATGCACCTGTATGAGCAGCTGCAGAGGATCACATCAGTGTATTGATTAGTACAACACTGTCTTTAAAACTCTTATGGACAAACGGAGTAACAAGTG
Organism: Rhipidura dahli; assembly: GCA_013399225.1. Taxonomy (NCBI): domain Eukaryota; kingdom Metazoa; phylum Chordata; class Aves; order Passeriformes; family Rhipiduridae; genus Rhipidura; species Rhipidura dahli. The sequence goes on from VXAC01007780.1 coordinate 275,020, forward strand.
TTGAAATCACAGCAATGTGATTATTCTTCTGAAGTTTGTGTTACTTTGAATGGGGTGAATATAAGCATAGGTGGATACAGTACTTCAGACAGTCTCTGAGCAGTCTGGCTGCCCAACAGCCTCTGGCCATTTTCACCAGGCTCTTTTGGGAGGCACATGCATTGCTAGGTGCCTCTGGGTAAAGAAATGTCTTTCCAGCTTGTCATCCAGCACCTGTGACTTCCAGCCACACCCCAGGTATTGTGTGCTGTTACCCTGGGACAAGGCACAGAAGCCTCTCCTCAGTCTCAGTTCTGTGCTGTATCTGTCTGATAGCACTTCCATTAAAAATCCAGCCAAGGCAGTCCCAGCCTGGTCACAGGCTGAAATCCTTGAATGACGAGGAAAGGTAAAGCAACCCCTTAGGGCTGCTGCCAGACCCAGTACCTCCCAAAGGTAGGTCTGTTTGGGTGGCTGCCTTGGGAAGCTGATGTCATCCTTGTTCTAGTGGCTTCACCGTGTACGTGTTGCTGCTCAGAGCGGCCCAAGGACATGCCACATTCCACGGCATTTGGAAGGGAAAAAAAATTTAGACAGCTGTATCCCAGCTCTTCCCTTGACAGTTCATGAAGTAGATTCAGTTTCATAGCAGAATTACTGCCCCTTTGATAATAGGAAGAGCATTTACAGTGCATTTAATTGTTTTAATTTCATGTAGCTTTGTGGGAGGTCAAGTAAGAGTTTATAGTGTTAGCTTTGTTAAATACATGTTGATACAGTAACAGCACTAACTTCTTGTTCTTCTCCTTGAGCAAGGCTGGAAATCAGTGCCACATGTCTATAAAACTGCTCTTAGAATTAAAGAAACTTCTTGTATAGGAACAGGAATTTGAGTAAAGGTTATTTCTGGACTTCTGTCAAGTACAAAGATCATATAAAACTAGAGCCCCTTGTAGCTGAAAATATCTTGTATTGCCTTTCTGCTTAAGATAGACCAAAAATGAATTTCATGAGGTGAATAAGTCATCTGATGTCTGACCTCCAAAATACAAATAGCCTTTATTTTCAGTAAACACATCTCACATTGAAGAGCCAGCAGTACGTTGACTTCTCATCTCAGATTCCCTTTGGACCATTTCAGTTCCTATGGAAAGAGCTCTGACAGGCTGCCATTTCATTATGGTGATTACTCTCCAAGAAGAAAATGGCAGAACATAACCATTTAAAATGTGACATGCAAGACCACATTTAGAAAACTTCCAAAGGCTGCAAGTAAAGCTGAAGGAAACAGGGAAGCCCTGGTCACACTGGGTTACAAAGGGTGTAGGTGGGAATGGGATATGAAGAGAATATTAAGCAAGGAAAGCTTGAACACACTGGCACAGCATGGATGAATCTGCTCCAGCAACTTTTCTCCATGTTCTACAATGCATGGTTTAGTACCAGAAATGAAAAATAATAATATAATATAATAAATGTAGCAAGAAAAGCCTGAAAAACCGAAGAAAAGCTAGGGGAAAAAGTGTAAATACCATAAACTAAAACTCTGTTGAGGCCATTGTGGATGTAAAATTGTTTTGTGGGTTGACAGTTGTTGCTTATTTTAAAAACTCGGGTCAAATAATTTCAGGTGATGAATTTTAACAGGAAAAGTTTGAAGTAGATTTTGAAATGTTTCATTTCATGTAGTGTAAGATGCTGTACTTAATTAAAACCACTTCTCCCCTATTTCCAGGAATACGCAGTCATTTTTTTCAAGCTAAGCCAAATTTACAAGATCTATTTGTACTGTCTGGCCCTAAGTTTTCAAACAGGGTCATGAAGCCTGTGCTTGTAGAGATGTTTTTTATTAGTTGTGTTACCTGCTTGCTGGAGCAGTCCCCTGGTAGGACAAGGCTGGGATATTGTTTTCTGCTCTCAGATGGAGATATTTCTGCACAGCAGGAGGCAGGGTCCCCACTCAGGCTTTGAGGAGAGGGTCCAGGCACCCCACCTACTGGGGTGGGAGTCTAAGATTCTGTGGAGCTGCTGGGGTTCTTCAAGCACAATTATGTGCAAGTTTTCTGTGTATTGTTTTGGACAGGCAAAAAGACATGTTGGGACTGATCACACTGAGATAGATTTGTCTGGCACTTCAAATTAATTTTGTTAACTTTGAAATATGAGGGTCTAAATTGCTTGTTCTAGTTACTACATGTAGGTTAAAAGTGAGAAATTGAGTTTGTTTTTCTGCTTTTTATTAAAAATGTAATTCATGAAATAGCTCATTTCTGTTGAATCAGGGGATCACCATGGCCACAAGGAAGGTGGTAACACATTGGCTGTGTAACAGCTATAGTACATAATAAATGTTTACATGCCATGAAGTATATAAACATTTGATTGCTTACATGACAGAGCTTTTCTTTGGCAATCACTGGTCTCAATTTTTCCATTACATTTTCTCATTTTCTTTTCTAGCTTTACTCACAGACAAACCTCCAAAGCCATTGTTCCCCATGGAGAACCAGCCAACTGTTATAGATGTCCAGCTGGGTAAGTCCCCTTCTGGGAATAATAGATCCTAAACTTCCACTCTGGTAGCAGATGGGATAAATTGGAAGTGGTAAGAAAGGTTTAGTGGTAGTTATTACATGCCAATCAATTTGCAGCTTCTCATTTATAACCATAGAATTTACTGCCACGGCAATTTAAGGGAATGAACTTGTGTAACATCAGGGGTTGGCAGTACTAATTGGTTACAGTGGGTATTAAATATAAAGCACTGATGCTCTTCTTAATGTATGATTGGTAGAGTAATATATGTCTACATTGGTGCTGTATTGGTCTGCTGATGTTCACCGTAAGACAAATATTCTCGTAAAAGAAGTGCTGATTCCTTTAAAAGTTAATGTAAAGCAGTGTATTTTCAAGGTTGTTCTGAATGTGTACCAGAAAGGGCTTTTGACTAAAATGTTTGTATGCTTTTCACATTGCTGTTATATATTCTTCTGTGAATGCACATCTCTGAATCTCAGCTAGCAACCTCTATTTTCAGTCATGTTAGAAAATAATGTTAGAGAATTCTGCTAGCTTTGAGGAGCTGTGGGGCATTGTGATCCTTAAAGAACTGCTCAGCATTGAGGTTCCAGAGGTTTTTTTCAGTAACTTGAAAACAGATTTCTAATTTTAAGAGGCAGAATTGGAGTTTCTATTGAGGACTGTGATGCCATGAGCTTAAATTACAAGAGATGTATTGCATATGGGGATTATTCACTCAGTGCTGAAACTGTGGCACTTCCCTTCTTGAGCTTGACTCTCTTCCTCATTTTATACCAAAGCTGGCTAGGATTAAGAGGTGGAATGGTGTTTAATGGCTAATGCACTGCATGTGGGGGTTCATGAAGGGTTTAGCTGCGTTTCCTTGAAAGGTCCCTGGCAAGGAATCGTTCTGGTGGGTGCAGGGTAGCACTCCAGCAAGCTTATGCCTTGCACCCCTGTGGCTTTTAGGTGGGGACTCACACACCATGCTCAAGCCAGATAGCAGAAGCAAGGAGTCAGGAGGGCTCTCCCATATGGTATTCCATGGATGATGGTGTATTGCATCCTGCTGCAAAGGGAGACCAGAGACAAAAGAGAGTGGATCATGGAGGGTCCAGAGTTTTTGTAATGGAGCGGGGAAAGCATCAGAACCAATGATTTGAGAGTACAGGGGCAGTGCAAAGGCAGGACTAGGGAAAGGGAGCCAATGGGGAAGCTCTGGGGGGCATGTAGGGGTACAGGCCATTCAAACAGACAAAGTCTGCATGGAAAGGCTTCTCCTATTTCACCATATTTGGGTCTTAGACCTAGTCATCTCAACAAATGGCAAGCAGGGTCAGCATGAAACATTTTAAGAGGGCTGATGACATTGTGGTAAAGATGTTTGGATTTGTGAAATTCTACAGTGTTTTATTTGAGATGAGTAAAAAGACACATCCTTGTTCTTAAACCAGATGCCAAAAAAAATGTCAGATAAGCACTGTGGATGCTATGAATTATTTAAAAATGGGGCTTGAATTCTTGAATGTTACAATATAAATTGTGGTGGTCAGTGAACATACTTTATGTTAGGGTGACCAGAAAAGCTTCTACCAGGATGCATGTTTCTGTTGTGTCAATCTACCTAGTTGGCTTCCCTGGTTGGCTATTAGCCTCTATCCCCCTTGCCACTCCCCCAGAGTTTTCCTATTGGTCCCTGATCCTCTAATCCCACCTTTTCCCTGGCCCCAGGAAAAACCCTGAAATCCCATTGTTCTTGGTATTTGTCACTGGAACCCTTTGACAGTGGAGATGCAATAAATCCTCCTTCTGAAATGCAATCAAATATCCTTCCTGACTCTTTATCACTGACTCCAGTACTGAACCTGCCCAGGCATCTGTGGGGGCACGCGGGACCCCACGGAGCCGAGCAGGGACGGTGTTAAAATTTATTTGTGACCTTAGCTAATCTTATAGATTAGCTTTCTCTTATACACCTGAGTTGACTCAGGAGTCTGTAAGGGCTTGCAAAGGGAAGACAGCAGGGGATCTGGGAAGCAGCCAGTGCCAGATGAATTCTGCAGACAGGTGCATATGTGCATATTCAGGTTCCTCTCTACAGGGCTCGAATGTCTGTAGCTGAAAAGCAATTGCCACTAAAAGAGGATACAAAATGGATCTGGAGCCATAGTTAAAACCCCACCCAAGTTAACAGCAAAACACAATCACTGAAATTTGGATCAGCCCAAAAGACTGGATTCAGACTCCTGGTCTAACTTCTTAAAAGTCAACTTTCTAATGATTTCCTTTGGGAGCACACTGTCCCTGCATACATCTGAGTAATAAAGGCACTCAGAGTACACATCTTTGTTTCCTGCATTTTCGTTTTATCTTCATTTCCTCTTCCATGTTCCCCTTTTCCAGCAGGACTCTGTTATTTTTGCACTGCATTCTTTGTTGTTGTTGTTGTTGTTGTTGTTGTTTGCTTTAAAACATTTTGTTCTGGGTGATTAAAAGGAGGTTTGATTAAAAAGATTAAAACAATCCCCTCCTCTCCATGGAGATGTGGCTCAGTAATAGGATTTTGGAATATCTCTAGAGGGAAATACAAATCTTGCATCTTTATATGCTGGAATGTAATCCATTAGTTGTCCCTTAAGATCAGGGTATTTCCATATGGTGCTTTTTTTTTCTGATATGGTAATGGGTTTGGTTATTGCCAGTAAACCATACTCATATGAAGGAGCCTGAACTTAACTTCTTTTGCAGTGAAGTTCATTGATTTCCCTCTTGATTTCACTTGGCAAATAGATAAAGCTGGAAGATTCTCAGGGAGCATCTTCATTTTGTGAAGGCCACCAGCAGTGTGGGGCAGGAAGGCTGTGCTGGGCTCTGAAATGTGCCAGAGCCTTAAAGGACTGGGAATCATTTGATTGCACAATGTAAGGTGGGAGAAAGTTTTGTGTAAGGTCACCTGCTGGAATACTTCCTTGAAATCTCGTTAAGATCCTAGGAGTTTATAAATAATTGACATTCTTCAGTATTTTAGTAGAAATTAAAGGAAAAATTCTGTGTTTTACAGGCCCTTTAGCCCATGAAGTCAAATCACCCAATATGCCTGATTTTTCAGTAGTTATGCAAGTACAAATGTGCTACTAAACTACAAAAGAAATGGAGTTTAATCCATCTACTTGTTCTGCAGAGATTATTTTAGTTTTCTATTGGAAAACTAATCTTTAAAGAAATAGCTGTCTTTTCTCTATAAGTAGAGGAGATTAATAATTATTTACTGTCTTTATCCTTAATGATTAGCACAATGCAATGCAAAATCTCCCTAGGCCTCTAGGCAGTGACCTAACTATTTGGCAGCTTATTTGCTTACTCCAAACTCCAGTATTCACCTTTTAACTTTCAGATCTTATAAGAAGTTTTAGTGAAAACAGGTATGCAGAATTCTTACTGACAGTGGATAAAAGAGCTTCTTCAGGCTTCAAACATGGTTCCGAACCTGCCTTGTTCTTCTTAAGGAGCAGGAATGTACTTTTTGTGTTTTCTGTTTTTCTTTGGAATGTGACAGAGATCTAAAACCAATCCCATCAAGGTTAGAGAGAAGCAGAAACCTGAATTTCCTTCCTTTTTTTTTCCTGTATTTGCTTGTGGTGGAGAAACAGAGACAGAGATGGGAGAGGATTGACAGGAGGACAAAAGAGCATCCCAGAGGACTGGAGAAATAGTCCAAAACAGTTTCATTGTCTCAGTTGCTTTACCAAGTCAGATAATCACTTCATCTCTGGGCCAACCTAGGAAGTAATGATCAAATTTTTTTATTGTCTATTTACTGCTTCCATTTGGAAAAACAAAACTAGAAAAAAAACCCTTTTTATTTGTGTTTGTTTTTTGCATAGAGGTCGGTAGAGAAATAGTTCTTGATTGCATGGTATGTGATATATTTAATCTTACTGTACCTTGCTATTAACAAATAATGTTTGTTCTTACTATATAGTGTATGTTTTGTAAATATATGGCATTACTCTGATAATAAAATGTTCTTCCTCAAAAAAAGTATTCCTGAGTTTTCTTCATGACATTAAATTCATATTTGATAGTTGTGCCGTTTAGGTTCAGAAGTAGTTCCCTAAATACCCAAAATGTATTAGTGCTAAGGCTTTGATTCTAATTTGGTATGTTGTTAATATTGGACAAATTTGGAGGAAAATATCCTCTGATAGAAGGCAGGTTACAACCACCCCTCTCCCACCAAGTTTGGGAAAGAAAAGATTTTCCTTGGAGGAAAGTGAAAGAGATAAATAACTATTTATTTAACAAGCACACAGAAAAGGATAATAATGCTAAATAATAAAACCTCTCACTATGGAGAGAAACCTGGGAAGATTAAAAGTCCTTCTGTAGGTCTCTCCCGTCCTCCTCGGAGTTGGGTTTTGGGCCCACCTCCGGGACCTCAATCAAAAACTCTCGCAATGTGTTCTGATGTTGAATCAAGAGAAGAAGGGCGAAAACCAAAGTCCCAGGGAAACAAAGTTCAAGTCTCTGTCTCCTTCCAGAGAAAAGGAGCCAAAAGCTGGCTGAGAAGCAAGAGCGGGGCTTCTTCCGCTCTTCTCACCGCAGCAGCAGAACACAGAGTGTGTATCTGCGTCTTTGAACGACTGCTTTGAAAAGTTCACTTGGTTTTTTTCTCTCCCCCCTCTCAAGCTGAGTTTAAAGGCACAGAAAAGGCACAAAAATTAATTTTTGGGCATAGAGCAGAGATAGGGGATGCACATCATAAAGTCACCCCAATACAGTAGTACAGGCTGAACTACATTCAGCTCCCGTGCCCAGGAGATGGGGTGGCTTTGGCAGAAGGCCTTTAAGACCAACTCCCATGTAAAGATCTGACTGTGAATTTATTAAAGTGTATGCCATTGTGATTCAAAGTTGAGTTGTTCAAAGGCCCCTTTTATAGAGCAGGAGCTTGCTATTACTTTGACTGACTGTATAAACCTAAGTGTGTTTATGGAGTGTTCATGCCAAATCCCTGAGTTTAGATAATTAGATAATGTGATTTAGAAGAGTAAAGATTGAGACCTCAGTGAGGTGTCTTGGGGCTGTGAGCAGTAAGTTTTAAAGATCTGTTATCTATTTTCACATACAGCTGTCTGACAGCAAGTGGAGCATGCTGTGCTGTAAGTCTTAAGATGACATGTTGGTACGTTGCTCTGCTGATTTCTTAATTCATTTGCTAAATTCTTTTCCAGCTAACTTTGTTCACTCTTAGTGCTTTGAGAACATGGAAAGAAGGAAAACCATTCCTTTGTGTCTTTGATTACATGATTACAGAGTAGGTTTCTCCTCTGAGTTTGCACTAGTAGCACGAAGAAGCCAAAATCCAACTGATCCCTGGGAGTTGGGAGCTGTTGTGCTGCCAGCTCTCAGCTGGTGTAAAAACAGTGTGGCAGAGGCATTTGTGGGAGAAAGGAAGTACAGTTGTGCTCTGCTGATTTTTAGTTGGACACAGATCTGTAAGGATCTATATCTAGCCAGTCTATGTATAAGTAGCTGCCAGAGTTCTCTAGCTTGAACCAGGGCTGCTATTTTTCATTCGTGTGTTCCAGAGAGTATAAAAAAAGCTAAAAATACAGTATCAAAACAGATGGTAAAGTTGTTAGTTCTTTACCATGTATTACAGTGACTGCATTAAGTCTTTCCCTTATGAATGAGTTAGTTGAGTGGAATGAGTTTTGCACGTTTGGGTATATATTAATTGAATATATAATTTACATATAATTTGCTTTTCAGCTATGTCCTGGTTTCTTTTTCAGGTGTTTACTTAAGAAATGTAGCAGGAGCCTTACAAAACAAAGCAAGAATCGTCTGTGTTAATTCATTTACTGAACGGGGAGTACGTCAAGGGCTTTAACTCACTTTTGTCGTGGTAGTTTCTCTGTTTCTAAGGATGCTGAGGAAAGAAAACACATAGTTTATGAGGATTGTCATTATTCCTAATAGCTGAATTCTTCAGAAAGATTTTGTTTCTAAAAGATTTAGCAGCACAATTCCTTGGGAGTCATTATTAGGCAGATCAATAGAGATCAATAGAGCTACTGTAAAACAAGTGCAAGGGAATATACAAAGTTACATCTGCTGACAGGTATAGGAATCGACTGAAGATAGTAATAAAAAAGCCCTTTTGGTTTGCAGTAGTGTCTGGAAGGAATTATTTGAGAAGTGAAAATTCATGCATTTACTGACATTTTAAATATACCACTTCACTCTCCACAGTCTTAATTTTCACTGAGATGCCACTGCTTAGAAATAAATAATAATTGTTAAAAAATAGCCCTGCAAGATGTTTCAGGCATTCATTTCCCACCAAGCCTGTTTATTCAAGACAATCCAGCACTGTCTCTCATTACAGATTTGCTCATTAAATCTTGCATTCTTCATATTTAAAGATACAGGTATTTGATAAGCAGTTGAATAGAGTACGATCTTGGACAGAAAGCAATACAGAAATTTTGACCTGTGAAATATCTCAAATAGAGCAAGTAATTTGAAATTGAACTTGGGAAGAAATTGTTAGTCAGTGTGCTTGCAGTGTGGAAAGAGCACTGATACTTGTTATGGTCAGGCCTCTTTAGTGTTGTGGACATGCCTTTTGATTTGCGGTTGGATTAAAGGGTCATATGTGATAACTGCTCAAGAATGTAGTGAGTATGTATGAAAAACAGGGATCTTGGATGTTGGTTACTCCAGGCTGCCTTTCTTTCTTCAGCTCCTCCCAGGCATTCTCCAGCCCAGGGCTTAGCAGGGGCTCTCAGAGGCAGATCTGGGTTTCTGTGAGCTGTGTCAAACCCACAGCTTTGCACCTCCCAGCTCAGCTGGGATGGCATAGAAGAGACAAACATTGAGGAATCAGAGGTGACCTCATTCAACAAGTCGTGGGTCAGCAAAGAGGCTGACTGGAAGTTATCCGTAGAGACTCATTGTTCTTTCCTTGTGCAAGGCCTGAGTATGGGATAAGTGATAGTCCTGCCCCAAATCGTGTCCTACTGCCTTTTCTGTCCATGTGGAGTAACCCACACCACCTCACAAATTCAGGTCTGAGTGAGCAGAGTGGCAGAGCAGAGGGAAGGTGGGACTAAAGGTAGATAAGACCTGTGAGTAGTGTCCCCTCCACCCCAACACCAGCAAAAATTTGGTTCCCTCCATCCCCAGTTCTCCCCATGCTGCACCTTCATTTCCCAGCCCTATCTCCCTGGACTGTTGCTGTCTAGAGGAGCAAGCTGGTACTTTCGCTGTTGTCTCCTCCACACCTTCTTCCAGTCAACCATGGCTCTTCACTGCATCTACCTCCTCCCACAGATAAGCTGGGAGATCCCTGCTCTTCTCATGGGTGGACCAAACCTCACACATTTTTCCCCTTCCTTCACCAGGTTACAGACTTGCCGTGTGAATCACCCCAGACTCAGTGCTGGAAAAACACCTCCTCCCAGCAGTGCAGACACACATACCAAAAGCTTCTGTGCAGAAATACATGAAGGAGCAATTTTCACTAGGAAATGAAGAGAAACTGGGAGGACGGTCCTTTAGGACCTGCCTTCCTTTGCAGCACAAAGTATACAGCTCCACAGCTATTTCAGCTGTACGTGCCAGTAGGAAAGGAGGCAGGATTTACAACTGTTACAATCATTCTGTACTAATCTGCAGGGAATATTAGAGACAAATTGTCTGACATTTAGGTTTAGAAGTAGTTCCCTAAATACCCAAAGTGTATTACTGCTAATGCTTTGATGCTAATTTGGTATGTTGTTAATATCCCTGCTTCTCTCAGGGGTAATGGTGAAATGCTGCACTTCAGAGACTTGGGCTGGGATCTGTGGTTCAGCTGGTGTAAATCAATGGGTGTTTTGCTTTTTGTATGGTTAATCCAGGTTTTCATCTGTGACACAGAACAGTTCATTGGACACTGCTTTCTTTTGGTTTAATGGGCTTGAAAAGACAAGTCAAATTCTGACTGCTGATCCATGGTTTTTACACCCACTGGGGTCAATGGGATTGGCACAGATATGTCAGAAATTAAGATTTAGCACTTTCCAAATATTTTTCTGTATTTTTTCTTGAAACTTTTTATTGCTTTTGTTGGGTTCAATGGATGTTAGGTCAGTATATACTCGGAGGGCAGCATGACTTTGTCTGTATAGAAAAGATTGATTAATTGGTGTCAGATAGACACCCTTGCAGTTAGTTTTGAAACAGCAATACTGTAGGTCAACCTGCTGTCTTCTTTTTGTTCCAAGAAAGTGGTTAAGAGGAAACACTCCAGTATATCCTGACTTACAGTTGTCCCAAGGCAAATTCAAGGGCATTAGCTACCTTGTGATGATTGAGGAATGTCTCAAATCATCTTGCTCCTGTAAATCTTCCTCTGAACATGGTGACTGTAGCATGGGGATGTCCAGGACATGGACCTTTAGCACTTCACTCGGATTAAACTGCCATTAACAAATGCAACCATCACTTTAGCTGCCACAGACATGCAGCTGCACTGAGCTTGGCTAAAGGATCTCTTGTTTGGTTTCTAAATTTACTTCATTTGACTGGTGTCTGGGAAATGGGCACAAGTTTGTTTCTACAAAAATTGAGTTCAGCCCATGAGACAGGAAGTAGAAAAGATGGTCTTGGTGGAGGGCAGGGGCTTAGAGCTGTTGGTAAGAGCTGTGGGGCTTTATTCTGCTATAACTCTCCTGACCTGTACAGGGTTCTGTCTTCATTTAAGGTGAGGATATTGCTTCTCTAGTTTTCAGGAATGTTGTGACAAAATCACCTGGTATTGAGAAAGTGCTCCAAGAAGGGCAAAGGAATACAGATAGAGAAAGCTTTGACCTGGATTTTTGTCTCAGGGACCTTGCCTTTTGGGCTCTGAGCCTGACTGCAAACACAGAGACATTTAACTGCACAGTCCGCAGACATATGCTATTGTGCATTGAAAGTCAGACAATATTAATGTTCCAAAAAGAGATCCACAGGGCAAAGTTTGCACTGTTTTCCATGCTTGTTGGAAACACTGTCACTGGAAGGAATTCATGTGCTGCCATTTTATATTCCCTCTACAGTGTTTGTCATGTGAATGAGTTATTAAGATGTGAATGCCTCATATATTCTGTAAATTACAGAGTAGAAACATTCGGCACTACTATTTTGACCTTTTCAGCATTCTGTGATTTGCTGGGCATGCCATTCCACATCTTTTGTTTACAGCCTCACTAAAATGTAGGGATGGAGCTGAATAGGCAGTCAAAATATACAAGGCTAGGAAAGGTCAGGGTCATGCATCACAGCACTGCTGTTCAGTGAGCAGGGAAGCTTAAAATCTAGACTAAGCATTCTTGTGATTTTTTCCTCCTTCACTGAAAAATAATAGAAAATCATATTTTGTAATATGTTCCAAAGGCAGCAGTGCAGAAAATGAAGACTGATGGTATAATTTTTATTTCTTAAAATTTCAATATCATAATGTCATGATCTTTGAGGTTTTGAAAATCAAAGCTGTCATAATCCTTCAAAAGAAGTGAGATGGAATTCTACTCACCAAATCTTTGCTTCATTTAATCCATGTTTGATAAATGTTGCTCTTTCCTTCATCCTCAATACCCTTGTGTTTGTCTCCATCCTACAGAAACAGATAGTTTGTATTGGGCAATTGAACTTCGACTATTAGAACGAGGTTGAGTTACCAGTTTCGTGTTAGATTTTGTAATTTGTCGTGGCTTGACACTGGCCAAACACCAGGCACCCATGAAAGCCATTCATTCAGAAAAAAATTAATGAAGGGCTCATGAGTTGAGATGAGGATTGGGAGAAAAATACCCTAAGGGCAAAACAGGTTCAAATTAAAAGGTATAAAGTAGATTTATTATTAACAGAGTCTGAGGAGGATAATTAGAAGTAAAACAAGCCTTTAAAACACCCCTTTTTCCTCCCCAGCCCCTCCCTCTTTCCCACTGACAGTGCAGGGAGACAGGGTGTGGTGGTTTTGATCAATTTGTCACCTGAGATCTTTTTCACTTCACTCAGGGAGAGCAGTCTGTCTTCTGCTATGCCATGAGTCCCTTCCTACAGGCAAAGCAGTCTTCCCAGAACTGCTGTGGCATGAGTCACTCATCCACAGGTGTAGTCTTTTAAGGATAGGCTGCTCTAGTTTGGAAGTAGGGGCCCTCTCTCTTTCTTCAGGTCTCCCACTGCATTTCTGTGGCACTTGCTCCAGTGTGAGCACTTTTCCCACAGGCTGCGAGTGGATCTCTGCATCTCCTGCAGACTTAATGGATTACAGGGGGACAGTTTGTTTCACCATGGTCCTCCCTACAGCTTGCAGAAGAATTTTGGCTCTGACTCTTGGAGCACTTTCTCCCTCTCCTTCTCCACTAACCTTGGTGCCTCCATGTTGTTTTCTCTTATATGTCTTCAGTTCCTCTTCTTCTCCATCCAAGAAGAAAAACTGCTGCCAGTAGATGCTACTGCAAACAAGTTCTACTAATTCAAAGATTTTTTTTGCAGCATCCCACAGCACCGAGAGGTTGATTTCATTTAGGTTCTGCATTTCAGAATCACGTGCCATGTTTCCGCTGCCAGCCATGTGGCCCCTGCCGCCACTGTGCAGGCAGTGCAGCCACCGCAGCACTGGTGCTATTTAATGCCTCTCTTCATGTGAGGCACCAGGAAAGAGAAGCTGCTGCCCTTCTGTCCATGGTGTGGCTGGCTAGGGGTAGCCAGACAGGCAAAGCTTGCTGTGGGCTGCACTGAAATGGCGGTGGCAGTGGCACATTGCCACACACTGCGCCAGGATGCCCTGGTGGTGGTGGCTTGCCACCCCTGGAGAAACTAACTGCCTTTGCGCTGTTTTGATTTTCTTCTTAAATATGTCATCAGAGAGGCGTTATCACCTTCTGTAATTGGGCCATCAGCATGTCCATCTTCAGAGCTATCAGAGATTGGCTCTGTCGGACATGGTGGAAGCTTCCAGTAGCTCCTCATAGAAGCCACCTCTGTGGCTGTCCCCTGCTATCAAAAACCAGGCCATGTGAAACCAATACACAATACAATGAAGACCAAATGAAAGACAGTCAAAGCAAGATTTCTCTTGAAATTAAGAGATATTTTTATTACCTACTGAAGACACATGTTACGTGATTTCCCAGAACTCCTAATCAGATGGAAGGTAAAAAATAGAGGAAGCAGTAGCCTGAGGAAAGGCAGCAGAGGCACTCTGATTTCTACCATACATTTTTAATTTAAAACAAGGCACACAGTGAATGATGGCTGTAACTTTCTACTACTGAGTATGTTTTTATTATCTGCTTATACTCTATGAGAAGCTTACTAATTTTAACATGCTTGCCTCTAGTCCCATGAATAAGTGAATATAATTAGTCATGAAAACATCCACGGAGATCTCATTGATGCACAGTCAGGTGTGCAGTTACTTCAGCTCACAGGAGCCTAAAGACTTACTTGAGCAATGCTTTATATTACTCAAATACAAATTTCACTGATGATCTTGCACACTGCATTAATTAAAAGGCCTAAGAAAATTTCATTTTATGTCCATCAGAATTGAAAATTTAAGTGAACTGAATATGCCAGTGCTGTAATATCAGTGATGAAGTTCGTAAATGATGCTATGTGCTTTCCTGGCCAAATGTGATGTAATTGTTTGCAAACTCAAAATATTTTTCACATTTCTCTGATCAAGCTCAGTGGTTGGAGTTGAGAATTCAAATACTCAGGATGCAGTAATTTAAATTTTAACAAGGAAAAAAACAGTGTGTCAAGTGTGCTTTTTCGTTGCTAGTGAGATGAGTAAATATTAGCAAATACTCTGCTCTGTGAATTTTGTCTCTCTTTATGAAGGAAAAGATTGCCCGTGTGGATCTTTCCTTGGATACCTCCTCTAAATGCTTCTGGACTTGACACACTGTTTTGAATAGCTTATTGCCAAGTCCTGAATATGCAGAGTTTGAAAAGTGAAACTGTTTATGATTGGGCAGATCAAATCATATTTCTGTTTCCCAATTACATTACTGTAAATTCTTTTTAATGATTTCCTCATCTGCATTGATGAATTTGAAATCCAATTTATAGATAATATTCTGCTGCCTGTCATTAAAATTGTTGATATTAAACATTTCTAGCAGAAAACTACTTTGCTGTAACATTTGAGCACTTCCCCAAGTAAGTGAATGCATATAGAGTAGGCAGAGGATTTCATTTGTAAGTGCAGTGGATACTTGTGTTTAGTTTCATCCCAATTCACCTGCCTTTCCTGCTTAACTCACTTCTGGAAACTGAGTTGTAGAGACTGCACTGTGTGCAATAAGGAATCTGCTTAACTAAGGATCATTGACCAAGTGCTTTTCTTTAGGACTGTGGTTTAACTTTTCTAAATATCACCTGGCATAGTGAGTGGTGTATTGATGTCAGATCGTTATTCATCCTTCGGGCACATTGCCTCTGAGAGGGGATCTGTTGCATTTGAGCAGTTATTCAGAGTTAGGCAAGCATGCTGCTTCTCTCAGTGTCAGGATTTTAAACTCCACCTTCTCACAATTCAGCTCATCCCTTCACCGCCTGACCTCTGTTCTGTGAAATGCCTCCTCAGTCAGAAGATTCTTAAACAAACTAGTGATTCCAAACACCTAAATTTTTTAGTTGTGCTTGGGGCTTATCAGCTGTAGTTTTGCCTGTAAAAAACCACAGGAAATCCACAAGTGAAACACAACACTGTAGTGTGCAACAACAGGTGTGTCTGTCATAGGTTACTAGAATAGCTTTTTAAGGAGACTACAAGTAAATCCTCCCTGTGAATTTGCAAGCATCTTGTTTTCTGTGTTAATTTTGTATCAGGACCTTGGTTCCCTGTCTTGTACAATATTCTGTGCCAGCTGTGTAGTGAGGTGTTCTACCAACATTTCAGCAAAACTGACTGTGCAGTTTCATTTTTTTTTCTATGTGATATAAGACTCTTCTGTAACTAACTTGTAAATATTGGTGCATGTGCCTCACTGTTTTGTTTCCTCTTCCATAGTTATTTACCTTACAATCTTAAGCACTGAAATCCCTGTCAGAGTTTCCATCACTCTTGTTTCTAAGGCCACATTAATTAAAGTTACAAGTAACTTTTGATTGATGGAGCTTTGGCGAATTTCTGCTGCAAGTAGTAATTTTGAACACTATGTTATCCTACATCTCAAAAGTACATCATGATCAGAAACATCACTTTAAGTGTTTAGGGAGATGTTATCAGAAGTTTGGTCAACTTTTGGCACAGCAAAAAATAGGTGACAAATGAGAGTAGCTGAGGGTCTAAATTATGAACAAAGGTGCTAAAACAGCATTGATACATCCAGGCCTAGTCTAGTTCACTGTGTTCTGTTACAGTACAAGCCAATGGAACTTCTGTCTAGCAAGGGTATGTTCGGTCATATGAAGACACACCCATCATTAATGTGTTACAAATGTAGAATAACTGTTGTCTTTTGTAGTGTGTCCTAGGTTACAATGTAAGACGTAACCCATAGCATGTATTCTGTTATCATCTTCACAAGCTGCCAAAGCAGTTGGGGCAGTGTTTCTTATCTCCTACCATGACTCATCCCTGATAACTCCCTCTGGGGGCTATCTCTGTTTAATGGCCAATCAAGGACTCACCACATGACTCACAGAATTACATCAGCCCATTGTGGGATGCTCTGCCCAGGGGGAGGAGCCAAGCATTCCCACCTGGATATAATCTGGGGTTTGGAACAGCACAGGCAGCCCTTACCTACGGGACTCCCAGAGTACAAGAGCTGTACCCCAGGACCTTCAGGTGAAGACCAGACCCTTTCCTACAGGATTACTGCTTCACCAGGACCACTTCATCTAGACTGATGGTACCACCCTGACTAACAGGGTGTCAGGTTTATTCTGACTCTGTCAGTGTTCTTGTACTACTCCATTTATTTTAATTTTCCTATTAAATTATAATTTTGACTCGCAATCTTGCTTGTATTCAAACTAGTGCATTGTGTCAAAAAATATGACCTGATATGTTTGCCATGGTATTATCTTGCTGCTACCATGGCATGCCTCTTAAAGAAATGATGCAATGGTGTGAACTCCCAAAATGAAGCCTGCTGCCCATGATATCCAAGTGATGACACTTCAGACACACCTTGAAATCAAGTGTCAGTGAGAATGATGTCTCCTGTAGGAAAGGATGCATGGCCTCATAGTGACAGTGTAGTGTTCCTGCTCTGCAGTCAGCTTAATTTCCATCTGAGGAGACATTGCTCTCCTTGCATTCCTGTTTCTGATGGTATGAATAGGATATATTTTGTCTAGATCTTTGGGAATTTTGAAAATATGTGTGAGGAGATTGCTTGCTGGGTTTTGTTGTTCTTCTTCTTCTAATGGAAACCCGAGAAACATTTTAAGCAGGTTTTTGAGGTTTTTTGACAAGACAATAATGAATGATTAGGAGATCAAAAGTGGGCAGCAGAGCAGCTGGCATGAGTAAAAACTTGTATTTTTTTTTGCTATATCTCTGATTGAAATCACCAGTTTTCAAAGCCGATGCTGACTCTGTTGAATCTAATTTAGTTCCTGCATCAACTCAGTTGAAGCGTAAGTGTAACTGGGAAGGGAACCAATGTTCTCTAGCGGAATGTCACATCTGCAGTGTCAGACATGTGAGTGCCCACAAACACCTGTTTTAATAAACAGTCAATTTTCTAATGCTCAGTTGTGCCCACAAATAGCATCTGTTTCTGACCAGTTGTCTACCTGAATATAACATCCTTCTTAATCAGTGAAAGCCTCTGTTGCATAACTAGTGACTCTCTGATTCTTTTTCCATCCAGAGATGGGAATTACCCACTCTGCTCTCTGCCCTTAATATCCTTGAGGGAATTGGTGGGAAATAAAAAGTCTGCTGGAAAGGTTCCACCCTCCCTTCCATATAAAATAAAGCTGTCAGGGCTTTGATATGTACATAAAAATAAATACATTTTTAGAGCTGGTTGTTATTAAAATACCACAGTGTAGTGGCTGAATGATAATTAGTGATGGACCAGTGGAGTACCCAGGGCATTCCCACGGTAGATGTTGCTCTAATGGCTCAAAACAAATTTCCAGACATTTGTAGCGAGGTTGGTGGCTGCGAAGAGAGAAACAGAAACACCTTCCTGACACCTGCAAGCCTGTACCATGTTGCCAGCTAAAAGGAGCCTGGGCAGCTGATCCAAGCAAATCTGGCATCACACACTTTCACTGTGCTAAATATGTGCCTTGCACTCTTGGCCCATGGACTTTGAAGAGCGCCTGGCAAAAGGGCACAGGAAAGACTTACTGTTCTTCCTTAGGAAAATTTTGTATCTTTAGACTGAAATTCTGGATCTAGTAATGAATTCCATGTATAAAAGCTGTGTGTACAGCCTTATGATGTCAAAACTATAGCACTATGTTGTTGCTGTTGTAACGCGGATGCATAGAAAAACCACGCGAAGTCCAGGGTCAGGTAGAAATGGCAGCAAGAGCCAGTTTAATGGCTTTTTCCCGAGGTTTTTATATGTTAGTTCACAAAAAGTGAGTTAAATGGCATAAAGTCTGGCCATCCCCCCCTTGAGGGGATTGGCCCAACTCTAAGATGTCCGTTCCCAAGTGTTTTTCTAGTTGAAGCCATAACAATCTGGCAAAAACAAGTCACAGGTGTGGATGTTTGATAAAGTACTAACCTTGTTTTAGTTATCTTGCATGGGAAAACAGAGTTCTCACATAATGCTAGAGAGCTGAAGGAATTCACTGCTAAAGCTCTTTCAGCATCTACATTATATAATCTCTAAATAATATCCTGCCTTCTCCTTTGAAGGAAACAACCATGTGGGATAAATAGTGGTGATAGGGATAATCCTTTTTCTTCCTGCCATGCTCCATAACTAACTATAGAGATGTAGTAGAAGTGGATTCAGATATTAAACTGCTTTATTGCTTTTCTTATTTAAACATTTCTAACGGGATTACAACAGAGGCCATTGCACTTAGACAGGAATAAAGCAACTTCTGACCTCTGCCCATGCATGTAGGAAGTACTGTATTGTCTTCTATGCAGGTATTACAAGTAATTAATTGATGATACAAACTATCCAGCAGGAGAGAGGGAGTAGAGAGACAAAGCAATAACATAGTAGGAGTTTGGCAATTTTAATCTCTCAGGAGTAGCATAGCAGCTGACTATGTACCCAATACAATAACCTGAAAGAGTGCAGTAATATAGCCAGTGAGAAGTGAATCTCTAACCCAGCAAAAGTGAAGTCATGACTTAAACCTTGACATAAATTTTTGTAAGCCAACTTGTGCAAAAGACTGAATCTTTCATCCTCCATGGTAATTCTGCCCAGCAGATTGTATTTCATGGAAAATCAGCTCAGTGGAAGGCAATCCAAATTGCTTGTGTCTTAAATTATATTTTATAGAAATCAAGCTGCCCAAAGTGCTATGAAAACAATGTGGTTCTGTGGCCCCTGATTAAAAAAAAAAGTGATGGATCTGAGTATTCATTTACGTTACATTTTCAAAAAGGAATATTCTTGCAGTGCAAACTCTCTGCTTAGGGAGAGGTGAAGCAACCAGTCCCTTAAACCTCTTCTGTAACTGAGCAACCAGCAGTAGTAGATGTTTTGAGTCCATAATGCACCCTGACAAGGGAGGTCACTGGATGGAGGTAGGCAGAAATAAAATTAAAATTGGATAAAAACAACTGAAGCCCTGGGACAAAGTTGCAATGTTCTGTTTTTATTTTTGAGACATCTGGACTCACTGGGATTTTCTGAATGTCTCTCACTGAAGTTGCATATTAAGTACCTTGAAAGCAAATGATGCAGCTAAGGAAGGAGTTGGCTACTTGCTGTGCACTGAGCAGAGATTTCTCATTTCATCCATGATTCACAATGTACTGCAGTAGTTCCAGAACTACTGAACTTACTTAATGTAGGGTGGAATAAGACCAAAAGCTCCATTTGCAATGTGTGCTCTGCTCTGAAAAGAATGTGATAAGGTGGTAAGGTGGTTTGCAATTGCTGGGTTTAGTAGCATAGCTTAATCCTTTAGATTTAATATTGTGTGGCTGTGCTCTCTGCTATTTAGGATACATGGAATTATCAGCTTTCAGAAATCGAGAATTGGTTATTTATAAATCACAAGACTGACTTACATATCAGACTCAAGGGGCTTTTTGTCTTTTGTTTCCTGTAAATGTGGATTCTACTCTACCTGCAAGTACATCATCAAACTGCACTTTAAGAACTTCCATCCAGCTTCTCCATTTCCCACAGTGATCCCATAGAGTTATGTTAATGGATTTATGGCTTCCCAGGTCATCCCACATCTGATTATCCAGACAACAGAGAGCAGGCTGTGTAAGAATTTACTCAGAGTAGCAGTAAAAAAAATGCAGCTAAGTCTTGCTAGTTTACCAATAGTTGGCCAGTCTTGGGAGCTAAGGATGGATGAGCTGACCTCTCAAGACCTTTCCCAGTTCAGCAGCCATTGTGTTATGATTTAAGAAGCTGAAGATTTTAAAAAGATTCAGGGTCTTGGTAAAATCCCAAGATGTTGATGAATTTGACAGTGTACCTTTTCTCTATCTGTTCACCACTTAATTGCAGTTAATTTAAATTCCATAATCAAGTTATTAAAATAGCTTTTATTTGTCAGCCTCTTAAATATATTTTTGATCTTTGCTGTTGAAATATATCAGTGTGTGTGGTTGGACAAGTATGCTCATCTGTAGTGCCCAAAATTATAGAATTGTGGAATAGTTTGAGTTGGAAGAGATCTTTAAATGCCATCTAGTGCATCACCCCTACAAGGCGGAGGGATGTCTTCAAGTAGATCAGGTCACTCAGAGCCCTGTCTAACCTGACTGTGAACATTTCCAGGGATGGGGCCATGCTTAGGTACAGTCTGGCAGCCACAACAGATTCTTACACCTGGAGCAATTGCATCAGTCTCTGTAGTTTGCTCTCAGTGTGTGCCCAGTTCCTGGATTGTTTGGGTTACTGACACAGACAGAACTTTGGCTTCTTTGGTGGTGAATCTACAAATTGAGAATTTAGGGGGGAAGAGGGGGCAGGGAGGAGGAACTATGAGGACTACATTCTGCATATCCTCTTTTTGTTACCTCCTCTTGGGGGAGATTTTGGGGCCTATGTCACAAACTGGTTTCCACCATTCATGTGAAGTACCTCTAAAAAATAGCTTTGTAGCACTTGCAGCTTATTGCAGCAGACACTGTTTTATGTTTAAGTGTCTGGCTGGCTCCAGCTGTCACATCAACCTGGGCTTTGAAAATCATTATTCCATGTGGATTTTGTGCTCTTCTATTAGGACAGTGTCTGTACAAACCCAAAGCATGTGCAGCAAGGTTACTTCAAGATTTATTTTACAGCAAATTCATTTCTCTGGATGCCTTGTGAGATTAAAGTCAAACTTAAAAGAATCATTTTTCCAAAACAGAAAGCAAACAATTATTTAGATAGTCCATACCCCATAATTCACCATTCAGGCTTGGGACAATGGCGGCTTTATGTCATTGTCTTAACTGTGAATATTGCCTCTAAATTTGTATGTTCTAAGGATGGAAAGTGAAGCAGCCTTTCTCCAATAAAAGAAAGGCTGGTTGTCTTTGATAAAGCATAGAAAAATGCTTTGATAGTTACTTTTTAATTGTTTTAATGCAAAACATTTTCAATGAAGCCATAAAAGAGAAAAAAATGATCAGCCTAATTGCCTCAAGATGGATACGTAATGTATAAATCTCTTGTTTAATGGATCTAGTTATAGGCCACCTGTTTCAGTTGCCTTTTCCCATTCAGAATGTGAATGAATGATTCTCTCAGATGTTCACAAAGAGAAAACACAATTGCACCTTCAAAAACTCAGTGATTTTTTTTCTGCTTCTTTTTTTCCTTGAGGTTTTTTCATTCCTTTATCAGCCAATCTCG
This sequence comes from Rhipidura dahli, assembly GCA_013399225.1. Classification (NCBI taxonomy): domain Eukaryota; kingdom Metazoa; phylum Chordata; class Aves; order Passeriformes; family Rhipiduridae; genus Rhipidura; species Rhipidura dahli. Next base: position 296,535 of record VXAC01007780.1, read on the forward strand.
GTACATTTAACCTTGGGAAAATAGAAGCCTTTGGTGTGATGTGTAACGCTTCATGCATTTTTGTTTTCCAGTTGTGTTTCAAATGAGAATAGAGGGCCAAGTGCATTAATAAAACATTGCCAAATCCCCAAAGACTCAGGCCTGAGTTGCAAGTATTTCCTCATTATGTGGTCAATGTAGATACACCAGTATGGATACCATCCCTCTTGCCCAGTTCTGTATCTTTTAGTATTGTTATTACTTGTCTCTGATAGGATTCAGTTGTGTTGAGGGTGTTTGAGCCCCACAGCCTGTCTTGTGATTCAATATGTTTTTAAAATAATAATTAACAAAAAGGACTGCACAACTTTGCGGATATGGGCTTTTCCTTTTTGTGGGCATGTGGAATTCCTGAGCCATTCTAAAGATAGGGAATTTTAGTAAGTAATCTTAGATTTCCTCTTGTAGTGTTGGTGTTATTCATTGGTAATTTCTCGGGGGGGGAGGGTTTGAGTGTTTGGGGGTTTTTTCCCATTAAGGATAGCTTAGAATAAATTTCCAAAATGCTAAAAGTGCATATATTGCCAGTTACCATGTCCCACTCGTGGGTAACTTTCTAAGACATGCTAACTTGCTGTCTTTGTAAATCAGGAGCAGCCTGGTTCTGAGGTTGTAAGTCCTGGCACTTTGAGCGCATCCAGAAAAGCTGTGTCTATGTGGTTCTTCCGTGTTCCCTGTGGTAACTGTGTTCCAAAGATGTGCATTTTCCTTATGAAAAATCTCTTTTCAAAGCTCAGCCCCACAACAGTTGAAATTTGAGACTTGGAGAGCTTCATGTATCCAGAGGCTTCATAAGCTCCAGTCAGAGATGAATGAATGAAACAGTCTAGCAGGCATTAAAATGGCAACAAACAGGGAAGGTGGGACAGGAAGAAGCAAGCACTCATTTAGAGAAAACTCAAGATGTCAAGAACAAAATTAATTAAGCCATCAGGGGATATAAAATTTTTTTTTTTTTTTTTAACTTTTACAGAGCTATGAAAGAAACCTGGGTAATAAACAACAAGAAAAAGGATGGCACATTTATGGGCTTAAATTCAACCTGGTCAGTAGAAGAGAAATCTAGTGGGAATGATTTGCATGATGGAAGCGCTAAAATCCATGTTTATCACCTATTTAAGAGCAGATGAGGGAAGGAGGAGCTATCTGTCAGAAGTGGTGTTTGCAGCTTCTGAGAACCTGGAAGCAGTTTCTGATGGATGTGTATCCATCAGTGTTGTAGCCATTAAAGAGCAGGATGGTATCTCTTCAGACCATGAGTTTGCAGTGAGGAAGAAGGTGACTCATTGTGAAGTTTTTCACTGTTAATTGAGGGCTGGGAGAGCTGTTCCATATGTTGCATTTCATCTTCATTGTGGCAAGCTGGAAATCAGGCTTTGTCAGCAATAAAACTTCCCCCTGAAGTACTCTACCCTTAGCAGGGGACTTATATGTCAGCTTCATCCTGAGAAGCAAAGAGGAACAGACCAGAGCACTAAAAGGTAGTTTAGTTTAACTAGGTGTTGAAAGCCTGTGATTTGGCAATGTTGTTTCCACATGATAAATGTAAAGCCCAAATGAGCGAAAAAGGTTAAATCAAAACCATGAGCAATACTGCCTGCTATCAGCTTTATTTATCACTGATGATATGACAAAATTGGGCTTATGTTTCATCTCTATGTCTCTATGTCAGCCTATGCTGCCATATCCAGCCCTCTCCTGCCACTGCCAAAGAGCCTGATTTATGGTAAGTGTCCATAGTATTTTTGGTCTGATTTTCATGCTGCATAAAGATGGTGCCAGCCATCTCCAGTAGCTTCTGCACTACTTCCATGTGGATGTTAGCTCCACAAAATCATCCAGTGGGATTTTGTGCTCACTCTGCTAACAGCAGCGAGACTGCCAGGCATGGGGGTACAAGACAGACAAAAGAGAGAACTTCTAGTCCTTGCTCTTTCCAAATTGTAGTCAACCAAATGGTAATAACACTGGGATGCTTTGTTGTATTGAGAAATTTTATTTTTTTCTCAATTTTGTTGAAAATGTCAGCTGTGTTGTTGGCTAGCTCAGCTTGGTTCCGATCCAGTTCCCTTGTTGGTCTCTCTCGGGCTTGGAGCGTGCACGGAGGGATGCGTTCCTGCAACCCCCAGATTACACAAGCAGCACCGGAGCTGGGGACTCATGGAATCGCTTGACCAGGCAGGGTTAACGAGCAATTAAGTGAAGACAAAGAGATGAGAGAGTGGAATTCTTGCAGCTTTATTCCAGGCTTATTCTCTCTGCCCCGGGGGGCAGAGAGTCCCGAAGGGAGCTGGGCAGAAGACCCCTCTGCTCCCCCGTGCACAGACTTAAAAGTTACAGAAAGAGAGAGAGGTGTATCAAAGATACCAATCAGCCCTTGCCGTGCATGGCAAGGGGCCAATAAGGTATCCCTGGGGCAGGGATGAGACCTAAACTAGCTAATAGCAGGATAGCTGAAGGAATTTTCAAACCATGCTATCCTCAGAGGCTGGTTCCAGCGTGGGGTAACCCACCCATTCTGAACCCCCCACGCTGCAGGCAGTCTGAGCGAACACTGTGTTGCCTGTGACAAAATCCAGATCAAAAATTGTGACTTTAAAGGAGCCACATTCAGTGGCTGTGATAAATCAGCTTGTAGGACATAAAAGTTGCTGCTTAGAACTGGAGAAGGTTAGAGAACACTTTAGTAAAAGCTCAGCAGCCAAGAGTCAGGAGGGCTTTGCTCTGGAGTTACATCGAAATGGGGACAGTGCCTAGTGACACGGATGTACCTGACACCAGGCAGCAAAATCAGCATGTGCATGAGACTGTAAAAAGGATATAAAAATGATGAGGGAGTCTGCTTGGGAAGCATTTTGGGAGAGCTACTGCGACCAGAAGGAATAATGCAATCCCTAGGAATACAGTCATGTGGGTTTGGAGAAATGCTATTTCTTGATCTGGATCTTGATGGGATCCTTGCAGCAGTCAGTCTTCAGGTCTGACTGCCAGCACTTCAGGAAGCTCACTGTGAGGAGGACAATTTGGACACCCACAAGAAAGGATAAAGAGCTGGCAAGAGTTAAAGAATCTCTGCTGTGTTCAACACAGTTCCACATGGCTTAGTCTGTGAGTTATATATAGAGAGAATTGGAATTGGTGATGGAGGGCTCTTGTGCCTATTGAGCTGAAGTGTGTAACAAGAAGTGATTACGTTGTGTTGATGCCATCAGTGTATCCCAGACTTACAACACAGGCTTTTTCCAGGGGAGGTAATAAAGAAATGCAGCAGCTCATCAGCCTGTGGCTCTCCATCAGTGTCAATTCTTCAGTCAGGAACTGGACTTGGCCCAATTCAAGATGTGCTGCCATCTGACTTCCTCCTGTGGCTTGTGGAATGAGAGCTCAAACTGGGAGATCAGTGGCCCTTCTGCCTCTGTTCTCTCCAAAAAGCTTGATGTCCAGTTTAAACTCTTAAACCTGAAGTTATTTAAATGACTTGATTTTAAAACACTTTCAAAATCAACAGGATCTGAGCCTTGCTACATATCCAGAGTGAAATTTCTAGTCTATAATAGTTAATTATGTCTAAATGCACCATTATTTACAAGTACACTCTGTAGAGCACCAGTACATGAGAGAGAATAGCCTGGTTCAGGCGAAAATGTGCCATTTCTAATAACTGGTCAAGACAGAATGTGTTCAAGATGTAGACTCCAGAGTCCTGGGGATTGTCTTGCTCCTGAACAAAACAGGGCTGATATACCATAGGGCTCCCACCCCGAAATCTCTCCTGAACCTCCAGTTTTCTTTGCTGAAAGCTAACTGGTAATAGTGAGGAATCTGGGAGATACACCTGCATAGCATAGGTATGATTTAATAAGTTTCAGGATTTTAAAAAATTGAATTAGCTATGCCAGTGCACTCCCTGTAGATAGTTATGCTAATATAAAGATATCTTATATTTCAAAATACTTTCTTGTTCTTGGCGTTGTCTGTGCCTGTATGTGCAGATTCTGAGGTAACATATAGTTTTAATAAACCCCTTTGATAGTCTGAGTTTACACAAAACAAATACCAGATTATGCTTACTTTTTATGCACTAACTATTTCTGGTTTTATTTCTCTGTAAATAGAGCTAAGCTCTAGTTACATATGCCTAAATGCCTGAAAAGAGGGATTTGATTCCAGAAGCTATTGTTGTAATGCAGTTACCTCTGATTTTTCTGCTAGCAAATTCCATTTTGAATCACGCTAATGTAGGAGAGTAAAATAGACTGTGAAAGTTAGGTGTTTCTGGTGTTCAGAAGAACCTGCTTTTTTCATCCGTTCTCCGTTTTATGAAGGAATAAGTCTAAACACAACGTTTATTTAGCTATTCCCAAGGAAATGGAAGTGCATAGTCTGATTCTGCCTCTTACAAGAGAAAAGTAATATATAAAGCTTGTGGTTTAACTAGGAGCCTCCAAAGCCTTATCCTGTTGAGTAAATCTCAAGTTTGGTCTGTATTATCTGAAAGATGAATTCATAAATAGCTGTACCAGGAATGGATGTGTTCATTGTACCTGATGGTGTTACCATCATCTGCAACTTCAGGTGCTGAGATACCCTGATAAAATGAAAACAAATGCTCATGGGGTTTTTATCTGTTCTTTCCTTGTTTAGTTCCTTGAATTTTAAGTGTTGCCTTTTAGGCTGTGGCTTTTTTTAACACAGTGTAATGTAATGTGTGTTTCATGTATCTGGAGGCAATGTGCTTTTCCCCAAGTTCTCAGAGGTAGGGAGCCAAATTTTCAAAGGTATTGCAAATTGCCTGGAAAATATTAAAACTGGACATGGTATTTAATCCAGGGCTGCCAATGACTCAATTTACTGGCTTCAAGTGAACTTTCTCCAAGGCAAGTTATGCTTTTCTAACCCTCTCCTGCTCCCCAACAGTCCCATCTGTGGCAGAAAATGATGGAAATTGTAGCAGAGCCATTGCCTTATTCAAACATCTCATCCGTTTGCCTGCTGTGTGCTGTCATTGGGTATTCACACAAAAGGTTTAATTCATTATGACCAAGTTGTTGTTATTAGGAATAAACTAGAGCAATTACATGTTATGTAGACCCAGAACATCCTATATCCATTCTGTACTTACCATGAATTTTATGATTTAATGAATTCTATTTATCCAAAAAAGGAATAACCAGGTAGTGTTGAACTAAAGCTTAATAATTATGTGCAATAAAATGCTTAACAATCTTGAAAAGGATTTTATATAACTTGCAGCTCCAACCATAAAGACAGTATCTGTTCAGCCATATGCTGTTAATAGTTGTCGTTCTGTTCACTTCTATTTGCACCACTCTGTTTACCTGGATTAGCTTCCATGTGCTACTCAGAGAAGGATTCACACAAAGAATTCATAATGCTAGTGTTAATACATATAAATGCCTCAAAAAAATCACGGTGATGTTTTAGAAGTTGTGAAAATAGGGTTGGGGGATTTTTCCTTTTCCAGGGACTCTAAGAAGGGTTCTGCACACAGGGTCTCCTATCACTTAAGTCTTCTGTGAAGTCTGTGAAAGGCAGGGAAATGAGAATGAGGGTTTACAGCAACAGGAGAGAAAGGGAGAGATGTGAGGAAATACAATAAAAAGTGGAGCAGAGGTTGAAAGGAAGGAAGGAAAAAGCTGTCTGAGGGAAAAAGAAATGTCAGAAAGACAGGAGACAGAAAGCTACAGAAAGCAATCACCTATCGGCAAGAAGAAAAGCAATATGAAAACATTCTGGTGAAGAAGAAAGGATCATTTTAAAAAGGAAAAAAGAAAAGAAAAAGTGAGAGACTTAAGAAGTACCTTTACCTAGCACCCAGCCTCAGGAGAGCTGTTCTAAAATTGAGGATACATCACTTTTCCTGGCCATTTACTCTGATGTATGTTTTAATAAGCTCTGAAAAATTTCCTCACATTCTATTCAAACACTGGCATCTATGCTTGCCACTCTGTGAAACCTGGCAGGATTGCTTGGATACTGACAGCAGATCCTGACTGCTGTTCATGTTTACGGTTAAGTGTGTGTGACTTTGGGTTAATCAGTACTGGCTGTATGTGAAGGCATAAGCCCATGCATCCACATGAGTCTTCAAGACTACAACAACTGTGCCAAAAGAAGGGCAGCAAGTGCACATGTGGTTGGGTTATGTAACCCTTCCAAAGGAGCACAGATTCTGTCTCCAGTTCTTCACTGTGAATCATGCAGTATTGGAGTTATCATTGATTATTGCCAGTGAAGTTGAGCATGTGGGCTTAAAAGAGTTCTAAATGAGTTTGTTTTCTCTTATTGTTACCTATCTGATACATACAACCAGGCAGCATAAGGAACTTGATTCTCTTCACCAATCCCTTGTGTACAATACTGAAAGAATTCAAAGCAGTGCATATTTTAGCTGTCCTTTAGAGATGAATTATTGCTGTTTATGCTTCATGCAGACACTTGGAAACAGATTTCTGCATATATCTCATATTTTGCTTGCAAGTGTTTAAAGCCACAGTTACATGAGATTTAAATCTAAATTATTCTGCATTTTTTTAAATCTGAGATAAGTTTTTAATTAGCTTACAACAGTAAATCTGAAGTGAATGAGGGAGAGGCTATGAATTTAGCTTTTTAACCATTTCAAAATCTGTATCAAAACTGTAGAAAAAAGTCAACATTCAGAGAAATATCCTTCTAGGTGGACTGCCCACAACCCTTTAAACATTTTGGGTAAGAGTTCATGAAACTCACTCAGGTGTTCTTATCACCCTTATTTAGACTGAGAATTCAGTGTTGAAGGTGAAATATTGGTTTTGCAGAAGGGAAAGATAAAGCTGGTACTAATGGAATAAACATTTTATTTTACTGTCTTTGTATCTCTATGGACAACTGAGCAACAGAACTCTGCTTTTGGGAAGAGAATAGGTCAGCATACACAGCCTTACCACTGTCTCACATGCATATATTCATCTGTATATGCTGTGTCTTGGAAAGTTCCACATTTATATGTTGCATTTCTACAGTGAGGTTAACAACTGACCTTTTTTTTTTTCTTTTTCCTTAAGGGTAGATAGTGATTAAGGAAACTGTCTGGTTAAGTCACAGAAAAATATCTTCTGTTCCTCTGCCTTGATAGGGAAAGTCACTGCAAAGCCTTTTTTTCCTTATGTACAGTATTGTGTTGTCTGTTTCTTTTCCTTACTGTAATCTCTTTTTCTGTGTCACTTATTAAAAATTCTGACTTTCAAACAGCTACATAAATTTCTTTAAACATCTCCTGACTCAATAAAAAAGCAAGGAAAGGATTAAATTGAACACTCAAGCTTCATTCCATCGTCTCACAAAACTGTTCAGATAAACTATGAAATAAATCTTTCTGTCCTGTCAGGTCATTTCAACAGCTCTGATGTTATTTATGGTCTCATCTGTATAATTCTCACACAGAAGTAATCTGAAGGTTCTCCTCCGTCAGCTTGCATGATCTTTAGAAGTGGAAAGTGCAAATGCTTTTGCTTAACTTCAGCTCAGATAAGGGACAGGGATCACAGTAGTAGAAGTGCATGGTTATTCTCAAACAATATTAATGTTCAATTAAATGAAAAATTATGGAGATGCTTCACCCCATTTCAGTTCCGTAGTAACACAGCTGTAAGTGGGCTGCTACTGCATGAGCTTTTCTAGAAAAGAATTCTGATTTCCATTGTAATAGTGATGCTTTGGGAAAAGAGGCCCACTGGGGATGTGTGGCTCCCAGTTTGCTCTGAGCTGTGAGATTTCAAAGGGCTTGGGGAAGGGAGAGTGGATTTGGTTGGCTTTTGATGTATGAACAAGTTTTTTTGAGGGAGAGGCATAATTCCAGAGCAGCTGAGAATCCAAAGGAGAGCGTAAGTGAAAGGAGAACAATTTCAGAAACCTGGTCTGTTTATTTTTGACCTTCAGTGGTGGTGCCTCCTAACCCAGACTTTGATTTAACTAGAGGCCATTGTTTGATTTTCACACAAAAGGTGATGTCCATCCATGCACCCCAGGGGAAGCTTGTGCCAAAATCAGCCGCTGACTTCCCCATCCCCTGCGGGCTTCACATCAGAGGCAGCACTGGGCCAGGACACAACTCTCAGCTGCAAAGGAGACTTTAAAAGTAAATGTCTGGCTATAAATGAACCTTTGGAAAACTATTGGCCTGGCATCTATGCCACAGCACATCAATATACCAAAAAAAAGAGAGGAGTTTGCAAACATCATTGAGCTCTGCTCTGAATGTTCTCCCTTTCCCTTCGAGGAGGCTTTGAACAGCTCCTGGTGGAAGAAAGTGATATTGGGTTAATTGATAGTCTTTAAAGGCTTGAGAAACATGGTTTAGAGAATTGCACTATTACTCCTTAAATTGCGTGTACTAAGATTATCTGAATTTCTAAATACAGGCTTCAGGTTTCTTCAATCCCCCATTCCATAAATTGGCATCACGGAGTTCAATACTTTAGAAGCATGAGAGTAATCACTGTCTTTAAAAATAAGGCTTTGCTGCAGGTGATGTTTGGAAAATAGATATATTCTTCTTCTGGACTAGTGAATACTCATACTTACATCAGATATTCTCCTCCATGCCTAAGAGAATTATTATGGGCTGCTGCATGAAAGACTTTCATTGTTTTTAAATGTAGATGTCATTCCTGCAAATACTTTCAAAATTGAATCTCATCACATCTGTTTCATGCGTTTTAGAACAGTTAGGCAGCTTTTCAGCAGGTGTTTGCTGATTTTTTACTTTTGTTTCAGTTGTCCCAGTTTGATTTTATCTGAAAATCTTTTGGTTTGATGTCATCTCATACATTGTGTTGCTGTCATGGTTTTGACTAGCTGAGATGCTATGTTGCCTTTTAAGGTCCATAAAGGCAGAAGTTAAAATCCCCCAGCATAATCTTAGCCCCTAACTCTTTTCTAAGCCATTTGCAAACAGACATAATATCATTTGTCATGTATATTACACTCTAGCAGATTACGAAGGAGAGATATCTCTTGTACTGTCATAATTTAAACTGCAGTTCTAAGTTAATTTTCTGGGCAATGATAGGAAGATAGTGTAGAATATATGGAGTGTTTACATGCTTCTGTTTAGTGGGTTTAGTAACACAGATTTATGAGGGGGGATCTTGGGTGTTAGTTACTTGGTGATACCCTAGTTTGCACCATTCTGTTTTTAACGGTGTAGTTCCCTACTTTGCCATGTAATAAATCAGATCCTGGCACTGTTACTCTGGCAGAATCCCACAGTATTATGCTTAAACAGATCACGCACATACCAAAAGCTAGGTTTGGGGTGGATACGTGGCTCTGTGGAAGAGCCTGCCAGCTGTTAGTGATTTTGAGGGAATGCCTGCTCAGCCATGATGTGTTTCTCATTGAGCACCTCACTACTTTCATGCCCTGACTAAAGAGCAGTCCCTTTGATGACAGTGGGGCTCAGGTCAGCCCTCAGGTTATGGCAATAGGAGTCAGAATTTTGTCCTATAAATAAAAGGCTCATATTTTATTTCAAAACTAAATGGAAACTTTGAGTATGTGCAGCTGCCACCCATTTAATTTCTCCCACTTACTTCACAGTGACTGTTAATTCCATAGCTCCTGTTCTCTTCTCTGGCATCTATTTTCCAGTGTTTCGCATGAAAGTGGTAGATAATACTGTATGTGTGTCTCCTTGGAGATTTGGCATTCAGAGAGCAGTGTTGCAAAGTGATTTGGTGATAATCTATGTTGTTTTGAATAGCTTATGACATTGGTGAAAACACTTGTTATGCTTTCATAGAAAATTGCTGCAGGTTTCACACAAGTGCTGAAATTCTAATAATCCTTTGCAAACTCTAAGGAGTTTGCTGGTAGAGGGAAATAATTTCTTCATGGCACGGATAATTTTCTGGTTTACACTCCGTTCATTTTAAGATCACAGAGTATCATTGTATGAAGAAAAAAACCACACGGACCCGAACCAAAAGAGAATGACAGATGAACTGATCCTTTACTGATTTTTCCAGGGGTTTTTATAAGGCAGATCATGAAATGTGCAAAGTGTCACAAAATCATTGCTTCTATGGACTGGCCACCCTCTAAGGGGCTGACCTAAAACCGCATATAACAGAAAGATGTTTTTCTAACTGAAATCATCACTATCTGAGAAAAACAAGTACAGGTGCAAAACAATTTACCTAACAATAACATTGTTTAGTCTAGTGTATATGGACCAGAAAGAGTTCCCACAGAACACTGGAGAGCTGAGGTTTTCCCGGCTAAAAACTTTCTCAGCACCAACAATTCCCCCTTTTTCTGTAAGATCAAAAAAGGGTTCATTTGTAATCCTCTGTGGGGCC
>VXAC01007781.1:0-10210 GCA_013399225.1 Rhipidura dahli
GGGGTTGGGTTGGAGGATTTGGGTTTCTCATGGAATCTGAGAAGGTGAAAAATGAGTTTTCCCTCTTTTCCAGCTCTGATTAATTGGGAATTGTCCTTTTGGGATTGGGGGAATTTGTGTGTGTGCATCCATTAGTCCCAGATATTTTCCCACCCTGAACACTGGGAGTGGGTTGGGTTAGGTTGGGAGGGTTTGGGTTTTCTGTGTAATCTGAGAGGATGAAAAAGGGAATTTTCCCTCTTTTCCAGCCCTGATTAATGGGGACTTGTCCTTCTGGCATGAGGGAATTCATGTGTTTATCCACACCTGGATAAATCCCATATCTCTTCCCATCCTGAACACTGGGTTGGGTTGGGTGGGTTTGGGTTTTCCATGGAATCTGAGATGACAAAAAAATGAGTTTTCCCTCTTTTCCAGCCCTGGTTAATGAATTTTTTGGGATGTCCGATCCCCAGAAAAAAGGCCTGGAGAAGGCAGGGAAGCTCTGCCCTCCCCATTGGAAAAAAGCCCAAACCAGGCTGATGGTGTTTCCCAAAATTCCCTTTTTCCTCCCTGAATACCACACGGATATTCCAGAAATCCTGGGGACAGCCAGAACCATCAGAACTCCCAGAAAATCGAGGCACAAAGGAATTCAATTGCTCAAAAAATCAGGATGTGATTGCTTTTCCTGGAGGTTTCTCCATTAATTCCCTGCTTTCCATGGATATTTTGCTCTTTGCCAGCTTCCGGCCCGTGCCCCTGGAGCAGACCTACGTGGGAATCACGGAGAAAAAAGCCATTAAACGCTTCCAGATCATGAACGAGATCGTCTACGAGAAGATCATGGAGCACGCCGGGAAGAACCAGGTCAGAGACGCCATTCCCGACATTCTTTTTCCCTTAATCCTGGGGAAAAAAAAATGGGGGGGTTTTCCTTTTGTTATTTTCCATTTGGAGCTCTGGATGCTCCAGAGAAGGTCAGTGGAGGGGGAGGTTTGGGTTGTCCATGGATGGAAAATGAGTTTTCTCTCCTTTTTCCTTCCTTTCCCAATTTTTTTTTTCCTGATTAATTAGGAACTGTTCTTTTGGGATGAGGGAATTTTTGTGTCCACGCTGGGATTAATCCCAGATCTTTTCCTATCCTGAACACCAGGAGCAGGTTGATTCCTTGTTTTCCATGAAATCTGAGAGGATGAAAAATGAGTTTTCCCTCTTTTCCAGCCCTGACTATTTGGGAATTTTCCCTTAGGGAATTTTTGTGTTCACACTGGGATTAATCCCAGATCTTTTCCTATCCTGAACACCAGGAGCAGGTTGATTCCTTGTTTTCCATGGAATCTAGGAGGACAAAAAATGACTTTTCCCTCTTTTCCAGCTCTGGTTCATTAGGAATTGTCCCTTTAGGTTGAAGGAATTCTCGTGTGCATCCCCACCTGGATCAACCTCGGGCACAGCTTGGCTCGGAATTCCACAGGAATTCCTGGCTCATCCCCGTTCCCCTTGCTCCTTCTGCAGGTCCTGGTGTTCGTGCACTCCCGAAAGGAGACCGGGAAGACGGCCCGGGCCATCCGGGACATGTGCCTGGAGAAGGACACCCTGGGGCTTTTCCTGAGGGAAGGATCAGCCTCCACCGAGGTGCTCCGGACCGAGGCCGAGCAGTGCAAGGTGAGGGCAACAGCAGGAAAATTCCTTCTGGGAATGCATCGTCCAGCCCTTTATCCATGGAAAAGGTGGAGCCCCCATTCCCAAGGGATTTGATGCTGGATGTGGCACTTGAGGACACGCTCTGAGGGCTTTTCCAGCCTTTCCAATTCCATAACCCCACCCTGTGAGGATTCCCACCCTTTCCCCGGGGATAGCCTTCTTTTCCCTCCCCTCCTGGAGTTACCTGGGGTGTGTTTGTGCTGCAGAACCTGGAGCTGAAGGATCTGCTTCCCTACGGATTCGCCATCCACCACGCCGGGATGACGCGTGTGGACCGGACGCTGGTGGAGGATCTCTTCGCTGACAAGCACATCCAGGTGGGATCAGAATTCCAGAGGGATGCCCAGCTTTTTCTCCTCATAAAAACCCACACAATCTGTGTTTTTTGGGGTGAAATTGGGATCGAGCTCATCCCGCTCCACTGTGGAGGCAGCGGGGATTTTCCTGAGGGATGGGAATAAAATGGGAGCTGAGAGCAGATTTTCCAGAGATATTTGAGGCATGAGATTGCCTAGGAATGGAAAATGGGAAAAGGGAATTGGGGCCTGGGAAAAGCAGATTTTTTTGGGCTATTTGGAAAGCAGAAAAGCAGCTTTTTTGGGAAATTGGCTGCCAGGAAAAGCAGCTTTCCCAGGATTTTTGCAACCTGGGAGTTTTCAGCTTGTTGAGAAGCTGAAAAGTTGTTGGAAGCTGGGAAAAGTGAATTAGGAACCAGGAAAAGTAGCTTTCCTGGGAAGTTTCCTGATAAAAGGCAAAGGATTTTCCCAGAAAATTCCAGGCCAGACCCTGCTGTTTTCCTGCCCTTCCTGTGCTCAGCCGTTGGGACATTCCCACCCCTCGCTCTTTGTCCCTTCTCCAAAGCATTTCCAGCCATTTCTTGCCCTTGGGAAGAGGTTTTTGGGTGGATTTGAAGGATTCGGGATGGATTTTGGAGGCTCCTGGCTGGATTTGGAGGCTCCTGGCTGGATTTGGAGGTTCCTGGCTGGATTTGGAGGTTTCTGGCTGGATCTGGAAGTTTCTGGTTGGATTTGGAAGTTCCTGGGTGGAGTTGGGAGTTTCTGGTTAAATTAGGAAGTTCCTGGCTGGATTTGGAGATCTCTGGTTGGATTTGGAGATCTCTGGTTGGATTTGGAGATCTCTGGTTGGATTTGGAGATCTCTGGTTGGATTTGGAGATTCCTGGTTGGATTTGGAGGTTTCTGGTTGGATTTTGGAGGTTCCTGGTGGGATCTGATCCCTGTTTTCCTGCAGGTGCTGGTGTCCACGGCCACGCTGGCCTGGGGCGTGAACCTCCCGGCCCACACCGTCATCATCAAGGGCACCCAGGTGTACAGCCCGGAGAAGGGGCGCTGGACGGAGCTGGGAGCACTGGACATCCTCCAGGTGGGAACTGGGACACCCCGGGATTCCCAGCAGGATTTTCCTGTCCTCAAATCCCAGCTGAAATCCCATTTTTGTACTTCCTTCATGCTCATTGTTCTTCCCAGTGCTGTGGGATTGGAGGTGGGGGGGGAATAATTCCTCAAGAATTCCATGCCCAGACCCATCCCAGATTATTCCTCAAGAATTCCTTGCCCAGATCCACCTGAGACAGTTCCTTATTCAGACCCATCCTAGACAATTCCTCAAGAATTCCTTGCCCAGACCCTCCTGAGATAATTCCTTCCCTGGATTCAGCTGAGATAATTCCTCAAGAATTCCATACCCAGCCCCATCCCAGCTAATCCCTCCAGGATTCCAACCTTCCCGTTGTGCTTTTCCCGTTTCCAGATGTTGGGCCGTGCCGGGAGGCCCCAGTACGACACGAAGGGAGAAGGAATTCTCATCACATCCCACGGGGAGCTCCAGTATTACCTGTCCCTGCTCAACCAGCAGCTTCCCATCGAGAGCCAGATGGTGGCCAAGCTCCCGGACATGCTCAATGCTGAGGCTGTGCTCGGCAACGTCCAGAATGCCAAGGTCGGCGGGAATTCCCATATTCCGGAGGGATTTGTGTCTGTGCTTCCATCCCCGAGGGAGCTGGGATGGGGTTCTTAGGGATTTGTGTCTGTGGTTCCATCCCTGGGGAAGTTGGGATGGGGTTTTTAGGGATTTGTGCCCGTGGTTCCAACTTTGTGGTAGTTGGGATGGGGTTTTTTAGGGATTGGTGCCTGCGGTTACATCCCTGAGGGAGTTGGGATGGGGATTTTTCGGGATTTGTGCCCACAGTTCCAACTTTGTGGGAGATGGGATGGGGTTTTTAGGGATTTGCTGGTGGGGATTGAGTGGTTGGGATGTTCTTGGAAGAGTTCTTGGTGTGGGAATAGAAATTCAGGGAATCTCTGGAGGGAGGGGGCTGTTTTGGGGTTATATTCCGGAATTTTTTCCCGGTGTTGGAGAGGAGCAGGTCTGGAAAGGGGAGGTGAGGGAAGGGATTAGGGACCAGGAAAAGCAGATTTCCTGGGAAACTGGAAATCTGGAAAAGCAGCTTTCCCGGGATATTTGCAGCCTGGGCATTTTGCCGAGCTGGTCTGGAAAGGGAAACTAGGAAAAGGGAATTGGGCACCAGGAAAAGCAGCTTTCCTGGGAGATCAGGCACGAGGAAATGCAGTTTTCCAGGGAAATTTGATGCCAGGAAAAGCAGCTTTCTCTGGGATTCCCGGCTGCATTTTGTTGGGATCCAGTGGGATTTAACTCCCGGAACACCCCCAGTGCTTCCTGAGCATGCCAGGACATCCCTGGGATCAGCCATCATTTGGGAATTGTTAGGATGCGGTGAACTGGCTGGGATACACGTACCTGTACATCCGGATGCTCCGTTCCCCGACGCTTTACGGAATCTCCCACGACGACCTGAAGGCGGATCCGCTCCTGGAGCAGCGGCGCCTCGACCTTGTCCACACGGCAGCCCTGATGCTGGACAAGAACAACCTGGTCAAGTACGACAAGAAAACCGGGAATTTCCAGGTGGGATGGCAAAAATCCCAAAAGTATATTTGTAGGTGGGAGGGTAAGAAAAAAAAATGGGAATTTCTAGGTGGGATGGCAAGAAAATGGGGATTTTCAGGTGGGATGGGGAGAATATAGGGAATTTCTAGGTGGGATGGAGGGAAACTAAGGGATTTTCCGGTGGAGTGGAAAAGAAACTGGGAATTTTCAGGTGGGAAGGCAAGAAAATGGGAATTTCCAGTTGGGGTGGCAAGAAAATGGGGAATTTCCTGGGGGGATGGTTTTTCTTGGCCGTTCCCATGGTTTCTCCTGGGCGTTCCCATGGCTTATCCTGGCCATTCCCACTGTTCTCCCAACTGTTCCTGCTGTATTCTCCACCATTCCTATGGTCTATCCCGACCATTCCTGTGCTTTCTCCCAGCCGTTCCCATGGTTTCTCCTGACCATTCCCATGATTTATCCCAGCCATTCCCATGGTTTCTCCCAGCCATTCCTGTGCTTTCTCCCGGCCATTCCCATGGTTTCTCCCAGCCATTCCCATGCTTTCTCCTGGTCGTTGCCATGGTTTCTCCCAGCCATTCCCATGGTCTCTCCTGACCATTCCCATGCTTTCTCCCGGCCGTTCCGACCGTTCTCCCATCGTTGCCGCGGCAGGTGACGGAGCTGGGCCGCATTGCCAGCCATTACTACATCACCAATGAGACGGTGCAGACGTACAACCAGCTGCTGAAGCCCACCCTGAGCGAGATCGAGCTCTTCCGCGTCTTCTCCCTGTCCTCGGAGTTCCGCAACATCACCGTGCGCGAGGTACGGACACAACGGGAACAGGCGACAGCTGATGACAGCCAATGTCAGACAGCCAACAACACCCAACAGCCAACAACACCCAACAGCCAACAACACCCAACAGCCAACAGCACCCAACAGCCAACAACAGCCAGCAACACCCAACACCCAACAACAGACAGCACCAAACACCCAACACCATCCAGCAGTCAACACCCAACACCATCCAACAGCCAACATCAAACACCCAATAGCCAACACCCAATGTCAAACACCCAACAACATCCAACATCCAGCGTCAGAAACCCAACACCAAACATCCAACAACAGCCAACACCCAGCATCAAACCCCCAACACCATCCAACACCCAACAAGAGCCAATAGCCATTGTCAAACACACAACACCATCCAACAGCCAGCATCATAAACCCAACACCAAACAGCCAACAACAGCCAACATCAAAGAGGCAAAGTCAAACACCCAACAGCATCCAACACCAAACCCCCAACACAATCCAACGGCCAGCGTCAAAAGCCCAACACCAAACACCCAACAACAGCCACCACCCAACGTCAAAAACCCAACACCAAATACCCAACATTGAATACCCAACACCATCCAACAGCCAATATCAAACACCCAACAACAGCCAACACCCAATACCATCCAACACCCAACGTCAAACACCAACACCACCCAATACCCAACGTCAAACAGGCAGCACCAAACCGCCAGCAACAGCCAATGACAGCCAACACCCAACATCAAACACCCTACACCATCCAACAGCCACCAACCAACAACATCCAGCAGCCAGCACCCAATAACCAACACCAGCCACCATCCAGCACCCAACAACCAACACCAGCCACCATCCAGCACCCAACCTGAACGCCCAACATCCAACACCATCCAATACCCAACACCAACAACACCCAACAGCCACAAGCAACACCCAGCACCAATCACCCAACATCCATCACCCAACTCCAATATCTAAAACGTTACAAAATCTCAGGATATGCATCTGTAATTTCAGGATATGGATCCAGAATTTTGGGGTGTGCAGCCGGAAGTCCGGAACGTGTATCCCAAATTTGGAATTTGGATCCCTAATTTTAGGATGCGCATCTTGGATTTCAGGATCTGCATCCAGAATTTGAGCATGTGCATCCAGAATTTTTAGGGTGTAGATACAGAAATTCAGGATGTGCATCCAAAATTCCAGGATCTGGATCCATAATTTCAGGATGCATATCTGTAATTCACAGTGTGCATCCATAAAATTTCAGGATGTGCATCCGTGAATTCAGGATGTGAATCCATAAAATTTCAGGATGTGAATCCATAAAATTTCAGGATGTGTGATCCAAAATTGCCATTCCTCATGGATGTCTGGAACCGGTGGGTTTGGCTCCTTCAGGAGCTGAAATTCCCTCCACCTCAGTCATGGATTCAGCTCTCCTGGAGGGAATTTTTGCTTGGAGAGATCCTAGACCCTTTCCCAACCTCTCCCAGCTCCATGAGGATTGCCTGGTGTAGGCAGGGAAAGTATCCAGACAAGTTTTTGGAGAGAGTCAGGGAAAAACAAGGAAAACCTGGAATTCGTGCCTGCTGTGGGTGCTGCAGGGACACAGCAGAGCTTTTCCAGAGGGATCATCCCACCCCTCCATCCCTGTTTTCCCTCAGGAGGAGAAGCTGGAGCTGCAGAAGCTGCTGGAGCGAGTCCCCATCCCGGTGAAGGAGAGCATTGAGGAGCCCAGTGCCAAGGTGAGGCCTGCAGGCAATTCCTGCTCCTTTCCCTCTCTGGGATGTCCTGGATGGGGCTGGGAAGCTCAGGGAGATCCGGGTGCTCCGTGGGCTTGGTGGGAGTCTAGAAAGGGGAGGTGGGAGAAAGGAATGGGGTGTCAGGAAAGCCCAATTTCCCTTGGGAATTAAGCACCAGGAAAAGCAGCTTTCCCGGGATATTTGCAGCCTGGGAGTTTTGCTGAGCTGGTCTGGAATGGGAAGCCAGGAAAAGGGAGTTGGGCACCAGGAAAAGCAGCTTTCCTTGGGAATTAAGCATCAGGAAAAGCAGCTTTCCTGGGATATTCCCTGAGAGCCTCTCCATTGCCATTCCCAGATCAACGTCCTGCTCCAGGCCTTCATCTCACAGCTGAAGCTGGAGGGATTCGCCCTCATGGCTGACATGGTCTACGTGACCCAGGTGAGCAGGGAATTCCCTCGGAATCCCACGTGGGAGAACCTGGTTGGTCCACAAAGGGCAGATTTGGAAAGCTGGGAATCAACAGCTGCTCCACTCAGGCCACATTCTGGCTGGGACATGGCCATTCCCACCCTGGAAATGGAGGTTTTGGGCAAAACTTGAGGTTTTGGGGCAAAAATTCGCCTGGGAATCAGAGCTGGGAGCAATGGGAAGCATGGATTCCTGCCAGGGTGGGAGTGGGAGCCTCATTGGAGCCTCCAGGGCAAATTTGGGAAGTTGGGAATCAACAGCTGCTCCACTTGGAGGGGTTTGGGATGGAAAATCCTAAATTACCATTCCATGCTTCAAAAGTAAACATGGGAAAAGGTTTGGAATGACAGGATGAGAGGGGATGGCTTCAGAGTGGGGAAGTGGAGATTCAGGTGGGATTTTGGGAAGGAATTCTTCCTTTTGGGGGTGAAAAAGGGAGGGGCTGCGATGGAATTCTCAGAGGATCTGTGGCTGCCCCTGGATCCCTGGAAGTGCCCAAGGCCAGGTTGGAGCACCCTGGGGTCGGGGAAGGTGTAGGGGGTGGGAATGGGATGGGATTTAAGGTCTCTGCCAACCCAAACCATTCCAGGATTCCATGTGGAGATTGAGATGGGATTTTGGGAATGAATCCCTCCCTGTGAGGGTGGGGAGGGGGTGGTATGGAATTCCCACCAGAGGATCTGTGGCTGCCCCTGGATCCCTGGGAGTGTCCAAGGCCTGTATCTATGGGAAGTGTGGGATTCATGGTGGGACTGGATGAGCTTTGGGGTCTCTTCCAACCCAAACCATTCTGGGATTCGATGTGGAGATGGAGATGGGATTTTGGGAAGGAATCCCTCCCTGTGAGGGGCTGGGATGGAATTTCCAGAGAATCCATGGCTGCCCCACCCCTGGAAATGTCCAAGGCTGGGTTGGATGGGCTCTGCTGGTCACCGTGGGGTGGCACCGGTTGGGGTGACACCGGTCGGGATTTCCGGTCATTCCCACCCCAGACCCTTCTGGGATGGCACAGGGGGTGGGCTGGGAATCGGGGAAGGGCTGGGAAGTGACCCCAGAGGTGCTCCCTGTCCCGCAGTCGGCCGGGCGGCTCATGAGGGCCATCTTCGAGATCGTCCTGAACCGCGGCTGGGCCCAGCTCACCGACAAGACCCTCAACTTGTGCAAGATGATTGACAAGCGCATGTGAGTCTGGGAAGGGCCTGATCCCACCATTCCCGGAATTCCCGGCATTCCCGGTGTCCCCTGAGCCCCGGATTGTTCCCGCAGGTGGCAGTCCATGTGTCCCCTGCGCCAGTTCAAGAAGCTGCCCGAGGAGGTGGTGAAGAAGATCGAGAAGAAGAATTTTCCCTTCGAGCGCCTCTACGACCTGAACCACAATGAGATCGGTGCTGAGACGGGGGGAATCCGCCAGATCCGGGCTGGGGAGGGGTTTGGGATCATGGAATGGGGAAATCCGCCAGATCGGGGCTGGGGAGGGGTTCGGGATCATGGAATGGGGGAATCCGCCAGATCCGGGCTGGGGAGGGGTTTGGGATCATGGAATGGGGGAATCCGCCAGATCCGGGCTGGGGAGGGGTTTGGGATCATGGAATGGGGGAATCNTGGGAGAGAATTCCCAGAGCAGCCGTGGCTGTCCCTGGATCCCTGGAAGTGCCCAGGGCTGGGTTGAAGCCCCCTGGGACAGGGGAAGGGGATTAAAGGTGATTTAGTGGGATGGGATTTAAGGTCACTTCCAACCCAAACCATTCCAGGATTCCGTGGGCTGGTTCAGATGGGATTTTGGGATGGAATTTTTGACTGTGAGGGTGGTGAGGTTGCTCAGAGAGGACCTCAGAGCCCCTTGCAGGGCCTAAAGGGGCTCCAGGACAGCTGGAGAGGGACTGGGGACAAGGCTTGGAGGGACAGGACACAGGGAATGGCTTCAAAGTGACAGAGAATAGGATTTGATGGGATACTGGGAAGGAATTCCTGGCTGTGAGGGCAGGGAGAGACTGGGATGGAATTCCCAGAGAAGCTGTGGCTGCCCCTGGATCCCTGGAAGTGCCCAAGGCCAGCTGGAGCAGCCTGGGATAGGGGAAGTGTCCCTGCTGGAATGGGATGGGATTCAAGCCCCTCCCACCCCAAACACTTCCATGATTTTCACTCAGAAATTGGGGAATTGCTCCGGGTCACCCCTCTGAGGCTCTGGAGCAGCCAGAGAGGCCTCACGTGGCTGGGAATCCCGCTCTTTTTGGGATGTGCGCTGAGCCCATCCCGTTTTCCGCGCCCCCAGGGGAGCTGATCCGGATGCCCAAGATGGGGAAGACCATCCACAAGTATGTGCACCTGTTCCCCAAGCTGGAGCTGTCCGTGCACCTGCAGCCCATCACCCGCTCCACGCTCAAGGTGGAGCTCACCGTCGCCCCCGACTTCCAATGGGACGAGAAGGTGCCGGGGGGACACCGGAACGGGGCGGAAAAAAGGGAGTTTGGGGCTGGGAGGGGGTAAAATTCAGGGTGAATGTGCTGGTTGGGGGGCAAAATGGGATTTATGGGGGTGCAGTGTGAAAACCACGAGGGGAAAATGTCCTGACT
>VXAC01007781.1:10354-24664 GCA_013399225.1 Rhipidura dahli
GGAGTGTAGAGATCCGCAGGGTCAATGTCTTGTTGGGGGGAAAAAGAGGAATTTTGGGGTTGGGTTGTGAAAATGATGAGGGGAAGATGTCCTGATTAGGGGGAAAAATGGGAATTCTTGGGCTGAAGTATGGAAATATTCAGGGTGAATATCTTGTTGGGGGGGAAAAGGAGGAATTTTGGGGTCGAATTGTGAAAATCATGAGGGAAAATGCCCTGACTTGGGGGGGAAATGGGATTTCTGGGGCTGGGCTGTGGAAATTGTCAAGGTGAATGTGCTGATTGGGGGGGAAATGGGATGTCTGGGGCTGGACTGTGGAAATTGTCAAGGTGAATGTGCTGATGGGGGAAAAATGGGATTTCTGGGGCTGGTTTATGGAAATCTTCAAGGTGAATGCACTGGTTGGGAGGAAAAAAGAGAAATTCTTGGGCTGGAGTGTAAAAATCATCAGGGAAAATACATTCCTCTGGGATAAAAAAGGGAATTCTGGGATGAATTGTGAAAATCATTTGGGTAAATACTCTGCTGGGGAGAAAATGGGAATTTTGGGATTGAATTGTTAAAATCATGAGGGAAAATGGCTGGGAAAAACGAGCAATTTGGGGTCTGTAGCGTAGAAATCATGAGGATGAATGTCCTGATTGGGGGGAAATGGTAATTTTGGGGTCAGATTGTAAAAATTCTCAGGGAAAATCCATTTCTGGGGGGAAAAGGAGGAATTTTGGGGTCAAATGGTAAAAACCACAAGGGAAAACACAATCCTGGGGTACAAATGAGGAATTTTAGGGTTGAATTGTGAAAATCATGAGGGGAAATGGTGGCGGGGAAAGGAGCGATTTGGGGTCTGGATTGTGAAAATCATGAAGAAAAATGGAGGGGGAAAAGAATTGGGGAGATGGACTGCAAAAAACATGAGGAAAACACAATCCTGGGGTGAAAATGAGGAATTTTGGAGTTGAATTATAAAAACCACTTGGGGAAAGACATTCCTGGGGTAAAAATGAGGAATATTGGGGCCGGTTTGTTGCTCCGGAGCCCCCGAGCACCTGGAAATTCAGGGCTGGCCCAGGGAATTGAGAGCTCCCCGCTGCTTTCCCAGGTTCACGGCTCTTCCGAGGCTTTCTGGATCCTGGTAGAGGATGTGGACAGCGAGGTGATCCTGCACCACGAGTATTTCCTGCTCAAGGCCAAGTACGCCCAGGACGAGCACCTGGTGACATTCTTCGTGCCCGTCTTCGAGCCGCTGCCGCCGCAGTACTTCATCCGCGTGGTGTCCGACCGCTGGCTCTGTCAGTGCCCCTTTTTCCAGTGGTTATTCCTGCTTTTCCTGGGGTTTATTCCTGCTTTTCCTGGGGTTTATTCCTGCTTTTCCTGGGGTTTATTCCTGATTTTCCTGGGGTTTATTCCTGCTTTTCCTGGGGTTTATTCCTGCTTTTCTTGCCGTTTATTCCCTGTTTTCTGGCTCTGTCAGTGCCCCTTCTCCTGGGGTTTATTCCTGGTTTTTCCTAGGATTTATTCCCGGTTTTCTGGCTCTGTGAGTTCCCCTTTTTCCAATGGTTATTCCTGGTTTTCCTGTGGTTTATTCCCGGTTTTCTGGCTCTGTCAGTGCCCCTTTTCCTGGGGTTTATTCCTGGTTTTCCTAGGATTTATTCCTGTTTTTCTGGCTCTGAGTGCCCCTTCTCCCGGGCTTTATTCCTGCTTTTCCTAGGATTTATTCCCAGTTTTCTGGCTCTGTCAGTGCCCCTTTTCTTGGGGTTTATTCCTGGTTTTTCCCAGCATTTATTCCTGGTTTTCTGGCTCAGTGAGTGCCCCTTTTTCCAAGGTTTGTTCCAGGTTTTTCCTGGGTTTTATTCCTGGTTTTTCCCAGGATTTATTCCTGGTTTTTCCCAGGGTTTATTCCTGATTTTTCCTAGGATTTATTCCCGGTTTTCTGGCTCTGTCAGTGCCCCTTTTCCTGGGAGTTATTCCTGGTTTTTCCCAGAGTTTATTCCTGTTTTTTCCACCTGGAGATTGGGGGGTGTGGTTTATAACCCCTCTTTTCCCAGGGGAGAACTTCCTGGAATCCAAGTAGTGGCAGAGGTTTGGGATTTAGTGGTTTATCCCCTTTTTCCTAGGGGAAAAACCTCCTGGAATCCAGGGGCAAAACCTGAAGGAATCCAGGGAAAAACCTCCTGGAATCCAAGTGGCAGCAGAGCTTTGGGATCCCTGCTGTATCCCCTTTTCCAGAGTTTTGGGATACCTGCTTTATCCCCTCTCCCAAAGCTTTGGGATCTGTTTTTTATCCCCTCTCCCAGACCGTTGGGATTTGGAGTTTATCCCCTCTCCCAGACCTTTGGGATCCATTTCCATCCCATTCCCGGTGCCAACCCTGTAACCCCAACCCCGTCTCTCCGTGGCTCAGCCTGATCCCGCCTCTGGACCCTGTGCATCCACCTGCCTCTGAAATTCAGGAATTCTTTCCTCCTGCAGCCTGCGAGACCCAACTTCCCGTGTCCTTCCGACACCTGATCCTGCCGGAAAAATACCCGCCGCCCACGGAGCTGCTGGACCTGCAGCCGCTGCCAGTGTCGGCCCTGCGGAACAGCTCCTTCGAGGGCCTCTACCAGGACAAGTTCCCCTTCTTCAACCCCATCCAGACACAAGGTGGGAATTCCTGCTCCTCATCCCTCCCGGATCTCCTGGGATTTGGTTGTTTTTGCAGGGATTTTGTGGGAAATGGGGAATCCCGGAGCCTGAGCGCTTTGGGCATTCAGAGTCGGGGTCTCTGGGGGGGTTGGGAATTGGGGTCTCTGCCACGTTCCTGGGGTGGCCTCGGGGAGCAGCTTCTGGAAATTGTGGCTGTTTCCAAGTTTCTCCAGCTCAGCTTTCCTGGGATTTGGTTGTTTTTGCAGGGATTTTGTGGGAAATGGGGGATCTCAGAGCCTGAGTGCTTTGGGTGTTCGGAATTGGGGTCTCTGGAGGAGTTGGGAATTGGGGTCTCTGCCACATTCGGCAGCTCCTGGAGGTTGTGGACGTTCCCTCCCCTCATCCCACCTGGCTTTTCTGGGATTTGGGATCTGTGGTTTATCCCCTGTTCCCAGGGGTTTGGGATTTGTGGTTTATCCCCTTTTCTCCAAGGGAAAACCCTCCAGGAATCCCAGTGGCAGCAGAGCTTTGGGATCTGTGGTTTATCCCCCATTCCCAGAGCTTCAGGATCCATTGCTTATCATAATCCTGGGTTTAGTTGTTTATTCAGGAATGTATTTGTGGGAAATGGGGAATCCTGAGGCTGGGAATTGGGGTGTCTGACACCATTCCTGTGGTGGCCTGGGGAAGCAGCTCCTGGAAGTTGCTGTTCCCAAATTCCTTCAGCGCTGCTGCTCACAAAGAAGGAGTTGGGAGCTTCCCCTTCGGAATTTCTCTGCCTGGAATTGGGAATTCCTGTGTCACCCTGGAGTTTGTTTTCCTGACGGAATCCTAGGCTGGAATTCCCTTCCCTGGATTTCCTATTGCTCATGGACGGATCCAGGCCATGTTTCCCCACTCCATTCCCAGATCTTTGCCAAAAATCCACTGGGATTTTCCCTGGAGTGAGGAACTGGGAGCTCCTGTGAGAGTTTCCTGAATGTGTGGAAATTCCTGAGTGAATTCCAGACTAAAATTCCCTAAATTCCCTTTCCTGGAGTCCCTGTTGTTCAGCCTGGATCCAGTCCATGTTTCCCCACCGCATTCCCAGATTTTTGCCAGAAATCCACGGGGATTTTCATTGAAACTGGGAATCCTATAACAGTTTCCTCAGTGAATTCCAGGCTGAAATTCCCTAAAGAACCTTTCCTAGATCTCCTCTCACTCAGGCTGGATCCAGGCCGTGTTTCCCCACGCCATTCCCGGATTTTTTGCTGGAAATCCACAGAGATTTTCCCCTGTCCATCCCTGATTTTCCAGTGTTCAACACGGTGTACAACAGCGACGACAACGTTTTCGTGGGAGCGCCCACGGGCAGCGGGAAAACCATCTGCGCGGAATTCGCCATCCTCCGCATGCTGCTCCAGAATTCTGAGGGCCGCTGCGTCTACATCACCCCCATGGAGGCCCTGGCCGAGCAGGTGAGTCCCGGAATTCCCTGGAGACGGGAATCGCCGCCTTCGTCCCTCCCGCGCTGGGATAGAGCCGGCGTTTCCCTGTCCCGCCGCTCCCGTGCGGGAATTCTGCAGGAACGGGGCAGGAATTGCCCTGGTTTGGCAGCAATTCGATGGGAATTGCCTGTATTTGGGGGGAATTTGCTGGGAATTGCCCCAGTTTGGTGGGAATTTGGTGGGAATTCCCCAGTTAGAGAGGAATTTGGTGGGAATTGCCCAATTTGAGGGAAATATGAGGGAAATTTGCTGGGAATTGCCCAATTTGGGGGAAATATGAGGGAAATTTGCTGGGAATTGCCCAAATTTGAGAGAAATTTTGTGGGAATCACCACAATTTGAGGGAAATATGAGGGGAACTTGGTGGGAATTGCCCCAGTATTAAGGAAATATGAAGGGATTTGAGAGGAATTTGGTGGGAATTGCCCAAATTTGGAGGGAAATTTGGTGGGAATTGCCTGAATTTGAGGGAAATATGAGGGGAACTTGGTGGGAATTGCCCCAGTATTAAGGAAATATGAAGGGATTTGAGAGGAATTTGGTGGGAATTGCCCAAATTTGGTCCGGATTTGGTAGGAATTGCCCCAATTCCCATTTTTCCGGCTCAGGTTTTCATGGATTGGTACGAGAAATTCCAGGAGCGCCTCAACAAGAAGGTGGTTCTCCTCACTGGAGAGACCAGCACGGACCTGAAGCTGCTGGGAAAAGGGAACATCATCATCAGCACCCCGGAAAAGTGGGATATCCTCTCCCGCCGCTGGAAGCAGCGCAAGAATGTGCAGAACGTCAACCTGTTCATCGTGGATGAAGTGCACCTGATCGGGGGCGAGAACGGGGTCAGACTCCTGGGAACGGGGTGGGGATGGATCCAGCCCGGAATGGGAGTTTCCCAATGGAATTTCAGCTCGGGAGTGCTTTGGAGTCGATTTTCCTGCTGGGAATTGCCCCAGGGGCTTGGGATGGGAGGTGTCCATGCCTTGGGAAGGTCAGGAGGGGTTTCCATGTGGTATCCTGCTGGATCTCAGCCAGGAACAGTCCTGATCCCGCTCCTGATTCCGCTCTTGATCCCGCTCCATCCCTATCTCTTGAGAAGCTCAGAAGGGGTTTCCCTGGATTTTCCTCTCCAGACCTTATCCTGATCCCATTCCCGATCCTGTTTTCCCACAGCCCGTGCTGGAGGTGATCTGCTCACAGATCCTGTTCCCGATCCCATTCCCAATCCTGTTTTTCCCCCGCAGCCCGTGCTGGAGGTGATCTGCTCATAGATGCGATTCCCAATCCCATTCCCAATCCCATTCCCAATCCTGTTTTTCCCCCGCAGCCCATGCTGGAGGTGATCTGCTTGCGGATGCCATTCACAGTCCCATTCCCAATCCCATTCCCATCCCGTTTTCCCACAGCCCGTGCTGGAGGTGATCTGCTCGCGGATGCGCTACATCTCCTCGCAGATCGAGCGGCCCATCCGCATCGTGGCGCTCAGCTCGTCGCTGTCCAATGCCAAGGACGTGGCGCACTGGCTGGGCTGCAGCGCCACCGCCACCTTCAACTTCCACCCCAACGTGCGGCCCGTGCCCCTGGAGCTGCACATCCAGGTAGGGACGGGAACGGCCGGCATTCCTGGGAAAATCCCTTGGGATCGTTTGTAACTCACAGTTAATCAATTCTTGGCGATAATCCCTTGGGATCGTTGGTAACTCCTGTCTAATTAATTCTTATCTAATTGGGTCTTGGAAGAATCCCTTGGGATCATCAATAAATCTTGGTTTATTTGGGTTGTGGCCATAATCCCTTGGGATCGTTGGTAACTCCTGTCTAATTAATTCTTGATAGTAGTCCCTTGGGATCATTGGTAATTCTTAGCTAATTGGGGTTTTGGCCATAATCCCTTGGGATCATTGATAACTTGTGCCTAATTCTTATTAACAATCCCTTGGTATCATTGATAACTCCTGTCTAATTAATTTTTAGCCTATTAATTCTTGATAATAATCCCTTGGGATCATTGATAACTCTTGTTTAATTAATTCTTGCTAATTGAGTCTTGGAAAAATCCCTTGAGATCACCGGTAATTCTTGGCTAATTGGGGTTTTGGCTGTAATCCCTTGGGATCATTGGTAACTCCTGTCTAATGAATTCCTGTCTAATGAATTCTTGGTAAAATCCCTCAGGATTGTTGGTAACTCTTGTCTGATTTGCATTTTGGCAATAATCCCTTGGGATGATCCCATGGGATCAGCAGGAATCTTGGATAATTGAGTTTTAGTAAAATCTCTTGGGATCGTTGGTAACTGCTGTCTAATTAATTCTTGATAAAATCCCTTGGGATCATTGGTAATTCTTGGCTAATTAATTCTTGGCAATAAACCTTTGGGATTATTGGTAACTCTTGGCTAATTAATCTTTGGGAAATTCCCTTGTGATCATTGGTAACTCTTGTTTAATTAATTCTTGTCTAATTGGGTCTTGGTAATAATTCTTTGGGATCATTGGCAGCTTTTGTTATCGTCAACTCTTGTCTAATTAATTCCTGGTAATAATCCTTTAAGATCAGTGGGAACTCTTCGCTAATTAATTCCCAGTAATAACTCCTTGGGATCATTGGTACTTCTTGTGTAATTAATTCCTGTTAATAATCCCTTGGGATTGTTGGTAACTCTTGCCTAATTAATCCTTGGTAATTATCCTTTGGGATCATCGGTAACTCTTGCCTAATTAATTCTTGGTAATAATCCCTTGGGATGATTGGTAACTCTTGCCTACTTGCTTCTTGGTAATCATTGATAACTTTTATTTAATGTTAATCCTTGGCTAATTACGTCTTGGTAATAATCCTGTGGGATTATTGGCAACTCTTGGCTAATTAATTCTTGGTAAAATCCTTTGAGCTCATCAGTAACTCTTGTTTATTTAATTTTTGGTAATAATTCCCTGGAATCAATGGTAATTCCTGTCTAATGAATGCTTGGGAAAATCCCTTGGGGTTATTGGCAACTCTTGGCTAATTAGTTCTTGTCTAATTGGGTCTTGGTAATTATCCCTTGGGACCATTGGCAGCTCTTGTTATCATCAACTCTTGTCTAAAAAGTGAATTTTCCAGCGTTTCCCACCGCTTTTTGCAGGGAACCTTTTGGAATTCAGTGGGATTTCTTGGGGCGATTCCTCTTTTCCCTGTAGGGTTTCAACATCAGCCACACGCAGACGCGGCTGCTGTCCATGGCCAAGCCCGTGTACCACGCCATCATGAAGCACTCGCCCAAAAAACCCGTCCTGGTCTTTGTCCCGTCTCGCAAACAGACGCGGCTCACGGCCATCAACATCCTGACCACCTGCGCCTCCGACGTCCAGCGCCACAGGTGACACCTGAGGGACACCACGGGATGGGCTGTGGGGTTGGAGAATGTCCAGGGGTGGGTTATGAGGCTGGACAGTGCCCAGGGATGGGTTATGGGATTTGAGAATGTCCAGGAATAGTTAATGCGGTTGGACAGTGCCCAGGGATGGGTTATGGGGTTGAACAGTGCCCAGGGATGGGTATTGGAGCTGGACAGTGTCCAAGGATGGGGTATGGGGTTGAACAGTGCCCGGGGATGGGTATTGGAGCTGGACAGTGTCCACGGATGGGTTATGCGATTTGAGAATGTCCAGGAATGGTTTATGTGGTTGGACAGTGTCCAAGGATGGGTTATGGGGCTGGACAGTGTCCAAGGATGGGTTATGCGATTGAACAGTGCCCAGGGATGGGTTATGGGGTTTCACAGTGCCCAGAGATGGGTTATGGGGTTTCACAGTGCCCAGGGATGGGTTATGGGATTTGAGAATGTCCAGGAATGGTTTATGGAGTTTCACAGTGCCCAGGGATGGGTTATGGGGTTGAACAGTGTCCAAGGAAGTGGAATTCTTGAGGGAGCTGAGGGGGCTTGGACTGGAGAAAAGGGAACCTTCTGGAGGACACCATGGACTTCCAAGGGATGGGTTATGGGGTTGGAGGAATTCCTGAGGGAGCTAAGGGGGCTTGGCCTGGAGAAAAAGAGGATCAGGGATGGGTTATGGGGTTGGAGAGTGTCCAGGGATGGGTTATGGGGTTGGAGGTGGGAATGGGGAATTCCTGATGGACCTGAAGGGACTCGGCCTGGAAAAGAGGGGGATGATGGCATGGCATGGCATGACATTGGGGGAACCTTCTGGCTCTTCTGCTAGAAGAGGGCAGGGGACACCTGGGGGGCACCACGGGCTGGGTTATGGGGTTGGAGGTGGAGATGGGGATGGGGAATTCCTGAGGGAGCTGGGAAAGGGGCTCAGCCCGGAGAAAAGGGGGATCAGGGATAATATGGGATGGGATGGATGGGATGGGTGATCCTAAAGACCTTTCCTAGCCTACCCCATTCTCTGGATATCCGCCCAGGTTCCTGCACTGCGCCGAGAAGGACCTGGTGCCGTACCTGGAGAAGCTCAGCGACCCCACCCTGAAGGAGACGCTGGTGAACGGGGTCGGGTACCTGCACGAGGGGCTCACGGCCATGGAGCGGCGCGTGGTGGAGCAGCTCTTCAGCTCCGGTGAGACTGGATCGGGATTGGGATTGGGAATGGGGATTGAGATGGGATGGGATGGGAACAGCACCTGAAAAAGCCTTTCCTGGAGCCCAGCACTGCCCAGAGTCCTGGGATTGGGGCTGACACCTTGTCCAAGCTCTGTATGACCTCTCTGGGGACACCTCAGAGCCCCTTGCAGGGCCTAAAGGGGCTCCAGGAAAGCTGGAGAGGGACTGGGGACAAGGGATGAAGGGACAGCACACAAGGAATGGCTTCCCACTGCTGGAGGGCAGGGATGGATGGGACATTGGGAAGGAATGAGGGTGGTGAGGGGCAGGGATGGAATTCCCAGAGCAGCTGTGGCTGCCCCTGGATCTCTGGAAGTGTTCATGGCCAGGCTGGAGTACCCTGGATCTATGGAAAGTGTCCCTGTCCATGGCAGGGGTGGCACTGGATACTCTTAGGAACTCTCCCAACCCACCCCACTCAATGCTTCTTCACCTCCCACCCCCAAAAAATCCGGGATCTTCCCTATCACCCCCTCTCCGAGTGCCCAGAATCCTGGGATCTCCATCCCCGCTGACCCTGTCCCCTCCTCTCCCCCAGGAGCTGTCCAGGTGATGGTGGCCTCGCGCAGCCTCTGCTGGGGCATGAACATCTCAGCCCACCTGGTGATCATCATGGACACGCAGTACTACAACGGCAAGATCCACGCGTGAGCCGATCCCCCGGGATCTGTGGGGTGGGATGGGGTGGGATCCATGGGATGGGATGGGATCCCTCCCTGGAGCTCACTGACCCTGTGCCCATCCCAGGTACGTGGATTACCCCATCTACGACGTGCTGCAGATGGTGGGCCACGCCAACCGGCCGCTGCAGGATGATGAGGGGCGCTGTGTCATCATGTGCCAGGGCTCCAAGAAGGTGGGTGATGGATCCAGGGACATTCCTGGGAATTCAACCAGGATTGTCCTCCTCCAGCTGGTAGAGGACCCTCACTAAGAGTTGGGATGGGGACTGGGGTGGAGTGGGGTGGGATGGGATCAATGGGATGGGATCTGTGGGATGGATGGGATGGCATCAGTGGGATGGGACTGAGATAGGGATGGATAGGATTGAGACTGGGAGAGATGGGCTCAGCTGGGATCCAAACCCTCACTCAGGGATTGGATCACCATGGGGATGATCCAAACCCTCCTGGAGCACTGCACTGGGCATTCCCACAGCATTTTTGGGGTTAATTCCTTAATTCTTTCCCTTTTCCTGCCCATCCCACCATAGGATTTCTTCAAGAAGTTCCTGTACGAGCCGCTGCCGGTGGAGTCCCACCTGGACCACTGCATGCACGACCACTTCAACGCTGAGATCGTCACCAAGACCATCGAGAACAAGCAGGACGCCGTGGACTACCTGACCTGGACCTTCCTGTACCGCAGGATGACCCAGAACCCCAACTACTACAACCTGCAAGGTGGGAGCAGGGAGCTCCTGCACCCTGGGAATGTCCCTTGGGAGTGTCCTGGGGTGATAATGGTGCTGGCAATCCCGCCTCATCCCATCCCACTGATCCCATCCCCCCCATCCCATTCATCCCATCCCATCCCATCCCATTTCCATGCCGTGGATCCCATCCCATGAATCCCATTGATTCCATTCCATTCCCATCCCATCCTAGCCCATGAATCCTATCAATCCCATCCCATCCAATCCCATTTCCATGCCGTGGATCCCATCTCGTGGATCCCATTGATTCCATTCCCATCCCATCCATCCCACTGATTCCATCCCATCCCATTGGTCCCATTCCCATCCCATCCCATCACATGGATCCCATCCCATCCCATCCCACTGATCCCATTGATCCCAACCCATCAATCCCATCCCATGGATCCTATCCAATCTCATCCCATCCCGTGGATCCCATCCCGAACCATCGATCCCATCCCGTGGATCCCATTGATCCCACCCCTTCAATCCCAACCCATGGATCCCATCCCGTGATCCCCCCCAGGCGTGTCCCACCGGCACCTCTCGGATCACCTGTCGGAGCTGGTGGAGCAGACCCTCAGTGACCTGGAGCAGTCCAAGTGCATCAGCATCGAGGACGAGATGGACGTGGCGCCGCTCAACCTGGGCATGATCGCGGCCTACTACTACATCAACTACACCACCATAGGTGCCCCCAGAACCCTGGGATTTTACTGTTTCCCCCAAAAATCCTGGGGTTTAGGTGTTCTCCCCCAAAATTCCTGATTTTTGTGTTGTTTTCCCCCAAAAAATCTCTGGGTTTGTGTTCCCCCCCCCACAAAAAACTGTTTTTTTGGGTTTTGCCCCAAAAAAATCCCTGGTTTTGTGTTTTCCCCAAAATTCCTGATTTTCGTCTGTTTTCTCCCCAGAAATACCTGGTTTTGTGTGTTTTCCCAAAAAAATCCTGATTTTTGTGTTTCCCCTCAAAAAATCTCTGGTTTTGTGTGTTTCCTCCTCAAAAAAATCCCTGGTTTGTGTTTTTTCCCCCCAAATTTCAAGTTTTTGTGTGTTTCCCGCCCACAAATTCCCATTTTTTGCGTGTTTTCCCCCAGAACTGTTCAGCATGTCCCTGAATGCCAAGACCAAGGTGCGGGGGCTGCTGGAGATCATCTCCAACGCCGCCGAGTACGAGAACATCCCCATCCGGCACCACGAGGACAACCTGCTGCGGCAGGTCCGGAATGCGGGAATGGGCTGGCTGGGATGGCAGCTGGGGCATCCTTGGGATGGGATGGGATGGGATGGGACGGGATTTGATGGGAATAGGATCAATGGGCTCAGTAGGATCCATTGGGATGGGATGGGGTGGGGTGAGGTGGGGTGAGCACTCAATGATCCCAGCTGTGTTAATCCCATGATCCCAAAGTGCTTCTCCTTCCGCCACCCCTGGGATGAAGGTGTTTTGGGGGTAGATCACAGGTTGGAGGGGTTGGGCACTAAAGGGTTTCTCCTTCACCCCCCAGCTGTCCCAGAAGGTGCCTCACAAACTGACCAACCCCAAATTCAACGACCCCCACGTCAAGACCAACCTGCTGCTCCAGGCCCACCTGTCCCGGATGCAGCTGAGTGCGGAGCTGCAGTCGGATACCGAGGAGATCCTCAGCAAGGTGGGACCCCAGATCCCAGAAACGCTGGGTAGGGCATGGAGAGTGCAGCAGAGGGGTCTTGGGATGAGGAGCCGCAGGGATCCCGCATCCATCATGGGAAAACAGGCTGGAATTGGATATGGGGATGGGATTTGGGGACAGTGATAGCAGGGCAGGATAATGAGGTTCTCCAGGGATTGCTCCATCCCATGGAGTTCTGCAGGAACTGGCTCTATCCCATGGGATCCCCATCCCTGGCTGTGTCCCTGTCCCTCTCCGGTGTCCAGGCAATCTGGCTGATCCAGGCCTGCATGGACATGCTGTCCAGCAATGGGTGGCTGTGTCCCTGTCCCTATCCATGTCCCTGCCCGTGTCCCTGACCATCCCTGTCCCCGTGTCCAGGCGATCCGGCTGATCCAGGCCTGTGTGGATGTGCTGTCCAGCAATGGGTGGCTGAGCCCGGCGCTGGCCGCCATGGAGCTGGCCCAGATGGTCACTCAGGCCATGTGGTCCAAGGACTCGTACTTGAAGCAGCTGCCCCACTTCACCTCTGAGCACATCAAGCGCTGCACAGACAAGGTATGGCCCAGGGGAGACCCAGGGGACACCCAGGTCACAGGAATCTCAGCCTTAGATTTTTGGGAAAAGCTGGAATTTAGGAAATTCGCTCTGGCCCACGTGTTTTAGAGATGGCAGAGTTGTGAAATGAGTTGGTTTTGGGGTAAATCCAGGAGGGAAAAGCTTTAATCAGGGCTATTGCACTAATTAATGAGATACCCTGAGTTACTTCACCAATTAATGAGCACCTGATGAGCTCAGGTGAGCGGTTGGGATACCCTGAATTATTTCACAAATTAATGAGATCCCCATAATTATTCCACCAATTAATGAGATCCCCTGAATTATTTCATCAATTAACGAGATACCCCACCAATTAACAAGATAACCCTGAGTTATTCCCCCAGTTAATGAGCACCTGATGAACTCTTGTGAGGGGTTGAGATACCCCAGGTTCTTCCACCATTTAATGAAGATCCCCCAAGTTATTGCCCCAATTAATGGGGATACCCCAGGTTATCCCCCCTAGTTAATGAGGCATCTCCTGGGGGATGACAAATCCACAAATCCCAAAATTCCCAGGGCGTGGAGAGCGTGTTCGACATCATGGAGATGGAGGACGAGGAGCGCACGGCACTGCTGCAGCTGCCCGAGGCGCAGATCGCGGACGTGGCGCGGTTCTGCAACCGCTACCCCAACATCGAGCTGTCCTACGAGGTGGGCGACAGGGACAGCATCCGCAGGTGAGGCACCGGGATCCTCGGGATTGGGATCATTGGGATGGGGGTTGGGATCAGGATCATCAGGACAGGGATGGGATCAGGATGGGATCAGAATCATCAGGTCGGGATGGTTCTGCAACTGCTACCCAAACATGGAGCTGTCCTGTGAGGTGGGCAACAGGGACAGCATCCGCAGGCGGGTCTGGGTTGGGATCATTGGGATTGGGATCATTGGGATGGAATCGAGATGGGATTGGGATGGTGATGGGATCAGGATGGGCTTGGTATTATCGGGATGGGGATGGGATGGGGATGGGACTGGGATCATCATTGGGTGGGGGACAGGGAGAGATCCACAAGTTTGTATGGGATCGGGGATTGGGATCCTTGGGATCAGGATTGGGATGGGATCACCAGGATCAGGATGGGATCGGGATGGGGATGGTTCTGCAACCGCTACCCCAACATGGAGCTGTCCTATGAGGTGGGGGACAGGGACAGTGTCCACAGATGGATGTGGGAGTGGGATTGGGATCATTGGGATGGGGATGGGATTGGGGGTGTGGATGGGATGGGGATGGGATGGGGATGTGATCCCGCTGTTCTGATCCCATGCTCCGTCTCCAGCGGTGGCCCTGTGGTGGTGCTGGTGCAGCTGGAGCGGGAGGAGGAGGTCACCGGGCCGGTCATCGCCCCCCTGTTCCCACAGGTGCCGTGGGGCCGGGATCCCTGGGCGGGGGCAGGAGCGGGATGGGACTGTCCCCAGGTCTCTGTGTCCCTGTCCCCAGCCCTGGTATCCCTGATACCCATGATGCCCCTGTCCTCTGTGTCCGTGTCTCACTGGGTGACACAGGGCAGGTGGCACCAAGGTGTCCCTGATGTCCCCTGATGACCCCACAGAAGCGTGAGGAGGGCTGGTGGGTGGCACAGGGTGGGTGACAGTGTCCCTGATGTCCCCGATGTCCCTGATGTCCCTGCAGAAGCGTGAGGAGGGCTGGTGGGTGGTGATCGGGGACTCCAAGTCCAACAGCCTCATCTCCATCAAACGCCTGACGCTGCAGCAGAAGGCCAAGGTGGGACAGGGGACACCGGGGGGTGACACGGGATGGGTGACACAGGAGTGACACAGGGGAGGTGACACCAGGGTGACACAGGGTGGGTGACACTGGGGGTGATATTGAGGGGGTGACAACATGGGGTGGTAACGGGAGGTGACACCGGGGAGGTGACATGGGTTGATGCAAGGGGGTGACAAAGAGGTGACACTGGGG
>VXAC01007782.1:0-28081 GCA_013399225.1 Rhipidura dahli
GTGGATCTCTGCATCCTCTGTGGGATTTACTGCGTAAACTTGTGGTGTTATCTAGCTGATATTTCCAAACTGTATTACAAATGGTCAAATATTTGTAGATCTTTTCAGTCAATGTATCATTGCCAAATTGGAATGGTTATGTATTGTAAAGCATAGACTGCAACTCTAGTTTTATAAAACTTATTACACCAGTGTTCTCTATTGGAACAGTTTCAAATATCATCCTGTGCGTGCAGTGGAATTAATTTAAATGATAGACATCGCTGAAGTTTCTTTGTAATTTTTAAAACCTTGGTCTTCTTTTTTTTCTTCATTATTACACACAACCAAAGGCTACATATCAATCTGTGTTTTACAATCAGCAATCTTCTTAATGTCTTAGAAACAATAAATGTTACAGTATAGTTTAAGGAACCTTAGTGCAGAGAGGTAGTGGAATACACTTTATTAAAGTCCGCAGAAAGAAAACACAAGAACAATATAAAAAACTGATGCATACTGAGGATGCAGCACATCTGGGAAAGGTCTAATTTTCAAATTGAACCTGTTTGCAATGGTAACTGTGTGCTCAGCAAGTTCTGTTTACAGTAGGCACATTACATCAGCAGTACAATTGGAGAAAGAAAGCTCCCTTGAAAACTGCTTAGGTCATTTGCAAATTCCAGGTTGAATTTTCTTGCTAGTTTTTGTTTGGGGTTTCATTCTTTCTTTCTTTTCTCTCTCTCGCTTTCTCTCTTCATCCCTTTTCGTATATAAATATTTATTTTTCTTCTAAAATGAGAGATTTATGAGTAGAGTCATAGAAATTGACAACAGTTCAGGTCAGAATGGTTTACCATATGGTACAGGACTATATCTCCTGGGTTAATGGGAAACTACTACTTTTCTATCAACTGTTATAATTGTATCGATTTCTTCGTTTCTTTAAAGACTGGAAAAGACAGGATGCCATCATATTTCAATAATATGACATGTAGAACATCATGTGATAAATTTATCCTTGTCAGTTGTAATCTATAGCTTGTCATGTTGAATTATTCCTGAGATGATTTTGCCTTAAGCATGGCTCCATAATTTTATGACAGAATCTACTTAGGACTGTCAAGGTAGACACTGATAATAAGGCTTTCCACTAGAAAAATGAGCTTATATTACATTGCTGATTATCATGATTACAACCTTGGTATAGTGTTGACTTTATGGTCAGTTGTAGAGTATGCCCTTGAGGACACAGATGTATCTGCTGTGTATTATTGACACCTAAAGGCCACACTTATGGTAATCCCTTGTTGATACAAAAGACAAAACCCCTTACAATATGTCACCTAAGAAAATTATTATTGTTTTATTTTGTTTTGTTTCATTTAGTTTAGTTTCATTTCATTTCGTTTCATTATATTTCATTTCAATTGGTCATCCTTTAAGCACATATTCAATGTGCTTCCCTTTATCAAAGACTTTCAGGGAACTCCTAGTGCTTCCAGTACTGTCTGGAGTGCAAAGACATACCTCATGGTTTATGTGGTGTGACCTTTTGGATTTGTATTTGTTAACATCAGCTGTAGCCATTGATGTGAGAAACTGTTCCAAATCTCCATGGACAACTAAGCAGTAAAAAAACTATTGTTTGTTCTTTAAAATTTTCTGATTGTGGTAATTCCTGTCAATATTACTGTGATTTGCATGCGACATGAACTAATTTTGTTAATTTTCCTGAATAATAATTAAAAAGCTAGAAAGATTATTTTGTTTGCAGCTTTAAGAATAACTTCAGCTTGCAGACATCTGTATTCTTTGTAAAAGATGTAATTATATAATATTTCACTTTTTCAACAGAGTAAGAAAACATTAAAATATTTTCTTATGAGGGAGGGAAGGCTATAGGCAATGTCAAAGAAAAATGTAACTAGCAGGAAAGTATAGACTGATAATCACAAAATCTTGCAATTAGAAAGTTTACCAGAGCAAAGAATATACTAGTCCAGGTTCCTTGGTTAGAGTATTTTCCTTTCTTGGATATTGAAGGATAACCACATATACTTGTTTAACTTATGCATACATGTGGCAAAGTATATTTTGCCATAAAAGATTTGAAATAAATATGATTTTTCTGTACAGTTTTTATTTATCTTCTAATTAGGTTTACTTTCAATCTATACTGGCTTCTGAAATAAATTGGAAATATGCGTTTGAGCAAATACGTTCTTCTCCAGGAACTGGAAGTGTTTCTGCAGGTAGACCAGAATATTGAGCCCACCTATAAAGGCTGTGTAAAGGTGATATTTCATGTGCTTATAATATACCTCATTTGGAAAATGATATCACTTTATTTCCTTTCACTGCAGAAAAATACTGGTAGGAAATTTGTTTTACAACAAATCTACAGAAGGAGCATTGTATCCACATAAAGATCCACATAAAGATACAAAATCAGTCAATAGTAAATACTGAATAGTGAGAATAGTGAAGAGTGAATAGTGAGAATCACACAGTAGTCAGTCATATCCAAAACTACAAAGTCTGAAGAAATTGTGGATGGGAGTATCAGTACATGGCAAGGCAGCATGGCCAGGAGTATACTACTGTGCTATTTTCAAACTCATTTCAAAGTATGCAGGAGAGAGCTGATGTCTGAGATTAGTAATTCGAAGAAAGTTGGTGGAGGCAATATGCAATGGACATTCCACTACTATTCTGTAATACCAGTCTTTGTGAACAAAAATATATATGCAATGACCGACAAGATGAGAAACAGTTTTCCTATCTAGTGAAAACTCAGGTGGACAATGAAAGTCCAAGTAACCAAATGCAAATTAGTTAATTTAAATATCATATCAGTTACAAAAATAAAGGTCACTTGACAGTTTTAATTGCTTGAGCAACTGTTACTCTTGGGAATAGTTTTAAAAGTGTAGGTAGAAAATCTGGTGAAAAGAGTAATAGAAGTTCAGAGATGGGATATCTGATCATGAAAATATTAAAAAAAAATTAATTGGAAAATCCAGAAAAAAAGAATCATAAATTAATGATTAATCTGATAATTTCAAGGCATTGAAACAGTATCTTGCTGTGATGTTTGCTGTGGAGTTAAATTTTTATAGATAACTTTAATAACTGCTAAGTGTAGCATTTATTTAAAGACACATGAAAGTGGAAATTATAAAATTACAAAGTAATGAATCTATCTTTTTAGGAACACGTGTTTATACAGAATTACATCTCTCCAGCAACAGACTATTAATTAACAAATTATACTAACTTTTTGAATGCTGAATTTTGAGTGTAGTAGACAAATTCCCTAAAATAAGTACTATTACTATACGCAGATTTTATAGACATTAAATATTTATGTCAAATGGATTTCTAAAAATTAAAAATTAATTTCTAGCACTTATGAGCTTATGAATAAAGTCTTTCTGAAAAAATGTGGAATTTTTTTTGCTTCCATTACAAGGAAGTAATCTTGAGATAAAAGGTTCTTATGAAATCTCTCAGGGAAAAAAAAAAAAAATAGAGCAAAAAACCAGAAATATTAAAATGCCAAAACAAGATTTTTATTCTGAAACTATTTTTGCTTTACTAATATGTATTTTTATGTGGGTATTTATGAGTAAATTATCTAATTAATATCTAATTAATGCTTTTAAATGTAGAGACTGTATTACATTAATTAAAAACTCTTGTGCCTTGGTGTTCTTTTTTACATGTTCATTAGCCATAACACAGTTGCTGTAAAATCTGTTTTGATTCCTGTTCCACTTTTAGGAGAAATTAAGTAATTGGTATGTGATGCATGTCCTATCAAAAGTGCATTTCTGTAACCTATTATCATATAATTTTCTTGCTTTGTCTTTAACAGAGTTCATATTTATGTGGTTAGCCAGCTTTAATCCTGTCATTGCACCTGCTCTTGCAACTGGCTAATCAGGATGTTCCTAGATATTGCTTTTCATCTGTGGCTGTCTCATTACATAAGAGTATCAATTTGCTGCAACACAGGTATTGTTATACCATTTTGCAGAGCAGTGAACTGAGCCACAAAAAAAAGTGTAGTAATGTACCAAAGGTCAGGTATGAGTGGCAATAGCAGAACTGAAAACAAAATTCCAGTTTCCAGTGCTAACAACTGAATCACTGTAAGAAAGATTTTCCAGTGGTGGAGGGTGTAATAAGTTATATGGGATTTGTGAAATAAAAAAATAAAGTGGAAAAAATGCTTGGTTCTCTCAAATCATTCATACTTCATATCTCTACTGTGACTTATGGTGGAGCTCTTTTATGGCATTTTAAACTGGACTGAAATAAACATACACATATATACGTGTGTCTAAAGTCTGTTCTATATATGTATTAGGTATCTGTCAGTGGATGTGTGTATTTTCGTGTATGTATATTTATGTCATAGGACTACTGAGTGTCTTGCACTTTTGTTTGTCATGGATGTATGGCTTGGAAGTTACTCAGATTGGAAAGTAGGGGTGAGCACTGTATCACAAAAAGAGGTGTGGGCATTTGAGTGGGGAAGGCAGGTTTTTTGCTGTAACCAAATGGCAGTTCAGGTACAGTGAAAAGAAACTTACAGAAGAAAGTTTTAGCATAAGTAGAAAGAGTTATCTGAGTATTCAGTCTTGATAGAGAAGGCCATGAAAGCATGGAACAGAAATGGTACAGGCAATGTCAGTATTTATTTTTGCACTCATGGTATTATAACATGTGAAGGTAGTGGCAGGGACAGCAGCCTCAAGACAGTAATGTGAAAGTTTTCCCTGGAAATATTACTACTCACACTCTAAGATACTGATATGTATGGATACAGTGCTTTTTTTTATTTAATCTGTTTCAAGTGTTTGAAGCAGTAGGTGAAATTATTCATTTTTGAGACTGCTCTTGCAGTTCATTGGTACTTATTTTAATATAGTCTGAGAAAGTAATACACTGTAAATTCTCTTCAGAGGTTAAAAGACCCACAAAGGTGATATACACTAGTGCTTTTTTTTTTTTTTTCCCCCAATTTTCAGAGCCATAGTAGTTTGGTGATGGCCTTAGTCTGTGTTAGCAGAGAACACTGCAGGGTGAATCTTTATGGACTAATATTTGTCTTGTTGTCATGTTTGGAAAAGGGTTCACAGACTGCTATTTAATACTTGCTTTCCTGTTCATGTATGGTCTGTGTAGCTAGCTGGACAATTATCTCCAGTCATTGTGAAGATTTAAATACCTCTCTAAGAGTACTTGTCTCACTCTGCAGGGTGTACTTTAAGACAGATTACCCATACTCTAAGCTCCCTTATTATGACCTTGTTCATCTTCTGCTTGGCATAGTTACAGTTGTGCATGGAAAAAAGTATTATGTTAGATAGAAGCAGGTTATAAATTTTCAGTTAGCTTCTGCAATTGGTTTTCACTCTCTAGGGAAGGAAATAATACTTGGGATTCTCATTTATTTTTTTGCTACCACTTGTTGTGTTTGTCTATTCTCAGTGTCTCTTCTAATCTAAGCCATCACCGATGTCCAGATGCTTGTATCTTACACATACCTCAGCCTGATGTCTGATGCCCCTTTCTCCAAAGACATTGCTTATCCATCATCTTCTTTCCCTGATTTCTTCAGTTCATCTGTGTTTCTCTTTCTTTTGTGTCTCCCTCTTCCTAATATATATTCCTATTTGTCCATTTTGCAACAAGCTGCTAGCTTGTGCCTCATTTGATTGACTGACAGCAGGGACTGTGCTTTGCTTTCTGCAATCACTTGTTTCTGGCTCCCTATTTCACTCATTACTAATTCATTGTGCTGGAGAAGATAGCTCGGATGGCTCCCTTCACTGTTTGGTTTTTTTGGTTTTTTTTGTTTTTTTTTAAATGTGCTCAACTTTTCCTATGCCTCTATAAAGACTTTTTTCTAGAAAGTAACAATCTTTCTGTGCACCTTTCACAAAATTGATTCCAAGTTCCTGCAACATTTCATTATCACTGTCTGCAGATTTAATTTCAGTTTTGAACAAGAGACAGCAAGAGCTCCACAGCTTTAACTGTAAATAACTGCAGTTCCAGTACATTACAAGGTTAAGTACTATAAATTAATGGTTTAATGGTGATCTACACCAGACAGGATTCTGGCCTCTACAAGATGACTTTAAATGAAGTGTGCTTAGAAATGTGTATCTGTAGCTGTAGAAATGTCCTTTTGTTGAGATTATTTCTCAAATCTCACAATCTATTCTGATTCTGAGTGTAAAACATCCCATAATGAGTAAAAATTTCTGATAGGCCACATGTTCTGAGTGGATTTACAGAGAAGGACTTGTACTGATAAGAATTTTAGAGTGGTTGGACTGTTAGAGTTTCTGTAGATCCTATTAATGTTATCAGTAATGACCTAGTCTCTTGCAAAACCAATATATTTTCCCAAGTTCTGAAAGTGACTAAGTGCGTAACTAAAGGTTATAAATGGCATTGTAATTTCCTTGGACCTTGATCACTATTCACATGGTAATCATCCATTTGCTTTTTA
Source organism: Rhipidura dahli (assembly GCA_013399225.1). Classification (NCBI taxonomy): domain Eukaryota; kingdom Metazoa; phylum Chordata; class Aves; order Passeriformes; family Rhipiduridae; genus Rhipidura; species Rhipidura dahli. The sequence goes on from VXAC01007782.1 coordinate 6,512, forward strand.
TCACTTCTGCCAACCCTAATTTCCAAGGCTACATAGATTTTTTTTTTCACTTGTATGTACAACTTCCAAGTCCCTGTATGCCTCTTAATGAAAAAGTGTATAATGGATTTTCTCACTCAATGCCATACTTAGTTAATGGGAATGAAATCTCTGTGGGTGTATATCCTTTAAATAGTACCGTCTTCAACTTACTGCTTTCCAAAGCCAATGTTCCTGCTGTCCTTCAGTCTGTAGCTGCACGCAGTGAAACAGTCACCTGTTGTGTTTCTCCAGTCTAAACTGTAACTTTGCAATAGTCTTCTTTCAGCCTTTGCTGCTAGAGAACTTGGAGCAAATCCTGGAATCCATGATTAAATGGCTTCTTTCAAAAACTGGTCGGTTGCAAAGGCCTTTCTCAGATCATTGAGAAGTTCACTGTGGAAGATGGCAGTTGGAAATCTGTGTGCACCCATGATTAGTTTTCACTGGGGTGATGGACAGGACTGATGAACTAGCTCAAGAAAAGTCACTGAAAGCACTGGGATCCTCCCAGACCATCCCAGAAAGCTTCTTGCTTGATTTCTACTTACTCACTTTCTTCACTTTGGTTCTGAAAAAATGGAAAAGTCGTCAGTATTTTGTATGCAGATGTGCTGCATCCTCTTTGCAGCCCTGCTAAATAGGAACATATGTATTACCATACAATTGTTCAAGATGTTTGAATGAGATTTATGTTCAAAAAGGGCCTTCCAAGGAAGTCAGTGTAATCAAAGCACTGTAATGTCAGTTGGAAACTGTCATCTCCTGGAGAAAGCATTAGTACAAATTCCATTTATGTTAAGTCTGTTCTTGTTTCCATTTCCTGGTTTAGGTTCATTCTTGTAACATATGCACTGTTACCTGCTATTTCCTTTTTGGTTCTGTGTGGGGAACTCTTTGAATTTCCTATTCTAGGAAACACTTTTTACAGTTACTATAACTTGAATTTTTTTCTTTTCTTCCATATTGTGTAGCATAGAGTAAAAGATTTCATATAGAATTTTGAACTGGTTTTGATTGAAAACTTTGGTGTTTCAAGTTTTTTGGTTCAGTTTTGTTTTTTTGTTTGTTTTTTTTTTAATGTGCAATAAATCAGCTCAGGCTTGCAAACCCTTACTTTATGTGTACTCTATTCAATTTAAATTTCTGTCAGGGGGAGCTTTGTGATTTACACCTAAGTTTGGAATTAAGCGTCTATCCTGAACTCAAATGGGAAACATCCTTCCAGAAGGAAAACATTGAAAATTTAATGCGAATAAGGAAAATAACTTTTAAACAAAATGTTGGTGTGAATAAACAGTATCTTTTCATTCCTTTGAATCCAGTTTGAGTCAATTGAACTTTCAGCCTTATAGTGTAGATAATATCCTATGCACCTTTCTGCATTTTTTTTTCAATAAAGGTCACATTTTTTTGCAACTCACTACTGGTGTTGAAGACACATTCAGGAGCTTCTAGATGCATCCTCCTTGTAATGTGCCTTATGATGTATTATGCCTGGAAATGTCAGGAAACTGCAGATGCAGAAAATTTAGATGAAGATAAATAAACTAAAGATAAGCATCCAGATCTTTGATACTGCTTCAAATTAAGTATTTTGTTTCATCCATATTCATTTTAATAGTTTGACTACTGATGATTTCAGTATTTGATAGCCTTTCTTTCATCAACAGTTTCAAACATTCCCTACTTAGTTTTGAAAGCATAACTAATGGCAAGAAAATTTGTCTACCACTGGCAGCCCTCTCTGTGTATCTCACTGAAGTTACCTCTGATTCAAGAAGATTGCTGAAAATATTTGATACGGTGAAGCAGAAGTGTCTTCTTTTTGACTAGTTTCTTCTTTAAAGCAAACTAATAAATCATGCAGCTTTCTCCATAGTTTTGCTGATTCCCTTTCATCTCTTTAGCTGATGAAGGGGGTTAAGGGCTCTGAGCAACTTGACCTAGTGGTAGGTGTTTGGTAGGGGTATGGAACTGGATGATCTTCAAAGTCCCTTCCAACTCAAACCATTCTGTGAGTGTAAAAATATAGAAAGAGTTATAGCCTTCTCTTATGCAGTGATATTACCCCATTCTTAGTAACATTTTCCCATGATTCTGATTAACATTCTATTACCCTGTTCTTCATTAGTTTTCTGAAAATAAATATGAAGAAATCTTTCCTATATCCTTAGGCAAGTAGCTTTAGATCATATGTTTAACTGAAGCTGGCATATAGCAATTACTGTTGACATGAATTATTGCTAAAGAGTGCCGGTGAAATAAACAGTAAAATCCAACATTTAAAATGTGTTATTGACATAATGAAAATAGTTGGGCCTCCTGAAGCTTCAATTGAGCCAGCAATATCTGCTTGCAGCACAGAAAGCCAGACATATCCTGGGCTGCACAAAAATATGTGTGGCCAGCCAATCAAGGAAGTTGATTGTACCCCTCGACCCTGCTTTGGAGAGACCCCACCTGAATCTAGTTCCGAGGCATGACTGCAAGAAAGTCGCAAAGGTGTTAGACAGTCCAGAAGAGGGATGCAACAATGGTCAGAGTTCTGGAACACCTCTCTCTGAGAGGATTTTGTTTATTCAGCTTGGACAAGAGAAGGCTTCAGGGAGACTCTATTGCAGTTTTACAATATATAAAGGAGACATGGGAAAAACTAAACAAAACAAAGCAAACAACCAACCCCAACAACAAAACCTCAACCAATCAAACAACCAAATAAAAAAGAAAAAACTTTTTACCAAAGCCTCTAGTGAGAGGAAAAGGGGCAACAGTTTTACACTGAAAGAGGGCAAATTTAGATTCGGCATAAAAAAACAAATCAGACATTGTGACTTATCAGAGACACTGTGAATGCCACATCTTGGTATGTAGCATGGTCAGGTTAGATGGATCATTGGGCAACATGATTGAGTGATACATATTCCTCCCACAATGAGAGTGTTGGGCTGGATGACCTTCAAGTGTCCCCTCCAACCCAAATAATTTTATGATTCTATAAGAAGAATGTTTCTCAAGAAGGAATTTTTTTTGTATTGTAAACTGAAATATCTGTTTGCAGTTACCTCACCTAACACGTTCTGAAAAGTGACCAAAATGCTTGCTTGTATTTTATACAAAAGTATTATTAAAAAAAACCAGAGCAAAACAAAACAAAACAAGATTTCTAGAGAAGCCCTTCATTAGGGCCTTGATTGACCTAGGAAACACCTCCTTTACTCTTGAACTGAAAATTCCTGAAATGGAGGGTCACTTTGACAAATTTACAGTTTGTTGCATCTCTTTTGTATAGGTGCTTCTAGTGAATACCTTTTATCCTTTCTAGTCAATTCCTTTTATCTTCCAGTGAAGCATGTCTCAACCATGCTAAAGTTAATGGAGATAGAGCTGGCTTTCCCTGAACTGCAATGCCATGATGTCTTTGTATCACTGAGATCTATTAACTTAAAATACTTGTCATTCCATAATCCTTGTGTGCAATACTGGGAAGGTAACTGGGAAGATGTGCAGAGACTGAAGACAGGCATATCACCTGTAATTGCAGTGGTATCATAAGTCAGTTCTCCAGGGACTGCTTCTACATTCCTCACACAACTATGGAAGTAGTTTGGAAAATAATCCTCTACTTTACTGCTTGGCAAGAAGAATTAGAGTCCCTGACTAAAAATAGTCCCACTTCTTACCTTCTTTTTATATGACACATGCTAGGTCAAAATGTATGCAAAGATCCTTTCTTCCTTGCCAGCCAGACATAATGATGTGTTACATTCCCTTTTAACAAATGTAGCAACTTAAATCCTCTGCTGTGAGGGATGGCAAGTATAAGAAATTCACTGATTTTTTTCTGTTTACTGTACTGATCAGAGGGCACAACACAGATCTGTAAGCCAAATTTTCCAGCCTCTTCCTCCAGTAGTAATGGAAGCTCTGGGGACCATATTTCTAATCACTGTCTTTGTGACAGACAGAGAGAAGGGAAAGCCTCAAAATACAGGGTGAAAAGAGAAGGTACTTATTTTCATAACCAATTTTTTGCCTCTTTTGAAAGGAAGTAAAGGCAGGTACTTAAGGTGTTTTGGTTTGGTTTGGTTTGGTTTGGTTTTAAATCGATGTAAGTGCCTCTCCAAACCTCTAGGTTTCCAAAGGTTTTAATATCATAGTACCATTGAATCACCACATGGCTTGGGTTGGAATGGACCTTCAAGAACATCTAACAAACCTGGGGTTTAAGTGCCACACAGGCATGTAAATGTCATTAGCTTGTAAATACCACTAGTTTATGAGCTTGGACTTTTTTATTACTTTTTCTTTCCTCATGAAAGTATCCCCATTTCAAATGTTCTGAAGTCTGTAGGCTCCCTTGCACTTTATTATGCAGATATAATCAAAGCCAAGATTTATAACCATAATCCACCACTTCTATCCAAGTGAGAATTATTATTGCAGTCACCACTCCATTCCCCACGTACAGATATCATAACTTTAATCCAAGTTAATAAAACTTCTCATCTGTAGAATGAGGCTACTAGACTATTTTCCCATAGTATCAGAGGATTTGAAACAAATGAGAAAATATGCAAAACTGAATCCTCCTGGCACTTTAAGCCACCAGAAAGCACTTACCTGAGGTGTTTTGATGTTCTTCTGAAACCCTGCATTTAGTTATAAATATCACTTTGCAGTTTAATAGGACTTCAAAAGCAAATGTGAACAACATAGTCCAAGAAAGGATTTAGGATCCAAGTAATTTATTGGATCTTTCTTTTTCTTTTCTTTGTTAAAGAATTATGTAAGAGAGTTTTTAAAGTCAAACACTATTTCATTACCATGTGTCTGACATGCTAATAGTCAACCAGTTTCTTTTTCTGTGCTGATCTGCATAACTTCTGTGGGCTTTCTGTAATTTTGTCAGGCCATAATGATTTTTTTTATAGAGCAAAATAGAGTTATTGTATTTTGAATGGAAGCACACTGGAAAAATACTGGGTGGGGTAAACATTGAATAATATTGAGTACTCTTCTCCCAGCTGGAGAGTGGGAAAAGATTTTAATCTTTTCAAGAAACATAAGTGTGATGCTTCTGGAGTAAGACTAACATATTGTGTTGGTTTTGAACAGCCTGGGTTTTGATAGCAGGGGAGCCACAGAGGTGGCTTCTGTGAGAAGCAGCTGGAAGCTTCCACCATGTACAGTAGAGCCAATCCCTGATGGCTCTGAACGTGGACACACTGCTGACCAAAACTGGGCCAATTACAGATGATAGTAATGCCTTTGTGATAACATATTTAAGAAGAAAATCAAAATGTGATGCACAGTTATAATTCCAGCCAAAGAGCGGGAGGCGAGAACACTTGAGGGAAACAACATGGTGACACCAAGGTCAGTAGAGAAGGAGGGGCAGGAGGTGTCCCATGCACTGGAGCTGAGGTTCCTATGCAAGCCGTGGTGCAGACCATGGGGAAGCAGCTGTGACCCTGCAGCCCCTGGGGATCCACGGGGGATGCAGAGATCCACCCGCAGCCCCTGGGGATCCACGGGGGATGCAGAGATCCTCCCACAGCCCCTGGGGAGGTGCCCGTGCCGGAGCGGGTGGGTGCCTGGAGGAGGCCGTGATCCAGGGGCAGAGCCGGTGCAGAGAGAGGGCCCCGCTCCCAGGCTGGAGCAGCCTGGCCTTGGAGGCTGCAGCCNGAGAGGGCCCCGCTCCCAGGCTGGAGCAGCCTGGCCTTGGAGGCTGCAGCCGGTGGAAAGAGAGAGCCCCAGCACAGCAGCTTTGGGAGGGCTGTGTGCCCTGGGAGGGGCTCAAACTGCAGCAGTTTTGGGAGGACTGCTCCCTGCAAGAGTGGAGACATGCTGGAGAAGTTTGCGGAGAACCATCTCCCTTGGGAAGACACCTCCTATGGTGCAGCAAGGGAAGGACTCCTACCACTGAGCCGAGCAGAAGAAAACCTTGGGTGACAAACTGACCAAACCCCCATGGCCTGGCTCCCTGCACTGTTGGTGAGAAGGAGGGAGGGGTTGGGAAAAAAGATATTTTCAAGGGTTTATTTTTACTTCTTACTATCATCCTCTGATTTTGCTAGTACTAAACTCGTTTTGTGTCTCTAAGATGAGCCTCTTTTGCCATTGGAGTGTTTTCTCCTGGTCCTTATCTCAACTCACTAAACCTTCCTTAAATCCTTCTCTCCTCTGCCCAGCTGTAGCAGAGGAGGGTGAGTGAGCGGCTCTCGTGGGTGTCTGGCGTTTGGCCAGAATTGGTACCAGATTTGATAGCAAATCTGCTTGAAATAATCTCTTCCTTACAGCTTTTAATTCGTGCATGAGCATATGAAACAGGCAAAATGTAGCTGTAGTGTTTCTGACAGAGAAACCACAGACGTGACACTTACTCCCCAGCTGTGCTGCTGGCCACAAGCTGAATACCCTTCACCTCCTTTTCCTTGGTTCTTTCAGTCGCCTGCTGTGCCTAGTCCAGATTTTATACATTGACACAATATTGTCTTGGGTTTTTTGTCTCTCTGGAACAAATAATGAGTAAGACCAGTAGTGTAAGAGTGGTTGGCAAGAGTGAGTTTTTGAAATATATGTAGATGATAAGGCTAATATTCAAGTAATTACCTAGGTAGTGCCCTTGAAGTGTGTTTGATACTAGAATGCCTTGGACTCTTTATTTTTTTTAATCATACTAGATTATGTCTTATTGCTGGTTTTATTTCTCCCATTCAGTATTTCTGTATCGTTTTCTCATCTTAAATATCTGTCAGACCTCTGTTACCATAGTATCTGAATTTTCCCCTATCTTTACTGTATTTCTCCTCATTGCAGTCATGTCATGCTATTACCTGTACTAACTGAGACAAGATGAGACACTAACTTACCTCTGCAAGGTTGCAGACAGGGTTGATATTGGACTGGAAACTGAAACTTATGCTCACACATTCTTCACTGTGCATCATAAATTTCATATCTTAGATAGGAGACCAATGTTTACTATCACACTCTGGGGGTGTCAGGGGAAGTCACTGGCCTGTTCCTTCTTGGAAAACAAGCCCCTCTGCTAACAACCCGGTCTGAATAAAAGATGTTTCTTCTTCACCCCTGCACTCTCCTTGAGCAGCTGAATATGGTGGTATTTCATAACATGCTTCCTGCAAAAGAAAAACAGTGTAAATAAAATGTTCATATTGGTTATTCAATAGCATAATAATTCTCCCCAATTATTCTGGAGAATGAAAATAATTGCATCTGAAATACGAGCTGGGGATTCAAGAAAGTTTGGCTTTCTTTGCCATCTTTGATGGTCTATGAATAGTTTGTCATAAATTACCTAATAACAAGGTTTTTTTTGGTTTTACATTGTTTAGCAGTGTCAACACTGCTTTTTCTGGGCTTCAGTTCAGTGAATCACTCCTGCTTAAGGACATTTATAAATGTACATAATATCAACTAAAGTCAATGGGAACCAAGCAAGTAATTAACTACTTATTCAAAATAAGAGTTTAATTTATCCTTACAATTGATGTACTCTTCCCTTTGAGTTGAAGAAAAGGATTACAGTGCCTCAGTTTCAGCCTCTGTGACTATCGGTGTCTACAGAGCCAGTTAAGCGGCCTCAGCCTTGAGAACCTTTGGCCAAGGTATTTCAAAGATAGGACTTGGATGCAAATTCAAGAGTGGAATTAAGCTAGAAAATTGAAAGAAAAAGAAAACGTTTTCTTTGAACCATTACATTTCATTTAAATAATAATTCTCTTCTTGCCTAGTGTCTTAGGAGCCTTATTAACATGCAATTTTCTTTGCTTCTGTTTCATTTCACCTTGTGGTGTATGTAAGTCTTCCATGAGTTAGATAGAAGCCAGTGCCACACTAATTCTAAAAAAAAGCATGGTGGTATACCTCTGTATAAGGGTGAAAAATTGCAGGATTTGAAGAAAAAAGCTCAGGACTCCAGAAGTGAAAAAGCAAGACTGATTAGCAGAGGAATTAGTTTAAGTAGGGTAAATATGAAAAAGAACCAAGTCTGTTTCGTGCCCACTTTCTTTTCTTTAATAAATATTTATACTTTTTTTCTCAATTTCCATTGAGATCACATACAAGTATTCAGATGTAACAGCTGACATTTAGAAGAGTAGTTGTTAGTATCCTTCTACTTCTTAATTCATCAGAATTAATGTCCTTGAGATATTCCAGTGAAGTAATTTTAGGACACATGATCACCTTGAATTCTTTTTATGTGCTTTATAAATTATTACTAAAATAAATAGTGATCTGTAAAATTATCTTACTACAATATTTGCATAGAGCATTTGAAGCAAATATCTATTAAACAATATCCCTCTTATATGAATTTCTTTTTTCCTTTAAATAGGAATTAAATACTAAAACCTTAACTTCATTTTTCTCAGCATGACCCATGATAGCAAATAAACCAAATATTATTTTGTAATATGATCACTCAGTTTCCTCCCAGTATAATAAATTGTGCCCTCAGAGCTCTTGGAGTGCACAACAGTCTAGTTAAGCCCTGAACCACCTAGTGTAGACTCATTTACTAGTCTAGTGTGGAGTTATTTATTAGCCTACACTAGTGCTTATGCTGTTATAGTTTATATGATCTAATTCTATCAAAATAAATAATCAGAAAATCCTTCTGTACCACAGATGGAAGTGATTTAACTGTACTTTGATATTTAGTGTAATATGTCTGTGTTGAGAAATCCTGTGTAATTACACTACATGACAAATTACAAGTGGCTTTTCAAGGTGTCCTACAAAGGAGGTAGACTGCATATTTGTAGACTTCAGAGTGACACATCCTTGTATTTTCATTTAAAATAAAAATTTAACAATATGAGTTAATAAGAAATTAGATAATTCAACATCATTTACCCTTTTATCTGTTATAAGAGCATTCTGTAATATTTTTTTGGTTTTAAGAAACAAGTTCAATTTTCTTTTCACTAAGAAAAGCAGACATTTGGCTATAAAACTGTGAGATTTATCTCCAGTATAAACCGAAGAGTTTTTTATATTTAAAAAGATCCAAAAACCTCAAAGCATAGTCCATTCACTCTATTAAACAATGTCAACCTCTTTTTCCGTTCCTCTGAGGAAAGGAAATTGACATATTGTGCACTTCTATTTTCTTTTTTGTATTCATCTGTATTATTCCTACAGCATTATTCTACTTAACATTATTCTCCAACATATCTTCTACTTTTCTGTTTTTCACTTAAGTAAGTTTCTGAAATCACCCTGCCTTCATCCATTTTCCAGGCAACTGCATCCTGCTGTATATATGATGTGACATAAACCCTTTTCCTGCTTCTTTTAAAAGACTGACCTGTAACTGGATTGCTTCCACCTCTGCTGATGCCACCTTCTTGTTAAGGTCTTTCTCATAGCCAGGGCACCAAAATAATTTTCTTTCTACTTCCTATTTTTGCTTCTGGTCATCAGAATGTAATCATTCCTCATTTCTACTTTAGTGTTTCTCAGTAATTAGTAATATCATAGACAAATGGTAGCCAGTATCAATCCACTTAAAAGAGTACTAAACACAGTATAAAACAACTCTAAATTTCTTTCTTCCTAAGCAGAATTGCTAGCTTGGTTTTAAATGTATGCCATGTGCCTTTAAAAAAGAACAATAGAAAAGAAACAAAACTCTTTCTGTAACTACATAGAATATTTTATTTAAAGACATTAAAAAATTAATTTTCTATTAGTAATTTTAATTATTCATCTACAGGCTTACTTTATTTTAGGTATTATTATGAGAAAATCAATATTTCAGTGAGTATGTATAGAGACCACCTATAAATGTACACAGAATCTGAACAGAATGGCAAAAAGCTTATTTAGCTGTATTACTTTTAAAGGCTTTTATCAGTGTAACAGCTGCACACCATTCAGTCACTGATGGAATATGTACTTGATCTTCAATCCTGTGAAACATTACTATTACACTCAGTTTCCAAAGAATAAAGTGTCTGTCTCTGAAATCACATAGCAATTGTGTCTGGTTGCTGAGCAAACTGTATGTTCACTTGTTGTTTAGAAGGTGTGTTAAGACAGTGTGTATGTTCATGGTGTGGGTTTTTTGTTTCAAGTTAAGTTGTTCTGATCATACAAAAGAAACGCATTAAAGTGTCTGAGAAAAATAAAAATCTGCTGATTTAAATCTGATGGTTTAAATCAAACCAGTATCAAAATTGTTTGTGTTAACAGCACAGAATTAAGTTGAAGTCAGTGAATTATATATTTGGTAACAATAGCAACAAAAAAACCCATATACCTTACAATACTAAACACTTACAAAAGCTCAGTAAACACCTGCGAATTTCCAGGCACCCTTCTGTAGCAAATCCTAAGCCAACACAATTCCCACCCACACAAGCACACATGGAAGACTGTGAAGTTGCATGTGCCCATAGCTGCACGCACACCGCCTCGCCTTAGGGGCTCTGAGCATCTCAAACCTCCTCCCTGGTTGTCGGGGCCCTGCACACCCACAACCCTCAACGCTCCTGCTGCAGAACAGGCTCTGCAGCCCCACCTGCTGTGGATGCTGAAGGCTTGGTCGTGGGGAGATTTTCCAACCTTCTGCCAGAGTCCATGTGAAAGTCCTAGCTTTCACACGGATGTTGGCCGAAAACAGTTAGAGGTTTTTGTAAACCAATCCCCCGGTACAACAGCGGCAGCCTGCAGCCCACTGACCCACACAGCACCAGGGAGTGGGGTCCCTCCTCTGTGTTCTTCACTGAAATGGCCCACAGTGGTGTCCATGTGCTCCACAGCAAGACTGAACTGCTCAGGATTATTCTTCTTACACAGCCTTACACAGTAGCTGTGTTGGGACAGCCATGTGTTCTTGGATTAGAGGCATAAATATGGAGTTAGTAGCTTTTCTTTGGCTTTATAGTTTGAGGGTTACCACATGCAAGATGGAAAAATGTAGTGTGGTGGAAGAATGTGTGTATATATATATATATATATATATATATTTAAGAATTAACTTAATTGCGGTTGTATACTTCTGATCTTTGTCTCCTGAAAAACATATATACCTTCCCTGGAAACCCCATTATATTCAGTGACTTTCTAAATAACTTAAATATTTATACAGGAACATCACCCTTAAAAAGGGAAATGAGCTTTCCAGGGACACAATCCTCAATAATAGCAAGTATAATCCTGTTCACCAATTTTAATTAGGAAGCTACCTTTTAATTAGTTATTATTGTTTTCAAATAATGCCAGTTAATAATAGAAACTCTCATTCAGTGATATGGTCTTCTTCAACTCCTTTTGTGAATGCTTTGAAGTTATTCACAATGGTTCTTCAGGTGCAGATAGCAATGAACTTTGATTAATTATTGCTTTTAACACATTTCCATTGCCATTCTTCTCTGAGAGCTCATTTGTTTAAAACTGAAATCGTGAGTTCTTTACAATGTGGTTGTTTCTCTTTTGAGACTGATTTTCTTTTATTCACCATTTTTGCTTGTCTTCCCTCTTCATGTTCATGGGGTTTTGTCCATTATTTGCTCTCTTCAAAAAAGGAAAACATACTTACCTGAGCTTCCAGATACAGCTGTAGTTTTGATGCCATTTGCAGTCAATCTCATCCTTGTGTTGATTTGTTGAGAATTCATTTTTTATAAAAAAGCAATTAATTTTGCAAGTCCAAATAAAAGTCTGTTCAGGAGGATTTAGTGCTTTTGTACGTTCAGCTTTTAATTTCAGATCTCATAAAGGCAGTACGTGGCTGTGTGGTTTTTAGTTGTCCTGGTTATTCTAAACTGTCATTCTTCTCAAGCTCCATGCTGTCAGGAGCCAGACAACTTCAGTTTGATTAGTGAAGTATATTTCAATATGTTACAGACATAGGGTGGGTTTGAATTTTTAAATAGATGGTTTTTTTGTTTGGTTGGGGTTTTTTTGGTGTGGTCTTTTGGTTTGTTTTTTTTTTTTTTTCATTTAGGGACTTTTTCTAGAAACACAGGGGATGTTAAATTCTGTAAGTTCTTCTGAAAGTAGGGACAGCTTAATTATTCAAAATGGGCAAAATGCTTTCAAATAGCACTTCATTTGGATAACATATGAATTTGAAGCATTATGATTCTCATTCTGAGATATGCATTTATTTTACTTCTTTTGGCATTGGGTAGTAAGGATACACATATCTTGATTAAAATTGCTGTGGACTCAAATTAATGGCATGGCTGCATCTTATGATGATCTCCTCTAAGAACCAATGAGTTAGGTGTTTATCTGACCTGCCCTGTTTTTTGAACTAGACAAAGAATGTCTATTTACATCTTCTCTGCTTACCTCAATAATTTTTAAATGCTTCTGCCCCAAGTAACCCTCAAGAGAAAAACTGGGAATTAAGTGGGATCTCCTCTCCCTGTGGGCACTAGCACCTAATGCTCTGTCACAGAAGAGACTCTCAAGGCTTGGTAAAGCAACCTGTGTTGTAAGTATGATGTTGGAGGAGGAAAAATTGTGGTTTAGTCAAAGCTGTGTGAGAAGAAACAGAGCTAAGATTCACATGCAGCAATTCTCCATTCTTCAATCTGTGCTCAATAAAACAGCTTGACTATAGAATAGCTCGTTTCCTGAAAGGATATTGTAACATTAGGCATCAAATAAGGTCAGTAAGTAAAAATAAACTACTTGTTAATTTGGTGCCTGATTTCAGCTCAGTTTGCCTGTTTCAGCCTCTTCTACCATCATAATTTCATATTGTCTTTCTCCTCCCAGGAAGAAAATCTTATATGTTTATTGAAATTGTCTGGAGCTTTGGTCCCTGCAATGTAAAAAAGGTATAAAGACATTAGAGAGTGTCCAAAGGAGGGGACAAGGATGGGGAAGGGCCTTGAGGGGAAGCGTGTGAGGAGTGGCTGAGGGCACTTGGTCTGTTCAGCCTGGAGAGGAGGAGACTGAGGGGAGACCTCACTGCAGCCACAGCTCCCTTATGAGGGGAAGAGGAGGGGCAGGCACTGATCTCTGCCCTGTGGTGACAGTGGCAGGAGCCAAGGGAATGGCCTGAAGCTGTGTCAGGGGAGGTTTAGGTTGGGTATTAGAAAAACGTTCTTCACCCACAGGATGGTTGGTTGCTGGAACAGCTCCCCAGGGAAGTGGTCACAGCACCAAGGCTGACAGAGCTCAAGAAACATTTGGACAGTGCTCTCAGGCACAAGGAGTGACTCCTGAACCTGTCCTGTGCAGGGCCAGGAGCTGGGCTCAATCCTTGTTGGTCCCTTCCTACTCAATGTATTTGAAATATTTTTAAAAAAGGAAATAGGTATGCATTTATAATTTTGTATGACACTGACAAGATGTCAGGACAGGAAATATTTATTTCTTTTTATTCTGCACTCTTCTGCACTCTAATATAGTTCCACATTTGCTGCATTTTCAGCCAGTCTAAACAGCCTGCAGTAGAGGTATTCTTATTTATGTCTTCTGAAGCAAAATTCTATTAGGACTGTTATTCATGTTCCTTTAGCAGCTATATTGGGATGAATCCAACTGTAATGAGTTGGTCCAAAAAGGAACAGAACTAAAATTGCTGAGGTGTGAGTAACCCATTTTCATATTCCTCTTCTGTTGATTTTGGGAGATAAGAGGTGAAGAGATTGATCTGAGTCAGCCAAACTATTTATAGTCAGACTGCTTTAAACTAATTACACCAAGGCTGTCGGCCAGCCATCAGTCTGTTGACTGACACATATAAGCAATTACAGATAAGCAAAATTTCAGCTTGCACTCAATACAGATCTCAGCTCTGAAGTTTGTGTTGAAAAAAGAAAACATTTATGCAGCTTTAGTTTTCATTTTAAATTAGAATAAAAAGCAAACTTTGGAAACTCAAAAAATGATTGTTGAATGGGATGATTATTCCCTGGTAGTCCATGCTAATGGCATTCCTAATAATAACTGCTCAAAACCATTCTAAAGGAACACACAGGTATGTTGATAATCCTTTTAAATCCATTAGTTGAACTCTTTGCTGTGAAAAGAATTTGATACATAGCTCTTTTGAAACTGTCTTTAGAGACTAAAGTTACCAGAAAACCTATGAGTCGCAGAGTTATTGTTAGCATAATTGCTGTATGTGTACTTTGGGAGGGACAATTGAAGTATTAGCCCTGCTGATACACGCTGCTGAAACAGTTATTCTCATAACCACTGCTGCTGGAGGGCATTGTCTTTAACCTGCTTTGCTCTCACGCCAGGTGCACCTTAATCCATCAAGTTGCTTGTTGTGGTTTTTCATGTAGCATGAGAAGATTAATACTGACAAGAAAGCAAGTATTTAGTAGTTCTAAATTTTAGTATTTCTTACAGTCTCGAAGTATGTGTTGGTGCCTGTCATGCTCTGGTTCTACTGAGCAGGATGTGTTTCTGGCAGAACTTGTAGGGACAGAATTACAAAGATATCCTAGAAACAGCTGCTTTTTGAGGCTTTACTGTTCTCTTAAATGATTTAAATTGGTAAGTAACAGGAATATCTCCATTAGAGAGCATTGCTATGGCTATGACAGTCTTTTAGTTTGCAACATAAATAGCAGATTTTACTTCCCATCAGAGTGGCCAGCAATTAATTCAAATGGATTACTTGAATTCTGGGATGATTAAAGGGGCAAGAAATGTACAGTGGATTTCTTTTGAATAGTGTAAACTGACCAAGTATAAGGTGTTAGCAGAATGTGTAAATTAAAGGTCCGTAGGGAATTGTTGCAACTTGCCACCTGAAATAAACTTTTTTAAACTGCATTTTTGGCACATGTATTTTCTAGTTTCTTATCTTTACTTGCCCCAACTGAAGATGTGTAGGATACTACAGTTTATGGAAATTTATTTGTTGCCCTCCTCCAAATTCCTGAGGTTCAATGAGGTATTTTCAGTTACAGTTAAATTATTCTGGTAAAAACATTCTCAAAAATGGGTTAGCTAAAGACTATTATGTAAAAACTTTATAGTGGATGCCTTTTATGATGGCCTTGTATTGTCCACAACACCACATGAGGAAAAGAAATTGGTTTGGGTTTTATTTTATTTAAAAGAGAAAATATAAGAAAAGACCAGATGCCATAAGAAACAATTTCCACTACAGAGCATTGTGCAATGTGACTGTATCAATGAGATCTTGTCTGTGGCACTGTGAGCACCTTCTACCTAGTGCAGCTCCTTCACACAAACACAGCCCTTACCTCTCGCACTTTGCTGCAAGATTCTGCTGTCATTTTATGAAGAGCTAAAGCTTATTGTCTGTAAGGGACACCTCTGTGCACTAAAGGCCTTTAACCTCCCTGAATGTATTGATATCTGCTGAAATGCACTGCTGTGCATGTACTGGTGAGCAGGGAGGTAGCTGATTTTATTAAACAGTCATAATAACACTGGGCACAATACAGACAGCACAAGAGAACTTAGCCTGCCTCTCCTTTGGTCCTCAGGTGCTGTTTTGTCGCCATGGCCCAGACAAAATTCAGAAGAAATTAAGCAAAATTTCAGTCACTGTCCTCTCAAAAAATTTCCATAGAACTATAATTGTTCACAGTGTCATACCACCTTCTAATAAAATTGTGAATTTCAAAACTTTTACTTGTTTGTTTACTTGAGTTGTTTTCATGAACTTGACTTTGCTTCATTTTCTGCTACTATCATGGATGCTTTTTCAGTTCCATGAGGTTCATTGCTCTCATTTTCCGTAACTTTGACTTAAATGCAAAGTTGCCAATGCTATGGTAAGTCTTGGATTTTCAGTATTGATATTATGATTAACTCGGGAGAAATCCATCTATAGCACATCAAGGACTAAGAAGACTCAGTTTTCTGAAAATTGAAGTTTTTTAGGTGTAGTGGAGGCAGATGAACATAGCTCTTTTTTTTTTCCATTTAATAGGGACAGGTTAGTTACATTGTTCTCAGCCTCATGTCAGGAAATGTACATGTTCATATTACAACCAGACTGTCACTTGAAAGGTCTTTTAAAATATGAGAAGCAGCTGTCACTGAAGAATGTGACTATGCCACTAAGAATGAAGAAGTGATGGAGGCTTTTGTATGTGTAAAGACATTTAAGGAACTCATACTATTTAAGGCAGACAGTATGAAAAGGGATATGATGTGACCAGCATGGGAATCTGCTGGCTATGTACCTTCCTGAAGCATATTCTGCCATCAGTGCATTCCTTCTGTGGTTGTGACATTAATTCCTGACAGAGGGTCCTGGTGATGCATGCTTACCTTCATGCAAAATTTTTCTGTGAATATAGATGAGTTCATTGGGGCTGAATAATTTTCACCTTCCTATAGCTGCAAGACTCTATCAGCCTTGTGTGCTCAAAGTAAGTCTCCACTGTTATTCCTTGAAATAAAGACATAAGATTCTGATTTTCCTTGCTTTTGCAATCTGCAAGTGTCTTGGAGTGACTGTATGCTACTGTATTCCCTATCATCTGCCCTATGCCAGACATGAATCCTGTGCCTTCCTATGTCTTTAAGCTGTTTCTCAGGAGAGGGGGGAGAGAAGCCAGGTGAATTTTTCAGAGTGGTTTGTGCTCAAGGACACACACACTTCCCTGCCCTAACCCTACCCTACATTGCTGCTGCTACAGAACCAAGGAAAGCACCTTCCTGCTTTTTCCCCAGCGCTCAGCTCCTTTTCTCGGGAGAGAGACGGAGAGTTAACTTTGCTTTTTAGCTAGCCTGCTAACTGAGGCAAGAAAGTGGTTTTTTTCTCCCCCGGGTCTTTAGCTTCTTCTTCTCTGCTGGACTGTTCAGCAACACCAGAACATCACCAGGAGGCCCCACACTGCAGCCCAGAGTGGCCCACACTGAACCCCAGCTCCAGAGTGGGCAGAGCTGCACTTACAAAGAGCTCTGAATCTTCCCAGTCTCCACAGCAAGAGGTTTTATTATTTAATATTATTAATTCTTTTTTCTGTGCCTGCGTTCACTCTGCTTGTTAAATAAATAGGTTTTTTCTCTTTCCTCCAAGGAATTTCTTTCTCAATTGGGTGGGGAGGGGGTGCTGAAACCTGCCTCCTCTCAGAGGGATGTTCATTTCAGACATTTTCCTCCAAATTTATCTCAAACCAAGACAGCATGCTAGACATGATTTTATATATAAAATGATAAAAAATCCTTCATCTGTAATTATGTGATCTCATTTGGTGTCTAACTCTAGGACATTAAATCACCGATTTAATTTCCTTTCAAATTCTTTGTCTATCAGATACAGAAAAAACTAAGTAATTACCTCTTAGTTATTGTGAGAACTGTGCCCTCTATTATATTCCTAATTGTTTTTAGTTAAGGAAATTTATTTTTATAGATCACTCAGCTGACTATTTCAGGCTGGGCAATTCTCCATTGTTTGGAGTGTAGAAAGCAAGGTCTATAGATCATGTTATGAGAAATTCACATTGTCCTTCTGGTACATACAATAGGATGCATATAATGAGTACATATTATATTTTCATTTTATATGAGACAATTCAATCTAAAATGTTTTATAAATATTCACAGAATACCCCAGTAGAGATCCGTAGTGTGCCTGAAACTTCCAAGAGCTTCATTTTCAAATTAAAACTAGTTTTATATTATAAATGTGGTTGAGATAAACCCATCCTTTGTGTGGAAATATCATGATTGCAATCTGACCAATTGTGCAGGTGGAATCTGTATGTTTTTAACTGCTAACTCAAAAGTTTCTTGGGGAAAATTTATTTTATGCCTTGAGCTGAGTTAAACACAGGTTTGTGCTTAAATATACAAGATTTAATGTGCAATGCACTGGACAGTCTTATCACCATAAGCTGTTCTCTGTGGAGTCTGCAGAGGCACAGCAGGAGTCAATTCCTTACATACACATGCAGCAGCACCAATCCCATGAACATCAGCCCAGCATTGGATTCGTTCCCCATCCCAGTTCTGCTGCCCAAAGGTGGCCTCTGGCATTTGAGCACTCGTGTCCATGGGTTGTTGCAAGATAGCTCTGCAACGTGCCTCATTCCCAAGGGAAACCCCACTCTCCTTCTGTCCTGTCATTCCTACATCCAGCCAGTTCAAGCCCTGTTGCAGTTGGACCTTCTTGTCCTCCATGCCAGGTCATTCCTTGGTCTCGAATTACCAATTCTGAGCAGCTACAATTTGATTTTCCCCTTCACTCTCCTGTGTATGCACACAACTCTTGTAACTTGACCACTTTTGCCAGATTTTCAGGGCATCAGCAAAATGACAACTTTGTGGCAAAAGGCTGCTCTTTCAGAAGAGAATGACAGCTTCTTTAAAGCATGGGGACACCCACACTATAACCTGACAGCCCTTGACAGAAATTTCTACCTTGCAACATAGGCTGGAATTTCTTCAGCAACTGAATAGTCATGATATGTCATGATGCGTCATTGTGCATGTTGTTCTGTCATTGACACTAAGCTGTCTCAACTACATCAATGGCATCTCTTAGTTTCAAAGAGGTATTTGGTCATAATTAACAGACAAGAGGAAATACAATTCATAGTCTACTGCTTCTTGGAGTAAACTAATCCCACCACCTGATGTGTTGATATATGTATCTGCCTATTTGTTTTACAGATCAGGATTTCTATTTTTGCATTTGAACAAGCTGTGCCAGAAACTGAATTAATTAGTTCTTGAAATGAAATAAATTGACTGGGTGTGTGACGTATGTTGTCCTCTTATGAGATTGTTCTAAGCATATGAAAGTTGTGGGGTTTTTTTAAATCAAATAAATGTTTCAGAATATATGTAAATTTTAACAAGTGGTATTCCTTAGTGAAATGTAGTGTAGCCATTACTGATGAAGTCATCTATTTTTGCATCAGTGATTAATGGAGTTGATAGTCTTGACTGCAATTTGGTTATAACAACATTATTGTCAAAAATAAAGTAATTGGAGGACCAGGAATTGTGAGGTCACTGGTAATCTTTATTGACTTCAGCTAAGTAAGTACAAGACAAGTCGGCAATTTTTTTAACATTAGTTGTTAGATCGGCTGAAGTCTAAACCACCATTTCAATCTGAATGGCTGAAAAGCATTTTGTGTATAGTATCATGAAATAAGAGTTGTGGAATTTTTGAAAAGAACATTAGCAAAAGATCTTTTTGGGAATACACACTTAAAATCAGGAAACCTGTAAAGTGTACAGCAGAAAGAAAGCTTGGTTACACAGTAAGTTCTCTGTTTATGAGGTGGTAAAGACATACGTATCCTATTAAGTAGGAATTACAGCTAAAAAATTATATTCTTCAAATGCTTTCTATTTTTCATAGCTAGTAGGCATTTTTCATACTGTTGCAAAAACTGTCAGTGTGTTTACCTGAACATATGCATACATATACAGGCCTGTACAGATTTATAATATTACAATCATACATTTATAAATATTCTAGGGTAGAACAAGGGATGGCAGTGACACGCTACCATGGGGGTATTCTTCTCTCAGAAAATAATATGCTTTCATTTTCTGTTGGTCAGTGAGGCTTTGATATCTTGAACCCAAGGGGTAAGATATTAAATACTATAAATTTTTATTGCTTTTCTGGAATCACTGCACAAATAGAGGAGCAAAGGATATGTTCCAATGATTCTTCCACAGCAGAAAATGAGGTAGTATGATGTCTTTACATAACTTGTGCAAACCAGAACTTCAGGGTGAGAAAAGGCTTATCAAAATCTTCCTTGATAAAATAAACTGTTCCCAGTACTCTGACTATAATGCTTTGTCCAGTGTGCTGACACTAGTATTGGTAAACCAAAAGTCATTACGTTCTCCTTTATTCTAAAAAAGCTGAGGAGGAGGTTGGTGCTAGGTATTTTCTTTCTATCATCTGTGAGATTAGTATTTATTCTTGAACAGTTTGTTGCTTAACTGCTGCTGCAATAAACAGTGCTGCAGAGGGACTATAAAATACAGTTGATACCCACTTCATAAAATATCTGCTTTAGAAAGGTTTCTTGGTAGGCTTTGTAACTCAAAATGAACAGAAATCCAGGGCTGGGGAGGACTGTATAGTACAGTGAGCCTTCTTTTTGGAACACTCAAAAAAAGAACTGAGGGACTGAAAAAATCACACTCATCTCTTGAAGGTTGCGGTGCCCCTCAGCCCCGCCTCGGGATAGCTCGATGTTGTCCTGGGGCCGGGAGCACCGAGAATTCAGAGGGTTGAGCAATCTGGCAAAAAACGGCTTGGAGCCCTCGCACGGGAACCAGTGACCCAAGCGATATGGGTTCGCCGGGACCTCTCGCACCAAGCAGGTGTCAGAGTAGCGCTGCCCCAAGCTAGGCAGCCTGCCCTCAGGGGTGCAGGTGACAGCTATCTGAGCAAATGGCAATCCGGAGCACAAGAAAGGAGGCGGGAGACTTCTGGCAGGGGTGTAAAGGATTTATTACCTTCGAAGAGACACCAGAAAATCTCTGCCAGAACACACTGAACACTGCCTTTTAAGGAGCAGAAAACAGGGTGGAGACAACACCAATCATCCAATAACAGGAGATTTACAGGGAGGGATTAGGCGGCAGCATCCAATCAATATTAACTGACAAAGAGGGACTTAGCATTCAACCAATGAATTATCGAATGGCACTGAACTTTCTAGAATGGAAGGCTGGGTCTGGGCACCTCTCCACCCCAGGGGATGCCCACAGGGTGTTCTCAAACCTCCAACTCCTCCTCCTGGGCATCCTCAGACCCTGTGTCACTCAGCCACTGGACGGCCAATGCCTGAACGACAGAGCCCGAGTTTCCCTGGGGGGAGGCACTACCACAAAGGTAGCTGAAAATCAGACAGGATCATGCTACTAGGGACCAAGGAAGCTTGAAAAGTGTTCTAAATAAAAGATTTCAGGGGACAGGATTTTTTACACTAAACTAAATTAGTTGCAATGGTTTTAACAGATTCATTTTATTTTCAAAGGTGCAGTGATTGTCTCCAGGACTTGAACCCACTAAGTCTTAAGGTATGTTATTTGTAATTCCCTTAGTAAAACTACTTGATCTAAGTATGTCTTCTATTACTGTTTGTGTTCATGTTGCAAGACAGTTAAAAATTAAATTGTTTAATTGTTTACAAATGTTAAGTATTTTTTTCTTTATGGAAAAAGTGGGATGTATGTGAATTTTGTTCTTTTGGTTGGCAAGTGGACCACAGGTCATATATGTTGTAATCCTTAAATAGATTAAATAGCTTTAACAAATTTATGAACTGATAAATTCTGTTCTGTTTTGTGACTTATATTCTTAAATCATGAAATCTGAAAAAGGAAGAAAAATGCCATGTCTGCTTGATTATATTAAACATTTCTTTTCTGAGCCTTCATATTGATTGATTGGGTATCAAAGATCATGTTCCTGTAACTCATTATTTGTGATCTTCATTTTCTATAAAATAAGGTGCTAGATGCAGCGCTGTGCATAGGGAAAGTTAAAAAAAAAAAAAAGAGGGAAGGGAAGGTGCAGGAAGGGAAGGTGCAGGAAGGGAAGGTGCAGGAAGGGAAGGGAAGGTGCAGGAA
>VXAC01007782.1:28334-39910 GCA_013399225.1 Rhipidura dahli
AAGGGAAGGGAAGGGAAGGGAAAAAGAAATTACACTCTCAGAAATTAGTTAACAACTGAAAATGAGGCTATGTGGTGTTTAGTTGCCAACTGGGGTTAAAACGGAATAGCGGTTTGGTGCCCTTCCTTCCTTCCTTCCTTCCTGTCTTCTTACACTCCTGCCTTCCTTCCCACATTTTTCTACTTCAGGCTGATTATAGTAGTGTTAGAGAATAGTGAAAAATTTTAATATCCTTTGAATACCCTTGGAAACAAAGTGGTCCATTTGCTGGGATCCAATAATGGACATTCATTCATTCATTGCTGAACAACATTCAGCATGTTGCTGAATTATGGTTCAGGTCTTATTTAGAACATTAACTTTTGTTTCACCCTACACTATAGCTCCAAAAAGACCTCCAAACCTATAAAAAGAGATTGTGATGGTACCATCACAATACTTTCTGTTCTGAAAATTCCCACTCTTTGTCCCAATCACCTTTTAACTTTATTCTTTGTTTTGCTGCTTTGCTACATCTGCAATCACTCTGTCACAAACCCACTGAAAGGTCTGAAAATTCAGAACAAACATTTAAAACAAGCCATCAGAACTGATATTATGTTGCTTCTGTGTTTTTTTTCTTTCAACCAGCTCTTTTTCCCCACCCTTTGTCTGTACTCTTGATTTAAATGTTAAACCCTTGGGTCAGTTAATGGTCTGTACCATTTATACAGTATGATACAGCATGAAACTCCTGTTATGGTGCCCTCTTTTTCCATTAGCACTACTAAAAAAATTATGATAAAAAAATAGAGTGAGAGATTAATCTCCCCAGAGTTTACAAAGAACGAGCCAAAGAGCAGTTCTCCACATTTCTCATTTCTTTCTTCTTTGAGACCTAGGCATAGTAATGAAACAACTAAGCAAGTCTAGCAAAATGCTAATACTGCAATTAGCAGTGTAATTTTCAAACCTGGGTGGAATTTCAGGCCATCTCAGAGTGTAAGCTCCCAAGGTGTATAGAAATGGCAGAGTACTGTCACTAGTAATATCATAAAGCTTCTCATATACGGAAATTGGATTGTGCTTCAGTAAAGCATCCATGAACAAAGAAAGTGCAAAATGTAGCCACTTCATTTATTTTATTTTCACAGTTGTGGAAGAGCAATAGATTGTGTAGTCTTATTTTTCATGCCTTGCTTGTTTGATTCTGCTAGCCCCTACTAAGTAGCACACTTACGTGTTTGTTCTGTGGCATTATGCTTTTAAAAGTATTCCAGACTTTAGCCTTACTGTCTCTCCAGTGTTACCTCAGTTCACTTTCAAAAACTCTACTGCAGTAATGGTAAAAATGAACAAGTAGAGAATGAAATTGATGTTAAATATTAAAACTGCCTACTTAAATAGGGTTCTGGGGGGTTAGATATAGTGGCATGTCTCTCTTGTGCAGATTCTTTATTTAAGGGCCAGTTTTGATGAATGTATATTACTTCAAAAGTCGCAGCTAATATTCTTGCACTAAACCCGCTGTCTTAGCAGAATAAAGACAAAATAAACTTTCTCTTTTTTTACTGTTGTAAAACAATATGCTATTATTACAGAGTTTACACTGATACATCTCAAAGTATTGCAAACTAAACAGAAGCTGTTGATGATTTTTCTTTTGTTCTTTGAACCATTGTATAGTACTTCATGGAATCACAGAATGGATGAGGATAGCAGGCATCTCTGGAGACAGTCAAGTTCAGTGCTCTTGCTCAAAGCAGAATCAGCTATAGTGTTACTTAGGACTGTGTACAGTCAGATTTTGAATATCTCCAAAGATGACATCTCCAAAATCTCCTGGGGAACCTATTCCAGTGTTCAAACAATATCACACTAAAAATTGGGGTCTTTTTGTTCAGACAGAATTTTGTTTATTTGAGTTTGTGGTTGTCTCTTGTCTTGCCACTTGGCACTACTGCAAAGAGGTTAACTTCACTTTCTTCAATTGCTCCTGATATTTATTTATACACATTGATAAGATTCTTCTAAGCCTTTTTTCTCAATGCTGGAGAGTCCTAGCCACTGTCAGCCACTGCCCATGTAAGACATTCTCCAGCCCATTATCTTTGCGGCCCTGTGCTGAAGCTGGTTTAGTGTATTAGTCTATTAGTGTGTTCATGTTGCTTGCTTTGGAGAGAGCAGAGCTGTGCAGAGCCCTCTCAGTCTGTCCCACAAGGTCTGAGTACCATGGAAGGACCAGGTGCCTCAATCTGCAACCAGTGGCATAGGTGAGGAGGAAGAAAGACCTTGTGTCTGTCAGCATTGCTAAGCAGTAGCACAATTATCCCTGTGTTAGCAATACTCTTTCCAGAACAAATGCAAACAAAGCCCCATAATAGTTATTAGGGAGAAAACTAACCCCATCCCAGCCAAAACCAGCAAAAAGGGGGATCAAACATATCTTTCCTTTCACTTTTTTTTCTGCTCTGTCTTCAGAGCTAAATTATTTTTAGGGGATTGTGCAAAGCCACCTGTTGCCACACATTTGACTCTTCACCCTTAAAATCTGTTGACACTTCTCACACAGTGTTTGCTAGTACACAGTCTACTCCATATTCTTTGTCTTCCCATGCTTCACCCTCCACTCCAGTGAAAGGTGGCTTTGGAGCATTCTTGAAGGAGGACTCTTCCTCTGTGGTATCCTGAACTAATAGGTGATCTCCATTTGTTATCACAAATGTGTGGATTTGGGTTATCATATTTGTAGGGATTTTGCCAGTTGCTCCATCTATTGGTATTTAGAGACAGATACCTACCCTCACTGGGTTAGGTACCATTCCTGTCTACTTTTTCTGCTTGACTGTTCTAATTTTCAGCAGTTTTCTTTTTCTTCTGACACCAAAATCAGCCAGAGAATATACTTTCTAACAAAATTTGAAGTATTAGAAAGCAGGAATTCTATATTACAGCCCTGAACACATTTGGAGGATTTTCCTCTATCAAATGTGTGTCATGAAACTTTACAAGAGGGCATTTATTCCACCTGCATCATACACATTCATTATTACATACTTCCTAACTAATAGATAAACATCACTTTTCCTGGCAGTAATTTACACACCCCAACCCCTTATTGGAATTCCTTATGTGGTCTTAGCAAGTCATCTAAAAAAGTTTCTGGTGGCTCTATTCACTGAGAGCCCCCAAAACTGTAAGTGGCCCTGCCTTGAACTTCTCTTAGAGCATGCACTGTTGTTTCTTTTTACATAACTTTGCCCTGAAAATCCCTTTGGTTCCTCATTATCTCTTTATCCACTGATTCCAGCTACATCAAGAATCCTGTGTGTCTACTTTTACATTCTTTCATCTAATTTTATAGTTAGTTTCAAGCTTTATTTTGCAGCTTCAAGGGAACTGAAAATTTCTGTTCTCTTCTGTCTGTCACTTTAGAGAAGTAAGTGGTCAAGGTCAGACATCAGTTCTCAACTTGACCCTTTCAGCCCAGTTTCCCTTTTTCTGACTCAGGAATGCCCTCTGTCTATGCTGTTATCAAATTCTAGTTTCTGGAGATCTCAATGTTTATCTAGCAGATTTATCCCTGAATTATATTGCCTTCTGTCTTTGTCACTTACATTAAAGAATAAAGTTGGTCATACAATACTGATGCATCCAAATCTGAAATTTTAGTTAATTTATTTCACTGTAAGATGCAAAAATATCACACAATTTTAGATAAATATTTGGATTATTTAGCTTTGATCTTACACAGTCTGATGTATTCTGAGAATTTTATGACAACAATTTAATACAATTTTCCAATGCGTTTCTGGAAGATACTCATAAAATCTTTATTTTTTTTGTTTATAGACCTTTATGTGTATATGATATTATGCTTCTGGAGAAAGCTTTCTTGCTACTCCATCAGAGGTGTCATGATGGAAATCCCAAACAAAGAAAAAGCATCCTTTTCCATGTATTTTGATTTCCATAATAGATTTATTCTGATACGTATTAGTGTGTTCCTTTCTCAACCTCAATAAAATTCAGTTCTGTGTTTAAGCATGGAGACCCACACATCAATCAGGGACTGATTAGTGACTGGATTAAATTAAAACAATCCATCAGCATCTCAATGCAACATATTCAGTTGATTTTCAAAGTATGTTCCATTAATCTTTAACTTTTCCTGCATTCATGTCATCTGATGTATGATGAAAGATAATGCAGTAATTCCTGGTCATTTAGTCCAGCAGATTCCTAAAACCATGGATATGGATGCTCTTCCATTTGAAGTCATGGATGATAAATTTTTTATGCTTGGAAACTTTGTTTTTCATGGTGTTTCATCATGCTTCAGATGCGTTGAACTCTCACTTCCAAAGTGGGCTAAGTGCAATCTTGTCCCTTTTTTAGAAGTATTTTCTGGTTGTGCAACTTTTAGAACATCTGCTAATGACTGATGAAGGCTGAACAACAGTTTCTCTTTTGATCCACCCATTTTAGTTCAGTTGTTGCAGGCTAAAAACTTCAATGTGTTGAAAAGCCATCCTATATGTTAACTTCTGAAATACTTTGCAAAACTAAATTTACTGTCATTTTCTTTCAGCTATTTCTCAATGGGGATAGAATATTTTCTTTTATCTTACATACCTATGTATGGAACTAACACCCACCCCTGTGCATGTATTTTCCCACTCTCTATTCACACCATATGAAACATACAAAATTTTTGAGATGTTTAGGAGAAGTGCTCCTTACATTTCAACAGGGACTGAAATAACAAATTGGAGCTTTTAAGAAAAGCACAGATCAGTGTATCTACTGGAGGAACTGACCATTATCTGGGTGCCATTTGGTATTCTCCATGATATCTGTGCATTGGTCTAAACATTTCAGTGACAGAGAACAGATGGTAAAATAGTTTTATTACATAAACTCATATAAGTTATTCATCCTTTTAGTGAAAGAGGTAGGTGTACTGTAGTTTAAACTCTGAAAAAAAAAAACAACTAGAATGTAACAGAAGTATCCACTTGAACTGTAAGTCATGTGAGGAGTGCCTGAGGGAATAGGAGTTGTTTATCATAGAGAAATGAAAGCTCGGGGAGATCTTACAATTCTCTGCAAGTACATGAAAGGAGATTTGTGGAAAGATAGGGCTTGGCCTCTTATCCCAGGAAACTAGTAACAGGACAAGAGGATATAGCCTTCAACTGCACCAGGAAAGGTTCAGTTTGGACATCTTGGAAAGGGTTGGTAAGCATAGGAACTGACTACCCGGGGTGATGGTGGAGCCACCATCCCTGCAGGTATTCTAGAAATGACTGGACATGGTGCTTAGTGGTATGGTCTAGATCAGTCAGAGGTTGGACTCAATGATTTTAGAGGTCTTTTCCAACATAAATCAAAGAATCACAGAATATGCCAAGTTGGAAGAGACTCACAAAGATCATCAAAATCCAACTCCTGGCCCTGGGCAGAACATCCCCTAGAGTCACACCCTGTGCCTGAGAGCACTGTCCAAACACTTCTTGAACTCTCTCAGCCTTGGTGCTGTGACCACTGCCCTGGGGAACCTATTCCAGTGCCCAAACCACCCTCTGGGTGAAGAACCTTTTCCTGATACCTGACCTAAACCTTTCCTGACACAACTTCAGGTCATTTCCTTTGGGTCCTGCCACTGCTCAATACAGAGAAGAGATCAGTGCCTGCCCCTCCTCATCCCCTTAGGAGGAAGTTGTAACTACAGTGAGGTCTCCCCTCAGTCTCCTCTTCTCCAGGCTGAACAGACCAAGTGCCCTCAGCCACTCCTCACACGACTTCCCCTTACTACCCAATTTTTGTTGCCCTCCTTTGCACACTCTCTAACATCTCAATGTCTTCATTACACTGTGGCACCCAGAGCTGCCCCCAGCACTGGAGGTGAGGCTGCTCCAGAGCAGAGCAGGGTGGGACAATCCTCTCCCTTGCCTGGCTGGTGATGCTGTGCCTGATGAACCCCAGGACACGGGTGGCCCTCCTGGCTGCCAGGGCTGGCTCATGTTCAATGCGCCATTGATCAGGACTGCCAGGTCCCTTTCCATGGCAGTGCTTTCCAGCATCTTACTCCCCAGTGTGTACATACATCCATGATTGCCCTGTCCCACATGCAGAATGTGGTGCTTGCCCTCATTGAACTTCAAACAGTTGGTGATTGTCCAGCCTTCTTATTTGTCCAGGTCTCTCTGTGGGGTTTCCCTGCCTTGGAGACAGTCAGCAGCCTCTCCCAATTTTGTATCTGTGAACTTACTTAATGTCCCTTCCAGTCCTGTGTCCAAGCAGTTAATGAAGATGTTGAAGAGCACAGGGCTGAGGATGGAGCCTTGTGGAAGACCATCGGTGACAGTTCCTCAGTCTGATGTCACCCCATTCACTGCAAAACTTCATGCCCGACCTGTGTGCAAGTTGTTCACCCATCACATGATATGTTTATACATCTAAACACTAGGCATTTTGTCCAGAAGGTTTTTGTGAGAGACAATATCAAAAGCTTTACTGAAATCCAGAAAGATTACATTAACTGGCTTCCCTTGATCAACTAGGTGGGTTACCTTGTCATAAAAAGAAAAAAGGTTTGATAAACAGGCCTTTCTGCTCAAAAAGCCATGCTGGCTACTGAGTTGTCATTCAGATGTCATTCAGGTGTTTCTCAATATCTCCCAGAATAATCTTCTCCATAACCTTACCAGGCAGTGAAGTGAGATTGATAGGCTTGGGTTTTCCAGGCTCGTTCTTCTCTGCTTTTTTAAAAATCAGCACAACGTTCCTCAGCTTTCTGTCAGCTGGGACCTCTCCAGGTTGCCAAGATGATTCAAAAAATCAAGAGAGGCTTTGTGATGAAATCAGTCAGCTCTATAACTATTTTTGAATGAATTTTCTCCCTACAGTGGTGAGCAGCACCTCTGTATTCCTCCCACATCACTAAACCTTGCTCCCAAATATACCTTCCTTTTTTACCTTATCTTCAGAAGAAGATCTCTGACAGGCAAGCTGGACTTTTGTCCTGCTTACTTGACTTCTGACATTTTGGAATTACTTTTTACTGTGCCCTTAGGAGGTGGTGCTTCAAAAGTTATCCTTCAAAAGCATTTTTCCGGGGGACACTGCTCATTAGTTCCTTAAGCAGAAGTGATTCTGTGATTCTGTGAATTACTTATAAATGGTTGCAATTTTTTCAAGAAATATTACAACTCTACAGGAGCAGACTGTTATATAAACATTATAACCATCTTTCAATATGCCACCTGAATTCTTTGCTTGTTTTACTTGGTAAAGATAGGAGCATGCTTATTGTTATGAGTTTGCATTGCATCACTCAGTTTGCATGTTACATTTTCCTTTTACAGATACTGTACGAAATGGTACTCAGCAAAGGTCTCATGGAACAACTAGCTATAATTGTACTGAAACCTTTCCATGACCTTTCTCAGATAAGATTCTGTTTGGGTCAAAAGAAGATATTAATTTTGAAATTCAAACGAGAAAAGACTTACAAGTCTATGTCTGAATATCTGCGATATTTAAAAGATAAATACTATTTATTATTCCTGACAGTTTTAATGGGTCAATAAGTGCAGAAGAACTGCATATACTCAGCTAAAACACATAGTCTGGAACATGAGCTTCTCAGTCCCCATCTTGTTTGCCAAGTGATATTTATGCCTTTGTACTCATTTATAACGTAGTCATTGATTAAGTGCTCATGTTTCCTTATTGTTATACATGGCTGAGTATATTTCAATAAAAATGTAAGAATATCTGTGTTTTCCAGGTCCATTTCAAGCATTCTGAGTGTGGTGCCATGAGAGATGCTATTGTCCATGAGAGGTTGGGATTATTATGATCAAGTGCTGTATTTTGACTTCAACCAGTGGCTAAAAGATTTGTGGGGTAAAGAGGAAGTGTTGGACTTTTTAAAGCATTAAACAGGTAAGTCTACTGAAACAGGGGTTTCTTTATTGACAGTTTTCAGGCTTTTTTCAATTGCAAGTCCTATCTCACTGCTCTCTCCATCAAAAAAAATCTCTGTTTCACAATCACAGATTCAAATGACCATTGCAATTTTAGTTCTGAGCAGCTCTTTACTTTATGCAGTAAATTGTTTTCTTTACAGAATACATGTTTTTGACAAAAGGAGTCTGAGTTATTTCCTTACATTGTGATAGCAGGAAAAACTCTACACCCAACAGCATATAACCACTGCAAGAAGAATGGAAAAAAAAAAAAAAAAGTAAATAATTAGGTCAACAGAGATTAGTGGAATCTATGTAAGTTATTCTATTAAAAGGTTGTTTGCTGTAAAAATTATAGGGCTGATTGCCTCTTTGTTTTACCATAATATTTATGTTATTATTAGATACTGAGAATTCTCTTTCATCTCTAAGACTCCTGTTTAAACAAATCTCACTCTTTAGAACAATCTGTAGAAACCAATTGACCTAACATAAACCAATGTGGTAGGGACACATTAAAACTTTACCAAAAGTCTGTCAGTCTTGTCTGATTTTGATGGATGTTTCACAAGAGAGAGAGAAAAGCATGAACAGTTTTGTTTCTTCTTTTCTGTATGTTGCTGTAGCTTTTATCTTTTAAAGTCAAAGTCTTAAAAACTATGCAGGAACATGGCACTCTGGTAAAAACTAAACTTACGAATCAACGTGGTGTGCTAAGTTGAGACTCTACCAACTTATGGATGATTTTTAACTTGTAAAGAATAAGGAGTGATATTTTATTTTCCACAGCTATTCAAAACTGCCCTGAAGTGCGTCTAGGGCAGCAGTAGATACAGGTGAACAAATTCCAAGTTTATGCCAGTGTGAGTTGTACCATAAAAATACACAACTAGGCTCAGGAAACATTAGAGCAGTGCTCAGGTGACACTGTACCTTGTGATCTGAACTGTACAACCTCCAGACATGACCTCATGGGGAAAAGACAGCCCTAACAGAAGTACAGAAAAACTGTCTTCAAATTGATTTCCTTAGAGTTCTAGGTTCGGAGTACGCTCAGATAGGTGCAGGTCAGTGATATCTGTATCTATTTCACAGCTGCACTACCGTTGTACTCTGCCTGTTGTCAGAAAAAGTATATGTGACAGAATTATTTTTGGAACAGTCAGGAAAAGTAAATGTTATTGACCACTTGCTGCTACAACAGAATTATTCACTGAAGTCTAAAGTAGATTTTAATGAATAGATTTTTAACAGATTGTGGTTTTTAATGTTGAAGAACTAAAAAACCAATTTTTTTAAGAAAGGGGGGAAAGGTGGACAAGTGACTGAAATAAAATTACTAACAATTTCATAAACACAGTGTTGGAACTCATCATCCCCATCACAACTGGGGAATTTTCATGGTGATATACAGTCAGAAAAAAAGAAAACTGTTTAAAATAACATTATACATTGGATTGTGTTTCTAGTTTCACATTATTTTCTTATAGAAATCTGCAGCCTTATAAAATATTCTTCTCATATGTCTGTATTTCTCATGGTAGCTTTACTCTGATGATATTAATGGGGAGTTGGAGTCACTGTTGCATCAGGGTTCTTTATGCTTCAGTAATATTTATCTCCTTAAGACTCGGATTTTTATCCATTTTTAAAAGAAATTGTTTGTAGTATTTAATTGAAAGGTTACCTATTAAATAGAAGTTAACAGTGATCAACAGTCAATCATAGTTCAAAACTTTGGAATTGCATAGTATGTGGAACACAAGAAGCAAAAGGTACATGAAATTCTTATTTTGCCTTTCAGAAAATGCTACATTTTCTCTCTGCTGTCGCTTATTTATAGTAGTCTTTTGTGGTCTGTACTGTAAAAACTAAGTATACTTAAACTGTTGTCACATTTGTTATCTCAATATGGGCTCAAGCTTTTCACCATTTTCATCAAAGGATAAACTGTTTCCAGTTTTCCATGATACTCTGCTGGCTGAAAAATTGGGCCAAAAAATTAGATCTACAAACAGCTGTTGGAGAAATCCTCTCTCAAAAGTTTTAAATTGCATTACTAGCAATGAACTTAGTAAAATCTCCAAGATGCAGTGGGAAAATTAACTGCCAAATCAAGATCTTATTATTTTCCCTTCAAATTTTGCATGGTGGCACTTGAAATCCTACCAAGGCCCAGTGCTCTTTTAGGGACTGGAGGGAGAACAAGGGCGACCCTGGTCGTCTAAAGAACAGCTCAAATATTTTTGTAAGAGACTCTTTTCAGTGCATGGAAGCTTAGAGCAATTCCTCTTACAGTAAAAATACGGCAATATTTTTACAGGTTTACTGTGGGACTTTTTGCAGGCAAAACTTGTTTTCTGATTTTTTTTTTCTTTTTGTTTTTTACTTTGATTTAATGGTGGTATTGCAAGTGTATAAGAGATAAAGTCTATCAGGATATTTCAGTGCTGTTTTTAGCCTCTTATGACATGGTTATAAAAGGATTACAACAAGTTTATCCCAGTCTATCTTATTCTATTTTCAACAAATACTATTTACCTTTTAAAGTTCTGCATAACAGAAACTTAAATATAATACAAATACACATGGCAAACTCAGAATTTTCATGAGTATTAACAAAAAATGAAAATGTTCCAAAATTTGGTGAGTTCATATCATGAAAGCTTTTCATTTGCCGTTCACAACAAAATCTGAATATGCTATGTAAACTAGCTAACTATACTATGCTTTCTGAAAAGACCTGGGGACAATTGTGTGTTTTAGATCTTGAGGCTTTCAGTGACTGATAATAATACCACGTCCTTCCTTCAGGGTTATTACGGATGTGTAATAGACTGATAGCTCCCGAGTTAATCTAAGGCTGTTTACAGTAGTCAACTTACAAAAAAAGCGAGAAGTGAGTTCAGGGATGAGCTGATCAAGTTTTGACTGCTCCTGTGATTTACTGAGGATATTTGGAGCTTGACAGACTCAAACCTGTTACTATAATTTTGCTTTTCTTTGATTTTTCTTCATCCATTTTTTTTCCTTTTTTTGAAACCAGGAATTTTTAATGATTTTCTTAAGTTACATGTGATTTCTTGAATTTAATTTAGAGGCTGTTGTCTTATTGGAACAAAAGGCTCCTAAGCCATGGAAATACTTGAAAAGAAAATATTCACTTCTATCTAAGGTATTCTGTGATGTGTAGTGGTAGAGAAAGGTACTTAAAAGATTGTGTCTTAAGAATCAGAACACACAAAAAAAGAAACTTTAATCCTTTGTATTTTTTTTAATTGTCTTCTTATTGTTAGTCACATCTTTAGATTTTTGATGCTATAAAACTAAACACTTCCTGAATGAAAACAAGTTTCTATAAATCTTTTTCTCTTTCCATTTGAAGTCAGGTGATTAATTTTACTAGAATTATAATTTTTTTTAATTCTTACAGGGAAAATCTTTTTGCATAGTTAAAGCAGGGAAAGAGTATTCAGTAGACCTCTGAGAAAAAGAAAGTGTAAACATTGTGGGAATGTGACTTACAATACATCAATCCTTTAATAAGTATATTGTCTCACTGGAAAATCAAGGCTGATTTCTTCCTCTTCTTTTTTTTTTTTTTTTTTTTTTTTTTACTCT
>VXAC01007782.1:39923-75905 GCA_013399225.1 Rhipidura dahli
TTTTTTCTTTTCTACTCTTCTATCCCATTCCAGTCTGTCAAAGAACAGATTTTTCTACATCTGATAGCTTATGATGTAAGCAAATTGTTTTGGCAGTGGTGTGCATTGGAACTATCAATTTCTCTGCTTTGCACTATGGGTGGTCGTCCCCATTGGGTCTTTAATGCTCTCAGATTACTTAAATACAGCTTCACACAGTGGGCCCTATCAGCCCAGAATGGGTCAATATAGAGAGTTTTTCCCTCTTAAAACTCACCCCCACAAGCACTTGTAGAAATGAAATCTCATAATCCTGTTTCTCAAATTTATGTTTCAATTAAAAACAGTAATTTCTTCTGAACTTTATTTCTCTAACTCAGCTTCTATCTCTCAGGTTTTATCCTTCTATTCATCATTTTATCACCTCATCAATCAATAAATTTCAATTGTCTAGCAATTTCAGCAGGCCAACAAAGGAAATCAAATGTACCAAACGTCACCATGCTCCCTAGTAAAAAAAATGAGCTCCTAGGGAAAATTACAAAAATTGTTTCATTACAGAGTATCATACAAAAAGATGAGACAAGTATGGAGAAAGGCGTATGGAGAAACACACTTATATTGAGTCTGTCAACACAAGTATCCTGTTGCTGACAAGAAAATCTAAACCCACATAACACTGTGACTTCTTCAATAAAGCCTTCCATGTCACAAGTCAAGGGGCAGCTGAAAGCAGAAAATATCCAATCTAGGTCAGGTTAATAACCAAGGCCTGAATCTTAACATTCTTTTAATATTTTTCAAGTATTTTTAAAATCTGTGGACCCCTTTGAATGTTCATCATTTCATAGAAATAGATAAATTGGAAAGAGAAAAAATAAAAGAAACAAAATGATCTATCACTGTGTCAAGGGAAATGACAAGTTGTTTGAGTCATTCCTTCTAGTTCCCAACGCTTTGCTATGCAAAATGTGGGTACATAAAAATTTATATAAAGGTCTCCTCTTATTCCTCATTTTTCTTAGATTATCCTGTTGGGTTAGATTTTTATGCTGCCATAGGCACATTTTAAAAAGGTCCACTCTTTTTCATAGATGTTTCTGTACATAACAATGGTTCAGGTTGCATTTTGATTGTCTGAGGATTTTGTCAAATTCAAATGGCACTTTGAACTTTCTTTCTTTATAATTCTATTATTTTCTAGCTCAAGTTTTATGAGATTTTTCTTTTCTTCCCTTATCGGCTGATCTGTTGTGGCACTGTAAAGAAAATATGGATTTGCACACATCTGAGACTACAAGAGCATCATCCTGTCATGAGATGGGAATGAACAAACAACTGCCTCAGTGTGATGCAGCTTGATGGTGCTATTCTAGCTGAGGACAGTTCAATACAGATTGTCAAAGCAAATATACTTAGCAGCCAGCGTACATTGAGACATAAACCTTCTAAAGAAGATAAACACAGTATCTCATAGTCTGTCAAATAAATAATATGTATTTTAAGAACTCTCTAAATGAACATTGGAAATTATACATTTTAGCAGCTTCAGATGAGCTGTCCAAGTCTGTTTGATACTGCATTCTTTCTTCCTAAAAAAAGGCAGGATGTAGAATGGAAATCTTCTAATATATGGTCTTAAAATAAAATCACCTTTAAAATGTCCTTTGCAATCTCTGTATCTTGACAAGTGAAATTTCATGTATCTCATAGAAAATTCAGTGTTCCAAAGTTTTGTGAGTGAAAATAAATTGCTGAAAAAAGCTGAAATAATAATAATAATAATAATAGCTTAATTATTAACATTAAAAAGCAAAATTTTTGGTTGAAACCTACTAAATCCAGGAAATATATATGTTATTATCATTATTAAACATCTCTCTTAATTGTGGAAATTAAGATCAAGGCTATAAGGCATTGTAAGGCATTAATGTGTAAGATAGTATATATGACATACATTGAACAATATTTTTTAACTATTTATGTTCCAGACATTCAAATAATATTCAGCTGAAATAATATTCAGAAACTTCAAATAACATTCAGAAACTTCAGATAGGATGTGACACTGTTAGTATCCTTGACAATTACTTCATGGGTTTCTGCAATTAAATTGGAAGGGCTGATTAGGTATAGACTACAATAAGACAATGCTCGTCATCATTACGAATAACCATTCATTACAAACAGTAACATATGTTTAGTACTGACAGAGTTCAGTGTTATGGATTCCTCTCTTTAATGAGGTATGTTCAAGGAATGAAAGACCAAATAAGTATTCTGAGAATAACATACTCCTCTATTGCTGTAGAGCTAGCTTAAAATATAACTGAAACTAAATTGTGTATTTTATATGGTATATATCTATATTTTATATATTTGTATGGACGTATTTATATATTGTTCCTGTATGGAAAAGAACACATTCAAAGGCATGCATGACAGTGTTAGAAATTCTGTCTACAGAATATATATATGTGTACACATTTACGGAAGATAGATTTCATTAAGCAATGACATGAACTTTGAACTTCCTCATCATCTTTTTTGTGTTGCAATTCTATCACTGTAATAACCATGCTTGTAGTTGAAAGACAAAGTAATGATTCATTGTAACAAATTCTGTCAAATTAGAACATTAATCTTTCCCTTACTTCCTTGTGGTAGTTTTTCCTCTAGCAAAGCAGGCAAGAATGTTGGATTTCTCTTTCCATTTGGGAATGTAATCTGCTCTCTGATTCTGTTAGTCCCACTGCTGCTTTCTCGTAGTGGGGAGAAGCATGTCTAAAGTTTCTCCAAAGGTGGAAGTTGCTTCAAAGTTAATCTGCAGCATTCTGTGGGCTGATGTGGTCTGGATGACTGATGACCACCCAGACACTCCCTGACTCCCTCTCCTCAAGAGGACAGAAGAGAAAAATAAAACGTAAGAACTCATAAAATCACAAGGAGATCACTTACCAGTTACAGTCAAGGGCAAAACAGATTCAACCTGTAAAAGACTGATTTTCTATATTGAAAATTTAAAATAGAGTAGAATAGTGACAAACAAAGACAAGACTAAAACTTCTGTCCCTCTCTCTCCATTTCTCACCCACCCTTGCTACTTCCCAGGCTCAACTTCACTCCTCCATTCCCAGTCATTTTACCTCCTCTTTGAGTGGTGCAGCCAGATGGGAACAGAGATTAATCCATGACATCACTCTTTCTTCTTTGCATTGCTTATGTGCTTCAGCATGGGATATCCTCACCACAGCAAGCCATTCTTTCAGAACTGCTCCAGTCTGAATCCTCTCCACAGAGTAGAGACCTTCAGAACTGGACTGCTCCAGAAAGGATCCCCCACCAGCCACAACTTCTGTCAGAAGCTTTGTTCCTGTATGGACTCTTCTCCACAGGCTGCAGCTCCTGCTAGGTCCATGGTCCAGCATGAGCTTTCTGCACACCCTCCTTCAGGCATAACCTTGCATGGAGTCCTCCACAGGCTGAAGGTGGATATCTACTCCATCGTGGGCCTCCTTGGTCTGCAGGGGAGCAACTTCCATCACTGTGGTCTTTTCTAGGGGCTGTCAGGAATTTTTTTTCTGGCACCTGGAGCATCTCTTCCTCCCTCTTATTCCCTGACCTTGCAGCCCAAAGGGTTCTTTATTATTTTCTCACTCCTCTTTCTCTCAATTTGTCTGCAGGATATTCTTTTACTCTGTCTCAGAGGTGTTATCCCAGAGGCAAGACCAGGGACTGGTCTGCTCTGCAGTCTATGGGAACAGGCAGTGTTCTGCATTGGCAGCCTTGGTTTCTACTCACAAAGACTACCCCTGGAGCTTCACAACCATCAGAACCTTGTCACTTAAATGGAACGAAAATTTTACTGAGATGTAATAACACAGACCATAATTGTCTTTGAATATTTAAAGCTCTAGGAAGAAAGAGGAAAACAGCATAGGTGACAATTTTTAATTCGTTAAGAACACTGGAGAATAAGAAATTCCATTTCTGAAACTGGTAACACCTTGCCTGATAAGAAGGCAAGGGTAACTTAGGTTCTTGTAGTAGCTCTCTTGCAGCAGATTAGAATGTCCCAGTACCTCCCCAGGGAGTTTTACACCCGAGCCAGTTGTGTAAGGGAGGACATTGGCATGATAAAAAGCCCTGTGGCGCCTCAGCATGGTCTGCTTCTTACTTGTCCTCTCCCTTACCTGGATCAAAATCCAGCTGGTGGCCTCCAGTGGTGGGTGTTCATCTGCTCTGATGCAGATCAGAGGTCTCACTACCACACAAAAAATTCTCCTCCTTCCCTTCTTTTGGGACAGGAAGTGTAAACCTGGCCTCAGCAAAGCACCCACTGCTTTTGCACATTGACAATTGTTTGAGTCATTAATTAACCATTAATGTTTCAGTGTCTCATAGAAATGTAAGATAAAATTTATACAATTTGTATAATTTTATGCACAATTCCAGTGTCTGAAATTGTAGATAATACATTTAGTAACTTTCAGGTATCTCAGTAATACAGGTTACTGAAGTTGTTAACTCCTTAAATGAAAAAAATTGTAGGAATATCCACTCAGAGAAAAAACAGTGGAGTTAGCAATCCTTAGCTATAAATTAAAAAAAAAAAAAAAAAAAAAAAAAAAAAAAAAAGGGACACCCTGGGTTCAAAAACTATTGAATTCATACAGATTTTTTACTGATTGTGTGCTTTTTGTTAAATCTGTTACTTTTTTTTTCATATTGATATATATGCATTAATATCTGTGAGTAGTGTATTGTTTCGTATCAAGCCTGACAGGTTTCCTGCTTCTATACTATATTTTGATGTGACTCTCAGATATCATGATGCTTAAGTCTTGAGATTTTTACCCTGGATTTTTTTAGAATGACACTTTAAAATAGAGACTTAAGTATTTGTTCCCCTGGGTTTTTTAGTTCATATGATATGCTGTTAATCTGTTTGGATTTGTGTAATAACCAAGAGGATTTCCTATTTCTCTCTTTTGCTATCAGTGAACAATAATTACAACTATTCAAGATTCCTCCATTTAGCATATAAATTGTAGGATCTTGATCCTCTGTTAAAATATTACAGGGAGTAATAGCACAACCATTGTAAGAAAGGGATAAGAATATTTTTATTTTTTCATCTTAACAATACTAGAAAGTAGAACACATATCATTCTGTTAGCTGGATTTCTAGGGCCCTCTCCATTCATTTTGTATTTTGTTAAATAGTAATACCTTGTCTGAAATCATAATTATATAAAATATGAAGGCAATTTAAACTAATCAATTATACTTTCTAACTAAAATAGGTAAAGAAAATTCACATACCTCATTTTTACATCTCATCTGAGAAGTGCTGATATCTTAAGTTGAACAAAGCACATTGTCTATCGTTACATTAATGTAGTGTAGGAAGAGAGAGTTCCAGCTCATAATTCATTCAAAAAAGAATGATTTGTGAACAACTGTTCAGTGTCAGTCCGTTCTCCCAAGTAACAATTGATAGGACTAGAAGAAACAGCTTCAAATTGTGTCAGGGCAAGTTTAGATTGGATATTTAAAAAAAAAAAAATCTTCTCCAGAAGGGTTGTCAAGCATTGGAACAGACTGTCCAGGAAAGTGGTTAAGTCACCATACCTGGAAGTATCTAGAAGTCTAGAAGTGCCTGTGGCACTTAAGGACATGATTTATTCATGGACTTGGCAGTGCTGGGTGAACAGCTGAACTTAATCTTAAAGGTCTTTCCCACTCAGCCTTAAAATGTCATCTAGATTTCTGCGAGGCCTTTGATGTGGTCCCACACAACATCATTATCCAGTCTGGAGAGGCAAGGATTTGAAGGGTACACTATTCCATGGATAAGGAATTGGATCGATGGACGCAGATAGAGAGTTGGGGTTAATGGCTATATGTCCAGGTGGAGGCTGGTGACAAGTGCTGTCCCTCAGGGCTGTGTCCTGGGACCAGTGTTCTTCAGTCTTGTCATCAATGACATGGACAATGGTATCAAACACATGCTCAGCAAGTTTGCAGGGGTCATGAAGTTGAGTGGTGCAGTGGGCACAAGAGAAGGAAGGGATGCCATCCAGGACAGCCTAGACAAGCTGGGGAAGTGGGTTTGCAAGAACCTCGTGAAGTTAAACAACTCCAAGTGCAAAGTGCTGTACCTGGGTTGTGGCAATCCCAAGCACAGACACAGACTGGGAGATAACCTTATTGAGAGCAGTTCCATGGAGAAAGAGTTGGGAGCTCTGGTGAATAAAAAGCTGGACATGACCTTATGATGTGCACTCCCAGCCCAGGAAGCCCACTGTATCACAGGCTGCATCCAAAGCAGCGTGGGCAGCAGGGCAGGGAGGGGATTCTGCCCCTCTGCTCTGCTCTGGTGAGACCCCAC
The DNA here is from genome assembly GCA_013399225.1 of Rhipidura dahli. Taxonomy (NCBI): domain Eukaryota; kingdom Metazoa; phylum Chordata; class Aves; order Passeriformes; family Rhipiduridae; genus Rhipidura; species Rhipidura dahli. The sequence continues at coordinate 46,297 of VXAC01007782.1, forward strand.
CTGGAAGCCTGCACCCAGCTCTGGGTGCCAGCACAGGAAGGACAGGGACCTGTTAGAATTGTCTCAGAGGAGGGCCACAAAGATGACCAAAGGGCTGGAACATCTCTTCTGCAAAGACCAGCTGAGAGTGCTCTGAGGATGGTGAGGCACTGGAACAGGTTGCTCAGAGAAGCTGTGTTTGTCCCACCCCTGGAAGTGTTCAAAACCTATTCGGATGGGGCCCTGAGAATATGATCAAGTGGCTGGTATCCCAGCCTGTGGTGGAGTGGTTGAAATTATACAATCTCTAAGGTCCCTTCCAAAAAAACCCATTCTGTGATTCTAAATGATTTTGTGATTCTATAGGTCTTTTTCATTTGAACAATGAGAAAACTGAAAAAGAAACACGTTGTTTTAACCTCCCAAAATGTAAGACCACTGAAAGACATTTGTTGTCTTTAGAGGAAAAGGCAGATGGATTATATAAGTTCCAGTTTGAGGTTGCTTATTATGCTTCATCTGAGCATTAGCATAATTTCCTCTAGGTTTCTTTGATCTTTCTTTGTTTGCCTCAGGTCATTTCAAGAGTTATGCTTGAAATGCTTCAGCCCACTGGAAAAGGACTGTTGTGAATTTTTGCTGTTGCACAGATTTTCTTAGAGCTGGAACTGTACTGCTGTGTGTAAGACAAGCAAACAGCCCATGCTCTATAACTGAAGACAGAAGAAGGTGAGAAGGCTGAATCCTGTCCAGCCAAGGACAGCTGCCAACATGGAGTCATACACTTCTACAGACATCCACTGCGTTCATTTTCAATCCCCACAACTTCAGAAGAAGCACATTTTAACCATGCATTGTGTAGGATCATTCTAACACCTAGTTTCTTTTATATTTTTTAATTTATATTTTATTAGCGTGACATTTTCAAATGCTAATCAATATATGTGTTTACCACTATCCATATTTCACATAACCAGTGCAAACTGACCTTTATGCTGTGAAATAAACAGTTGGGAACAGGAGTTTTGAGATGTCTCCCAGCACATGAAATCTTTTATAAGACACAAGAACAGCTCCTCAAATAAAATCTTCTGATCAAGTTGTGTCTGGGACAGGATTTGATCAGTTAAAAATACTTTAAGCATTGGTCAGGAATTGAGTTTTTTCTCACATCTAAATGTAATCTAAAACCCCTCCTTTTTGCAATTGTACATCAGTAATGCCAGACTGACATTAAACACATGGACACTCTCACACCATTCCCCTTATGTGATGCCACAAACAAAAGGTATAAAATATCTATGTGATCCAGAACTATTTGCCTTTAACTCACTTTTATAGCCAAGACTCTACCCTCTATTTTGATTCTGCCACACTTTAACTGTTTGATCTTAGATTTATTACCATGTCTCACTGACCCTCATGCACTGTCAAACACTGGTAATGGTGCTTCTCGGCTCCCACCTCTGTCCCATTTGTTTTGTTGGCAAGCAATTCAGAGAGTGGGCTGTTGGGCACAGCATCTGCACAGCACTTAGCACCACACCATCTGAAGTCTTGCATGCTTGAATTAAATCCATAAAGAGTTGTATGTAATAAATCTTCCTAAACCCTCCCAGAGGACTTGCATTTTGTAGTCCATCTTAAGCAGAGGCAGTGAAGGCACTGACATTTAGTAGGAGAGACAAAGTTTCTCTTAGTGGAGTGAAAAAAAAAGAGGCACATTTTTTCTCAGTCTATATGTGCCTCACCTCTGGCTCAGAGGATTGACTTTTCTGGGTTGAAGGGCAGTTTATTTTCAAGGCTCATTCAGTCTTGGCCTCTGAGCCATGGCTGCAATCAAAGATGTCAATCAGCATTAGTAGTAATTGTTTTATGATAGAGAACTGGAATGAGGCCACCAATTCATTTCTTATAGGCCACAAAGAAGCCATCTAATTGTCACAATTTTCAGTCATTGCTGACCTCAGGCAATTTCATGCCGTTATCTGGAGGTTAAAAGCTCCCGATATCATTACCTGACAATAAAGCCATCTAAGCCTTTGAATTCTCATTTCTGAAAAGATTTTTGGTCTGCCTACACTTCCTCGTGCACTCACAGCAGCTACTGGTACTAGAACAGAGAAGTGATTGGTGGTGTCCAGGTTTAGCCAGTCCAGCTGCCACGTGCCTCTGTGCACAGTTGTTTTTTGTTCTGTGGCCCAAGGGACCACAGTGGCTTTCAACCATCTGCATCTCCCCCAAAGAGGGAGTCAGTATTTTCAGTATTTACAAAAACATTTCTACAAGTAACTGCAGGGATTTTTATTGCTGCTCTTTGGACTAGTACTTCAAAAGCATAGAGAGCATTAGCAGAACTCTTTCCATTAACTTGACATTAGTTTGATAGTAACTTGATATTGCCTTGATATTGTATTTGAAACCATTTACTCTTTTGGGAGTGAGATTCAGGCCATTATTTTTGTATGGGTGATTTCATTTTGTTTCTTCCTGACAGTGAAATGCTTAATAATGGTTGATTTTGAATTTAGTTTTTCATTCTGCTTAGAAAGTTCTTTGAAAGACCCATAGAATATTTCACTCTGAAAGACAGTCTTGAAGATGGTTCATGATATTGTCTTCTTTACAGTTCCTCTACTGTGTTTATATGATACAGCTATTGAGATTTCCTAAACTAAATTTAACTGGTTTTAAAAATAGAAATGTTGGTATCTCTAGCTATATTTATCAGTATTTTATTGAAAAAGAGATCCAAGAAAATGGAAAAAGTTGAGAAGGGAGACACATTTGTGTGGAAGTAAAAATAGATGGATTTGAGCTTCAATTATTTTGGCTGTAGTTGACATTCTTTTTTCAACTTTTGTGTAACGGGGGAAAAATCCAACTTAATCATAGAACTACAGAATGGCTTGGGTTGGAAGGGACCTTAAAGATCATATGGTTCTAGCTGCAGTGGGCAGGGACACCTTCCACTAGACCAGGTTGCTCAGAGCTCCATCCATCCTGCTCTCTTGAACACTTCCAGGGTTGGGGAATACACAGCTTCTCTGGGCAACCTGTTCCATGCCTCACCAACCTCACAGTGTAAAACTTCCCCCTAATATCAAATCTAAACCTACTCTCTTTCACTTCAGTTTCTTAATAAGGCCTTAGAAGACAATTCCCTGTGTGTTTGTACATACATGAATATATGTAGTCCAGCCTATCATTTTAGGCCAATATATTTTCTCCCTTACAAGTAATAAAAGTAAGAGCACAATAGCTTGAAAAAAAATAACCAGAATGTCACAATGATTTTCTCTGCTTTGTTGAAAAGCATATAGCAAATATCAGGGTGAGCACCGTGTTCTTCCTCTACTTTTTTCTCTATTGCATAATACAATAAACAGATGACAGTAAGATATTACTAAAATAAAATTATGAACAAAACACACACCCCTCCCCCCCCTCAGGAAACAGTCTTAAATAAAAGTCTCAGCTTTGCAACACTAAAAATTGCTGAAATATTTTTAGAAAGTTTTAAGCTGCACTGGTCTCAGCAAATGTTTAAATAGCTGGAAGTCAGAAAGAAGGTACTAATCCACTGTTTATGGATGCTAAGAGAACACAGGTGCATACAGTATCCTTCACTTGCTAATTCTTCCTACAGCCACTTCCAGAGGGGAAATAATGGACCGGGATGTACTACTGTCATGACCTAACAGGAAACTTTCAGAGTATAGGTAGCAAAATCTTTTGAAGACTTCACAGCATTAATTTCTAAAATTAAATTACACATTTACTTGATTTATTTTACTGTATTTTATTAGGTAAAAACATTCTGTTACTTTGCCTTTTCTCCATTCCACAGGGATGTCACCTCCTTCTTTTATGTACTGTATAGAATTTCAGGTTTTCTTTGCTTTTAAGCGTGAATTACTGTTTTCAAAAAAGAATAGGAAGGAAACACAAAACAGACCTTAGACCTTTTTGGAATATAAATAGGCATAAGCTTCATGTCTAATTGCTCTGCCCAGTGACACTGAGCTTCTGCAGCAGAGCAGATATGTCACAATAAAGCATTTAGAATACTAGAAGTACTTATAATTGGATTACTAAGTTATATATTTATTTTGAAAATATTTTCTGTCTTGTTCCAGAATAAATTCTTTATATTTTTAAATGGAAAAGTAGAAACACTAACTAATTTCTTCTTAACTTTGTGAAGTGTTGAAGCATTTCTGGTTGCTGGGGATGGTTGAGGAGACAGAAATCAGATTAAACAGTATTTTTAGTGTCTCAAATCTCATCCTTTTCTCTCTTGTGTTTCCTCTCTACTTATTCCCTGTCAGATGCACAGAAATTGAAGGCTGGATGGATTTTCTTGAATCAAAACTTTTAAAAATTTTAAGCAGCTTTAAGTGTCACTGTATTTTGAGTGGCGAGAGAGTGAGAAAAGGAAAGGGTGTGAATTCAGCCTTTCAGTCATTTTTGAGAGAGTAAAAAGGATTCCTATTGATTTCATCATCAAGATGTTCAGAAGTCTCTGATATAGTTCCACAGTACAACCACAGATGGGAAAAAGAAATGCTCATTTTACTCCCTCAAGCCTTATCTTTTGAAAGTTCTTCTTACTTGCAACATGAACAGTACTTTTAAGAATGAACCTCTGGAATGGGACTGAACTCCAGCTCAGAAAACCCTTCTGATTTAAATTAAGGAGCCACTAAACAGGATTTTAATGTATAATATTAAAATGAGAAAGATGAAAAGGAGTGGTAAGGACATCTAAGGGGACTGTCTCAGGAGTGCATGCGAAGTCTTGGCAGTGATCTGACCAAAATGGCAGTGTGCTTTGCCATGCTTGCCTAAGTTGTGCTCACCTAAACTTTCCGTCCTGTCCCTTTTGTGCCCCACTGGCTCTGACTGTTGTATCACTTATTTAGTAAAAATGCTCTGAGGCTGCAAGAATCTATGTCTTTGAGCCTCTTAATCATCATTAACATCCCTAATTTTCACCTATATAGGCAAAAGCCATCACTCCCAAGTTGGAAGTCTCTTTCTGTGACTTCAGCATTCGTTTGGTTAAGCTCAGTAGCAAAACCATACCTGGTTAAAAAAAAAAATAAAAATTAAAAATTAAAATAAAAATAAAAAAAAAAAATATAAAAATTAAAATTAAAATTAAAATTAAAATTAGGTGACTGAACAAAGAACAATGTTTCACATTAGGAGGGTCATCAGTTTCCTTGTCAGAACTGACAGGAAATGTATTTGTTGTTTCTTTTGTCTTTATTTTACCTTCTACAAACACAAAAATTCCGTCAATGATCAGTGAAAAAAGTTATCTTCTCTCAGTGCAGTTGTGATTAGACTTCCCCTCTGACAGCATGGACCGAGCTTCAGAAAAAGATTCTTCTTCTGCTACTCATTTAAGAAAATGGGCCTGATGCTTCACATTTTGCTATTTATGCAGTCCTCTATACCCAGATAAAAGCAGGTATGAAATGCAATCAGTTCAGTCTTGTTCTCTTACATCTGCTATATACAGACATAAATCATGCATGAGCTGCTTAGTAGGGAAGAATCAAGCTTGAAATATCTATGTTTTATGAACTTCAGTAGTTTCCTGTGAGTCAAAACCAGGCAGGGGGAAAAAAAAATGCTTCAAAGAACTTCAAGCAGGTAATTGTTCCAATCTATTGTGTTATCTCATGAGCCTTCAGTGATCTGAAACTTCACCTGCCCAAGTTCTCAGTCCATTGGCATTAATCCTTTCTGCTCTGGGAAAATGTTAACCACCACCTTCTTTGGCCTCCCAAGGGCAAAACACAACAGGATTACATGAATTTGCTGCTGAAAACTTTTTCTCTTTTAAATAGCATGAAACAAATATAAGTGACACAGTACAAGTTATTGCCACACAGCTCACAGATTTCCTGGGGGTATGTATGACCACAGCCTGTTCTATTTCTCACGTGTGAAAGTTAATTTTGAAGAGTCGGAGGTGAACCAGAGGAGAGGAAATGAGGGGGCAGAGACTCACCCTTCCTTTAGTGTCTCTTTCATGGAAGTGATTGAGCTTCATACCTCATAAAATATTCATCACATTGTTTGAAGAATAAAACAACACGTGTGTGTCTGTTCTCAGCCTTTAGGAAAGAGAAAAATTCCTCATGGATATGATTTCTATTCATTGTGTAAGCTTTTGTGTGGTTGGTAAATCAGTGAGAATAAAGATTGTGTGGAAAAATGGTTTGAAAGATGTTCTGTGTTGTAGCTCACAGCTCTCATTGTGCTGCAGAAATATGATTTATTTTTATACTTCACTAACAAGACTCTCTAGTGAGGTGGATGCTAATCTCCCCAGACTGCTCTTCCCCTAGAAGAAAAAATATTCCTAGAAGATATTTTTTAATGAGCTATAGGAACAGCCTATCCATAATCTATCCCTTCTATTAAAATGAAGGCAGCCAACTTCTGAAGATTATTTTACTGCATTTTAAACAGAAACAAGCATTCAAAAACAAGGAGTGTTTGCAGAAATATAACTACCTTTTAATTCCAAAATTTTCCTTCTGACTCCCCTTCTGCTTCCTCCTCCCAGTCTTAGAAACAGTGCTGACTGAAACACTGGCACCTTACCACAGTGTCCCTGCCTTTTGTTCAGTTCTCCCCTCATAGTCTTCAGTAGCTCCAGATCTTTCATAATTTCTTTAGTAACATACTCGTTTGTTTTTCTGTGCTGCCCAGTTAAATTTTCTTTCTCATGAAAATAAAGGCATTTTTAAAAAATTTTTAATCAGTCACTTTCACAGATAAGGTCCAATAGTTTGTATTTTTTGTTGTTGTTGTTGTTGACTATATGTTGTTCTATGCTCAGTCATATGTCTTTGTTGAAGTTACTGACAAAATCCAGGTGAACCAAACTTTGGATCATGCTCTCAATCTTCTCTTCCAAACAGTGCCCCATGCTGTCCATAACCCTGGGATAACTAAACTTAACTTTTTCTTCACGTCATTTAGCACCTATCATCCTTCAAAGTTATCTCCCTAAAATCTATTTTACTCCTAAAGCTAAACCTTTTTGGAGGCTACAATTAGGTCCTCTCTCCTATCTAAAAAGTATTTGCAAATTACAAAGATGATGTGCATCTCCTTACATATTGTGGATTGTGGGTCTCCTCAAAGAACCTCCAGTGTTCCCTAGATATAGTAATATATTAAAGTACATATTTGGTAATATATAATCACATGGTTCTTGTCTTGGTACCACTCACCAAAACAACACATGACATAAGTTCACCGATGTCACAGTTAGGATCAGTTACATGGTGTGGGAATGTGATTTCTGGGTGTGACTGGTTATTTTACAGGTTCTTTATGGTCACCATGGCTACCTAAATAATGTTTTGGGAGATTTTCAGGGTGGTGACATGGTCCCAAACTATGGCTGTCCTGGAGTAAAGGAAGCATCAAATTCTTCTGTAGTTATCTCCACTGTCAGAGAGGTGCAATTCTAGTTTCATTCTTCCATTGTAATTGGAATTACAGAGCAGCTTGCTTTGGGAAAACTAATTCTGTGCAGATGTGAATACTCATTAATAACTCTCAATATTAACTATTAAGAGAAAATAATTCTAACAGGAAATGTAATGCTGGGGAAAAGACATACTGCTTGTGTGATCTGAGAGACTCGTGGTCTAAGAAGTTCATGGGATTAAAAAATATGACCAAAATAATTACCCGCTTCAGAAATGCTTTGCTTTGTGATACTTTTTTATGTTTTTTTCCTGTAATATGCTGGTATTTGCACTGTCATCAGAACTTGGCCATGGTCCAGGTCTCACTTCTACTAGGTGGTGCATGAAAGAATGAGAAGAACACTCTTTTTGTGGTGTTTACAATGTGAGACAGCAGCTGGAAACAGCATGCCAGAAGAGTACAAGACTGAGGCAATACTGATCAATACACTGGGCAGTGATCTCAGCAGTACCTGATGGATGGGGTTTTTATGCAAACAGCACCACAGCAGTGCTAAGGAGAGTCTGGGAGAGTTTATAGGAAGTTCTAATGTTGTGAGAAAAAGCACAGAAACAGAGGTACATCTATTATATAGTGTCAAATCCATAAATGGGAAGATGACAATTATGTTGCGGCATTTGAAAAAATTTTGATAATACTGGGGCAATGCAACAGGCAATCTGAACTGAAATATTCTCCATCTAGCACTTAGACATAGAAGGCCTTGGCATAAATAAGTTTTTAAGCTTTCAGAGTTTTTTATAGGACATCAAAGTTTATTTCAGGTTCATTTCAGCTGTCCCTTTTTGTAGAAAGCCCTGTCAGCTGCAGAACACCTGAAAGGCTCCGCAAGATATTCTGCCTGAAGACAGGCTGACATTATGCTCTTTATTCTAGAATTTCTCTGAAGTGGTATGCCCATGAGCCAACTTTGTTACGTATAAAATGGGAGAAATGTTGTTCCATTTTCAGTCCAAGGGGCAGATCCCTAGTTTCAGAATAATAGTTTTAGTGACAGTAATTGAGTTTAGGAAAAAAAAGGTTAAATATTTATATAAAAGAAAAAATAGAGCAGAAAGAAGTCTTCATGCCAACAGGTTCATTAGGCAACCTGTTCCAGTCTCGTCCCCCATGTAACTAAAAATGGCTTCCTTATACCCCACCTTGACCTACTTTTTCAGTAGGTACTTTTCCTGTATAAAACCAGTGCCAGTTGTCTTGTCACTACTGGCCATGGTAAAAAGTCTCTTATCTTCCATATAAACATCTTTTAAATATTGAAAGGCCACCAGGTTATGTCCTTTTTTGCTAAGCAAAATACTAAAGACTACAATTTTATGGAAAATGTGCATGGCAATTTTATTTTCTTAACACTTATCTGGTTTATAGCTGTGACAGGCTTTGGAAAGCTTTGATTCTTTGACCAAAAACAGACCCACCACAGATTTCTTGGGACCACTGCATGCAACCTACAGGATAGATACAAGCTTCCATTCTTATGGCAGCTGAAGTAGAAATTGAAAGGCATCAACCTCAACAAAACAGGACTCATTGTCCATTTAATGTCAAAATTCAAATATTTGTCCACTGATTTTTACTCCTCACTAAGATGTGCTTCATTCAATATCAGTGCTACATTTTTACCTTGAAAATTGTTTAAAAGTGTACTGAGACTTCTGACCTCCTTGGAGTTGCTGGAAGTACCAATCTTATAAAAAAACTGAAAGCCATTTTCCAGCTGATGCCTGATAACAATTCATCTACACTTCCAAGAGTAGTGGGTATTATGTGATGTTTTTGGCATTTATTAAGGTGAAAATTTTTCTACTAAATCCATTAAAGAGTTTAAAAAGATTTAAAAGTGTTATATAGTCAAGAGAGGGGGAAACATTCATTTTATTAAAGACAGATATTTATTCTTCCATATGAAGTTTAATTTAAATGTGATATTTTCTTTGAACAAAAATAAAGAGCTAATTTAATGTTACTGATCAGGGAAGTGATACCTAAGGTTTTTAGCTTTTTATATTTTTTATATATTGACAGTTTTGTAGATTGCTAAAGAATGGCTGTAGCTTCTAGTACTTTTCTTATCTTTCTTACCTACATTTCTAACCTTATAAACACATTCCTAAATATTATTTAGTCTTATTCTAAGAAAAGAACCAACTACAAGGATGTTCAGGTCCACAATCTGGACCAGACATGGTCCAGACTTTTGTAACAAAAGTGGGACAAAAGAAACCTCTGGACTACTTCCAGTGGGGCAGGACCCCAGGAATTATTACCTAGCCAACTAACCTTTTAATTGGACAGTATATAATGTACTAATCAACTAACCGTACAAATTTGTAGAATTACTATACCTATTATGCTATTTACACCATATTGTACCTGAAAGTTTCAATAAAAGGTTTGCTTTTATATTAACTTTAACATTGTTGTGAAGATCTATTCTATTTTCCAGGCATCAGAAGAATGTTTATTTCTGACTGAAAGAATTGTAGCTCAGCTTTTCTTTAATAGGAACAATAAGTAAAAGTGATTACTCATGCATGCTTGCCATCTCATTAGGCATTTATGTAAAAATATATCCAATAAAAACTCTAAGTAGCTTGTGGGACTTTTTTAAAATTTTTGAATGGTTGGACTGAATAAGGTTTATTATTTCCATTAGATCTTAGAATTTGATTGTTCAATCAAACTGCTTTAATCCCGGAAGTCACTTATGGTCCATCAGTTTAGTGATGCTCCTTGGTATCTGACATGATTGTTTAAAGAAAAAATGTTATAAATAAGTAAATAAGATTGCTAGTTTCTTTCAGCTCCACTTTCTTCTCTGGCTTGTGTCACTCTTGCAGGAAACTTCATATGCAGAGGAGGTGGAAAATAGTAAAGAATATAAGCAGGACAAAAGATCCAGGATATACTGATAGTTTTCCTTCAATAATTGTCAGTCTTGTCAAGGGTAAAATAGTGTGGTTTTTTTTTTCTTTTACATTTAAAGGCACTTTTTTAAACATTTCTGGAGTCTTGAATACTTATTCTGGAAACAGATTTATTTCTCTGCTCATAGAGGAAGAGGAGCATATAGAAGAGGAGCATACAATGGGTTTGTAGGCATATTAGGAGATTTCTTACCTACCAATTCCTTAAGTCTTTGTGATTGACTAATATGGGCCTAAAATCATTACAAGGGAATACATATAAGCTTTATTTTACATTGCTGAGTTACAGGAAACAGTTGCTCCCCTTCATGCTTAAGATTTGTTTTTTCAAAAGTCCTTGAAATGGCTTAAGTTCTACTAAAGCCAGTAAAATTAAGTGCCTAAATAATCTTGTAGAATTGTCCCAATAAGGCTTTAAAATACATGACCATGGATTTTATGACCCCTCATATATATAGATATATATCTACCTCAGTAGATAACTGTATATTAATAACAACACTTGCAACAGCCATTTACAGGTAGCATTTATGGTTCCTTAATGTAGATTTATTCCAGAAAAGTTGATAGCATTGTGCTGAGAGCAACAGATATTTTGGGAGTCTACCCTGTGTTTACAGCAGGAGATCTGAGAGGGAACTATAACCTGCTTTTGTGCCTTGAGTTAAGCCCTTCTACCATGGGAAGTAGATCTTTTAAAGCTGTCAGTCACTTTTGTTGGCTCAGAAGCCTGGAATGGGAATGGGATGAAGAAGTGGGGTAAATGAACTCATCTGCTTGCACTGAATGCCAGAGCTGAATAAGTACAATGGTCTAAAGTCAAAATACTGAAAAGCACTAGGGTCCATAAGCACCATGTAAGATGCTGAGACTGGAAAGAATTCATCTATTATATTCTGCCATGCTGGATTGCTAAGTAAACTAACTAGCTGAATAAAGTGTGAGTGATAATGATACTTCAGAGTAAACAGCTTTAGCCAAATTAGTGTTTTGTTCCCAATTCTGTTTTTTGGAACAGTTCAAATTTAGGCTTATGACTCTTGGTTTTTTCAAGGACCTGCTTGGTCCTGGAGAGAGTAGGTGGAAGTGCTTCATGGATGTGCTTCATCAGAGCACAAGAATGGTTCACTTCACTGTGTGAAAAGTCAAGTGTGTCAGAAAAAGCTAGTGTGAATGAACATGGAATCTCTGACCTCAGACACATAAAAGACTGTAGGTGGAGAAGGACTTCTTGATAACAAGAAAGCTAATGAAAATGTGTTCCTGTTGCTGCAAGAGGAGTGACCAAAGACATGGAAATGGTGGAGGTACATTTTTGTCTCTGTTTTTACTGGTAAGGTCTGCCCTTAAGACACCCAAATCTCTGAGCCTCCCAGTCCATAAGACCAGATAGAACTCACCAAAGACAACTGTCTGGTGTCTTTGCAGTGCTTATTTCTGCCATCTTCAAAGATTGTAGCTTTGTTTCTCATGCTTGAAAAAAGGCAAACATCACATCATCCTCAAAAAGAGTTATCAGGAGAATCCATGCTATACAGGCAGGTCAACATTTCCTTAGGCCCTGGGAAGAGTCTGGATGTACCCTGGCTTTAGCAGTGCTTTTGTCACAGCATCTCAGAGTTTCCTTATCACTGAATTACTGAGATCCAGTTTAGATAGCTGAATGGCATGGTGGCTGGATGCAGAGGTTCAAATAGTTTTGATGGTAGTGCGAATTTCAGCTGGCAGATTAACTAGTGGCTGAATTGGTGTTGTGTCCATGCAGTTTACTGGCTTTATTAGAGCCTAGATGCTGGGAGAAAAAGCACTCCTAGACAGTTTGTGGATGACACCAGGCTGGGAGGAGAAGTCAGTGAGCTGGAGGGCAGGGCTGTATACAAGAAGGACCTGGAAAAATGGCTTTGGGGTTCCCCTAGGGCCAAGGAAAATCTTGCCTCAGATGACGAGCTTTGCAGAAAGGGCCCTGGGAGGCAGCAAGTTGCCAGGAGCCAGCAGTGCACCCAGGCATCACAGCAGTGCCTGCACCAGGGAATGGACCAGCGGGGAGTGTGGCAGCCAGGGGGACCAAGTGCTGTCCCAGTTTGGGCTACAAGAGCAAGTCAGATTCCAGCATTCAGGAGTGAATCCAGCAGAGAGTCCCCACCATGGCCAGGGCACAGGGCAAACAAACAGAGGCTGACAACTGTGTCAGTCCAAAGCAATGGTTCACATGATTAGTACAAGTAACTATTTCACTTGATGTGAATAAAAGATAAACCAACCACCAATGTCATTCGACTCATTTGCTTGGTATAAAACCTTGCTGGGGCCAGAATATACAGTACTCAGTAGCATCCCCTCACCCAGAGTATCAGTTTCTGTACCAGTACCTCACTGCAAAAGGTAGCCAGGTTAGTGATGCAAGACTTACCCTTGATGAATCCACCTTGGCTGCTCCCAGTCATCTTGTTTCCTTGTAGCTACAAGACTCCACAGAGGGATTCACTTCATCCCTGTCCCAGAAATTGAGTTGATAAGGTTGATAAGGTTGAGTAACTGGTCTGTAGATCCCAAAAATCTTCTTTTGCCCTACCTGAAGATCAGTGTGATGTTTGTTTTCTTCAGTTTTTTGGCCACTTACAACCTTATGTTGAACAGGAACCAATCTGGAGTGATAATATTGGAAAGGGAGTAAAATGAACTTTTTTCCTTTTAAGAGGTTGAGAAGAACAAGTTTTCCAAGCTGCTTGTAGAATGTGGCTTGGGATTTCTTTGTTTCACTAATCTTGTCTTTGCCACAGCCTCACTTCATTTTGCCTGTTTTATATTGTAACACAGGAGGAAACCAGGTATTTTGAAAATCGGGATGTTAATTATTTCCTTCACAGATCAGATTGCTGGTCTGCCTTTTTTGTAATCTCCATCAGCAGATCCCTTTATATTTAGACTGAGTGTTTTCTTTGCTTATTGAGCACTGCGGCTGAAACAGAGACACAGTTTAAAGTCTTGATATTCAGGTGATAGAAATTTCCAACAGGCTTATCTAAATCAAATTTCCACTTCTGCCATGTCATTGGAAGAGTATCAAATTTTGTCACTAGCCTTTGGATCTGGTCCTGTATTAATATGACTCTTAAAACCTTCCTAGAACTCTATAAAGAAATTTCAAGCTGTACAGACAAACAGTTAAAAATTATCTTGGTTGAAGAAAGAAAATACTTTGATTATTTTGATTTTTAATCCTACATTGTCTACTTTCTTTTTATTCATATATGACTAAATTTGATAACAAAATTTTATTGCCTGCATTTTAGCTGTAGTTAAGGAAATATTAGGTCTTTAGAAATAGCTCCCCATCCATGCATGTGAATACATATGTAAAAATTTTTCTTTTCATTAGAGAAATAGTTTTCCCTGAGAAAGCTATGTGGATGAAAAGAAAATTGTCAGACTCCCTATGAACATTTTTGATTTTTATGCCATTGTTGACAACGAGACCTGCCTTTTATTGAGAATTAATGGGGTTAAAATTATAATAATAATGAAAAAATTTAAAACTTGCTTGTGCTTTCCTAATGTTGCTGTCTTCCTGCAGTTACAGCTGAAGAGTTTTCTGTTTCAATGGATCACAATTGACATAAACAGCAAGAGTGAAGCAGTCTTCATTTTGTTTATTCAATAAATCTCTGATGTGGTCTTAGCTGTCACCTCTAGGAGTGACAAAGAGTTTCTCATGATTGAATCTAAAGCAGCTGGTGGAAGTTTGTCTTCTTCGACTTTGATGTCATTCACTGAGGAATATTGTCAGTGTAGAGAAGTCAAACTTTCTTAATGCCTGATATATATAATAAAAAGCATTGTACTTCACCAACACTCATGCCAGTCTTAATCACTTTTTGTACACTGAGCTTATGATCAGTGCACAGGCAGCGGGGTAGCACATATCTGAGCTAGTGTGAGCACACAGGAGAAGAATTCATGCCAGAGCTACACAAATGGCAGGTCCCTATCAAGCTCCAATTAGTGCACGTTTTGCAGGCTTCACAAAGCTCCTGGATGCCCTGTTTCCTCTGTTCATTTTCAGGAGCCAGCTGCACATGGTTTGATGCTGCACTTAGATGTACAGGTTTTGTGCAATGTTTGGGCTTCATATCAGAATAAATGCTGGTGTACTGCTTCTTAAAGGGCATCCTACTTAAATTGCCTGTCTGACTATAAGTAGGCATAATCCAGCATTCATTTGTTCTTCCACCCATAATCTTTTTAATTAGAAAAATACTGAACCTCACTTGGTTCATGCTTCACCACTAACTTCCTTGATGTTATTATACTCCTTGTTACTTCATCAGTATCCTGCTAGGCCAGGCAAGGAAGTTGCCCTTTAAAGTTACTCCTCCAACACAGTTTGGAGCTGCTATTAGGTTATCAGACAGTAGAACCAGAAAAAAAAGTGCTTTCATTTCAGCTTCTTTGAAAAACTGTCCAAAAAGCAGAGTAGAATTTGTGAAACCACAGAGGTGAGTGATTGCAGACATGATTTCAAAAGCACTGTGGGAAACATGATTGTACTACTCAAAAGTGGGGGTTTAACAAACTGTGGTGGGTTAACCTTGACATAATGCCAAATGGCTACCAAAGCCATTCTATCACTGCCCTTCTCAGCTGGACAGGGGAGAGAAATTGTAACAAAAACCTCATGAATTGATAGAAGGATGGGGAAAGATCATTCACCAGTTACTGCCACGGGCAAAACAGACTTGACTTGAAATTAATTTAATTATTGTTAATCAAATCAAAGGAGGGTAATGCATAAAACTAAATTTTCAAACCACTTTCCCCCACTCCTCCCTTTCTCCTGGGCACAACTCTCCTGAATTCTCTCCCTCTTCCCCCCACAGCAGCACAGGTGGATGTACTGTGATCAGTTCATGTCATGTTGTCACTGATTCTCTTTCTTCTGTTGCCTTTCTGTAACTGAAACATTGTCATGCAAATCCATTACACGAACCAGAGTGACAGGACTGCAAGTGACCATTCCTGCTCTAATCATGTCTGTTAGGTGGACAAAAAGTGATTTTATTTTCACTTTCTAGTTAGATGTTCTATTTAGACAATGCTCTGAGGAATTTCAATTCAGGCCAACAGCTTTTCTGCTGTGCAGTAATTGTATTTCTCTTGTATGAACCAGATTCTTGTTTGCCTTAAACTGCAGGACAACAAGGTTTTTCTTGATTCTACATGACCTGTGAGTACATAACAACTGCTGAGGAGAATGACTAATGACTTACTTTTGTTACAAAAATGATTGGAGACAGATCTCTCTGTGAAGCAGTACTTGGGGACATTCAAGAACTTTCTTGAAGTTTTTAAATTAAACCATGTAGTGCATGCTTCATGGCAACTGTGCTTTTCTAAAAAAAACATTCACTCCCCAGAACAGCATAAGCAATTCATCCATGGGCTAGAAACAGCCTGTTGCTCCTTTTTAGACAGAAGATCAATAAATATGAGTAACTTGAAAAACTAACAACCTTTTGATGTCCACTGTTGAAGAGAGTCAGAGAATTGACTTTGCATTGAGGGAATGGCGGGAGAAGCTGGTAGCTGCCTTCATTCATTACTGGTGTCAGTGGGCAGCAACTGGGGCAGACATACTTGGGAAATAATGGTGCTTTATACAATCATTCCCACCGTCAGTGTCCCTAGAATTTATATGGCTCTTTTATGTCTGATAAGCTAGATAAGTTGTGCCAAATTGCTTCTCTGTTATGAGTAAACAACTAGAATGCCTTTTGGCGATCAATACCTTTCCTCAGCACCAGATGAGAGACAAAATAGAACCTATTAAGGATGCATGAAAATAAATTGGTAGCACATCTCTATACTTGTAAAGCTGACCTTTCTAATAGCACATCATTCCAGGGAAGCATCCATTTGTGTCATGGTGCCATAAATTGATCTGCCTCTGGCATGTTTGTTTCTTTATGAGGAACTGTGCTTTAAAACGTATTATTTGGGATTACTGTTACTGTTCTCATTGGGATGTGCTAAGTGTTGTGTTTAACAGTTTTGAAAATTTTGGTCTTCAAAAGCGGTACTTGGGTGTTATGCTGGAGTTATGCTGGTAGTTCTTACAAGTACCTTTGTGAGATCCTGTGCAGCATAATCATAGAAAACTAATTTTTAAAAAGTCTGTTATCTTAGTATTTCATATTACCTATCCAGTTATAATACTCATTATCATGGTATGATAGGGATTGATTAATGCAAAATACAGTCAATTGTTATAAGATATTATATTTATTCTGAACTTTTTGAGGAACATTTGGGATATTATACTGTGCTTTAATATTTTTTAATATGCATTGAACTACTAATTCTTAATTGAAATGAGGGACACACTGAGAAAAACAATAGCTTAACTGTTGTTCTAAACTAAAACTTTAATGAAAACTAAAAAAATTATGGATATCACTTATATTTCAGCCTCACTGGCAACTCTCCTAACTCAGCAACACTCCTAAGAAGAGACTAAAGCTGCTTGTTAAATTACAAGCTTTGGAAAAAAAAAGATACTCATTTATGATTGTGTGAGCACTTAATTATTATTTCTTTGTTGCATATTTCCTCAGTGTGCTCCCAGGTGCAGTTAGAATTGAATAAGGAATCCTTGCTTCACTGAATTCCACTGTAATTTTGCCACTGGCTTCACTGAGGAACTGTGTCACTGGTTTTCCCAGAAAAGCACAGCTGTCAAATCTGATTAGAGAGATTTTACTTTGATTTTTGCTAGGATGCACACATCCCAATGTGTATAAAGATTGTGAAAACTGGGCCTGTATTTTCACGTTAAATACAGTAATAGTGGTAATCTGCCTAACAGAAATGTGTGATAATCAAAGTGATAATATTGCTGAAATTAAAGTGTGACACGATAATAATTCAGATGTATAATCTGAAAACCATGAAGTACAGGCACAAAGCATTATTCTCTATGAATATAATGCAAATGAGGTTATTATTGATATTCATAGTTCAAAAAAGTTGCAAGAAACAATGATAAAGATTCAGAAAAAGCCTAAATGAGTAAGTGACAGTACTGAGAAGTTATTTTATTTTTTTCTTCCAGACATAGTATTAGAAATATAATTATATATACCTACATGAATGATAAACTCATTTGTAATAGATTATGCTAGATAGACAAAAAGGTAGAAAACAACATCTAGCACATTTAGAATAGCAACAACTTTTAATGATAGTGATAGTTAATGGTAATTAATATCAGTGACAACATAATTACTTAATAAGGAATGATGCAGCACTAGTTTACATGAAATTTTTTTTGGAAGATTGTATTTATATAAAAAGTAGGCTGTATTTAAAACAAACAATGACTCCAGTATGTGAATTGCTCGAAGGCTTTTTGTTAAGCTGTAAGTGAGCAAATAATAAATGCAGTCTACTAAAGTAGTTACTCAATTATCTGTTTGGGCAGGGGGGGGTTGTTTGTTTGTGTAACACTTCCTACTTTGAAAATATAGAATTTTGCAAATGATTTCTCATTAAAAAAATTATGCTCTAAACTATTTCAGTTACTTCCTCCATCTTCCAAATTCTCTATGCCTGTTGCATGTGGAATCATAACTAATATCAGGTATTGAAGTAATTACCTTGATAATATTAATACATCTTAGTCTTCCATTGACAGTTCAAAATGATTTTATTATTGCCTTAAGCTAGTGAAAACAGCTTCAATTTTACAATAGTGTAAAAAATTCTATAAAAACTTCATAGAAAAATGTTTATGAAGAACTATATAATTTGCCCATCAAACTAGTTTTTTTTAAAATAGAAGTAGACACCAGAAGATTTCTTGGTAACTTTTGTATATTCTTGGTTTCATTTGAATGAAAAGGAGGAATTATGTCAACTTAAAGGATAAGTGGGATTTCATTTGGCAGAGAGAAAGAACTTCAGCTTTTTAACATGTGAAAATTTGACACATTCAACTTTTAGAAAAGAAAACCACAAACAAATATCAACACAATTCAGAATCTAAATCAGACTTAACATTAGAATGGGATCTATTGTTCATCAGCTCATTTTGAAGTACATTGACACATATTTCTGGAACTGTGCCTATTATAAAGAAATATAAATAATCATGTCACAGCTTCAGGTAGTACAGAGTCTATCTAAATGTCATGCCAGCATAGATTTTTTTAATCTGTTACAAATATTTATAGCACCTTTCCTTCTAGAAAAATAGTGCAGTAGCATTCTAAAAGCTAAGAGAAGAAGAGACCATAAAATTGTGGAGGGTGTTTCCTATCTTAGACTAGTTGTTTTTTCACATTCTAAAATTTTATTTCTTCTTCTTATTATTATAGGGAAACTTATTAAAATACTGTAGTCCTTTGGGGGACTCTCAAAGATACCTATAATAAAAGAAAGTAGTCTTACATATTCATTTCTATATGTGAACACATTGAAATATGGCCAGAAGTAAAGAAAAATAAAAATATTAAAGACTCAAACTTCTCCTACACTTAAATTACTAGTTGTTCTGTACCACTGAGCACTGGAAGAGCAAAAACCAATAAATTATTGTCTTATCGAACATGTATAATATTAGTGAATTTTGCTGAGCTTCTGAGGAGCCACAGCTAGAGAAGGAGTAAGCCTAAGAGAAACTACATAGATTGCCTATGATAATGTTAACCATGGCAGAGGAGTGAATTCTCTAATTAAAAGAAAAAATCAGAGATAAGAGCAGCAAGTTCTCAGGAATACATAGTATTAGTCTAAGAAATCACAGGGAAATGAGTAATGTCTCATCTTCTAAGGAGAGTGTATGATTTCTCTTAAAATTTTTATCTCCTGTCCCACACAACTTTCCTCAATGAGCTTTGTTAAGCCCCATGACTTTCTAATAGGCCCATCACTTGTTAGAGTACTAATCACAGGGTCGTGTACTAATATCCTGTATGCTCTTAAAGGACTGACA
Organism: Rhipidura dahli; assembly: GCA_013399225.1. Classification (NCBI taxonomy): domain Eukaryota; kingdom Metazoa; phylum Chordata; class Aves; order Passeriformes; family Rhipiduridae; genus Rhipidura; species Rhipidura dahli. The sequence continues at coordinate 65,716 of VXAC01007782.1, forward strand.
AAACTGCCTTTATTTTTCCTGAAAATTTTGCACCTGAAAGCATAACATGTAAGTTTTTTGACCTACTCGGGGCAAGCCAAATGCTCTTGTTTTTATCCCTTGGAGACAGATATTTCTTCATGCATTCATATTTACAGGGTAACTTACCACAGCAGCAGAAAGAACATCAGAACATCTGATGCAGGAGAAAAAACAAAGTAGTCAATAAGGGAGCATATGAACCAGATAAATTTAATGGTCACCAAAACATTGTTCCAAGTGGTCTGCATAGCTCATTAGAATCAAAAAGTCCTTGAATAAGCCTATTCTGATTAAACGTGAAGTGTTATTTGTTGAAGTCACATTCAAACAATGTACTCTACATAAAATTATTGTGACTTTATTTATTTATTTATTTCACTTGAGTTTTGTTTGAAGAGTAGTGAGGCCAGCACTAAAATTTAAAAAGAACATTTTTCTTTGCTTCATGTGAAGAGATTACTGGGTGAAATCCCTGCACACTGAGGTAAAAGGCAATTTTTCATGTGTATGGGACCTCATACAGGGTCTTGGCAAAGCTCTATCCAGAGGAGGATACCCCACACTGAATTCCTTCTGATCCTGAATGAGCATCTAGGGTGCATTTTTGTGCAATCCACCTCAAAGAACAGTGAGAAGTCCAAAGCCACACTGATCTCATGAAGAATTCCTGAAAATAGCCATGGTTGGATTCAGCTCTTCTGTTTGCAACAGTGGTTTTATTTTTTATTTATAAATGCATTAATTTATTTTGTACATCTTCTCTTCCACCCAAGTGGCTTTTTGTTTCTCTTCCTGAAAAGTTAATTTTCCCAATTTACTCTCCAGTGAAATCTGCCTGTCTCCTTCCTCCAGACTAAAAGCTTTTCAATCTGCTTTGGAGAGATCACTTTGCCAAATATATTACATGACAATTACATTCACTATGGACATTGCCTCATTCTTAGAGTGGAAATACTTGTTCTGTCACTGCCACAGCTGTTTTTCAGGTTTCTCTGAACTGTGATTATTCACTGTATTATGTGAGGCATTATTTTAACCAAATTATACTGGTTTGGTTTGGGTCTTTTCTGGCAATTTTTAAATAAAAGCTTGTGGATATTACGTGGACTGAAAAAAAACCCCGATGAATCAAACCCTATAAAAAGTAAATCTGTAAGAAATTTCTGTGGTTTTTTTCTACTGGTTTTTATTTCTGAGTAGATTGATTGAACAAATATGTTTTGATGGGTAGACATGGAAAGCTGAGGCCTGAAGAAATGAACTCATGACTGAAAAGAAAAACACAAGCTGTCTTCTATTTTCTAGACTTCATCTTTGAAGTAGCACTAGAATAAAAGGAAAAAGAAAACCAAACAAACCATGGATAAATGTGTCCAACACTGGTTTTGTATAAAAAATAAGCATTCATTAAATATCTGCCAAGTGACTGAAATGCTTGATTTGATGAATATTTGAGATGCAATGTGGACCTTTAATCTTACATCTACATCATAGCCGTGTGGTGATTGTTCTGAATGTGCCATGAGTGTTCTGTGCCAAAATGGCAGATCATTTCACACAGTGAGATCACTGAAGTAAGAGTCTCTATAAGGCAATTATAGCAATATTTTTTTCTATTTGCATTTTCAAAGAGATACATGGATATTAATAAGCAAAAATAAGTCATGATAATTTTATGAAGTTTTTTCACATTTTCCTATTCCTCTCAACCTACAGCCATGTAACTCACAGTTTACAGAAAATTTACTTTCTTACTAATCTAATCAATAGAATATCTTTCATTTGCATGAGAACATCTGAAGAAGAAAATATCACCCAATGCATACACCTTAAAAGCCATAAAAATGAGAGTCCAATATCTCCAGTATCAATTGGAATTCATATTTTGTTTGCACTTGTTATTAAAGCAACATGCCAAAAAATAAAAAAACACTAGTAGATCAGCCACTCTGTTTCTGTTTTAAAGTGTATGAGTTTTCTGATTTCCATTATAAAGTATGGGAGGAAAATGTAAAAAAAAGGTACACAAACACTGCCAGATCCCACAAACATTTAATTTTCTCAATGTATTTTTTGGAAATTCAGGACTGAAAAAAAAAGAAAATTTCTGATATTTACAAACCTAGAATTCTTGCAGGGTAAATTCCTCTATATAAATTGAAACACTTAGGTTGATCATGTAAAAAGACATAGATGGAATAGAAATGGATTATCTGACCTAAGAGATATCATGGCATATCAGCAATTAAAAAAAAAAAATCCTAACATTTATTTGAATAAGACATGCCTTCACAGTGATTGTATAAGAACTTCTGGTACTCAAATACTGCAGATTCCTCACCTGAAGCAAGTCATGTAGTATGCTCCCCTTCTGCAAAGCAAAATTATAATAGCTACTGTTGAAGATGTATTTTTAAGGAGAAATATTGTCAACAGTATCAGGCACTCAAATATTATACTTATGTAAATGGCAAAAACATAAAATGTTATAGAGAATGTTGCTGTAAAATTCTGAACTGAAGCGTATAATGCAAGAAAGAGTTCATATATATCATATTTTAGTAGTTCTCTGTCAGTTCCATCTCCTTTCTGCTCTAATCCTTAAAACTTTTCTTCCTGCTCTCTGATAATGTTTTGAAGCCTATCCAAATAATAGTTGTTACACATCCACTAGAAGGAAATGAAGCTCTCTGTTGCCACTTACAGTGTAGTTTACTTCATCTGTTGAAAGTCCTGTAATATTATCACTGATACAGTGTAATGATGCAGTACCTCAGACATAAACTGGTCCATTAACTTTCAAATGATCTAAAATAGGAGGGCAAGGCATGGCATCTCATTTTAGATCCAGTCTTGCCGGATTTTTTTAATGTTCCTGTCTTTCTGTGAGATGTAAAGGGTTGTATATAGGACTTTTGCCTGTGACTAAAAGTCACATGTACGCTCAGAAAAAGTGAAAATTGAAACCAATTTGGCAAAATTATATCAAAAGGAACCTATACACAGGGCATCTTGGCAGTGATCTCTAGGATTGAAAGCAGCAAGCATATAGGGTATAGTCCCAATTCACAAGGGGTCACACAGAGGCATCATAATATTCATAAATTCAGAGTCTAATTTGACATAAAATAAAACAGGGGAACATAAATAATTTCTTATAGGCCTGCTTAAAGCCATTTGTTGGTAAAGTGGGATTTTTATTATAAATGAAAAACTTTTTCTTTGGTCAGTCATTTGCTAATTCAGCAGCTCTCCTTTTCATCAAATGGAGCTGTTTTAACCAGGAATTAATTGACAAATTGTACATACCCCTTGACCCCAAGTCAGGAAAATTATCAAATTTTAATTTAAACAATTTAAAGAAGGATGACTAAGGATAGATGTCTCTGATAGCATTAGGAAAAGAGAAGGAGTCTGATAGAGCATGCAACTGTGTATGAGAGACCATTTCACTTTCTCACACAAGTGAAATGAGGAGGATTGGGCTTGTCCTTAAGTGTCACAGTGAGCAGAAGCAAGGTCCCTGATACTGGGCTTGGACCTGCTTGCTTTCCTTCCTTTCTTCTTTTCCTCTACTTCTCTCTGCTGTTGCTGGGTGCAGACCCCATATTTCCATTAAAACTTACACTGATTCTTGCAGGACCTTCTAAGATTTACATGTGTTAACAAAAAGAGGCTTTTAACTCAGAACCACTATTAGGGGTAGTATTAGCAAAGGCTAAAGGGCTGCTATTAGTCCTGGCCTGTCAGGGGAGGGGTGGAAGGCTTCTTCTTCTAGGAATAAAAAAAGATGTTCTGGAGACAAATTAGCTTGGAAATCCCACCTAGAGCAGGACCATCAAGTACTGAAAGTTGTCCATAGGAGTAGATGGAATTATCATGTCTGGAAGGAGATTGCAGGATCATATATTGCCACCCTGCAGTCATCAAAGTGTTATGATCTCTGAGTTGTCATGGGAGCATCCATTTAACAGAGAAGCATTTGAGATTATGATCATGTCCATCTGATCTTCATAGAACCATAAAATCATAGAAGCATAGGATATCCTGAGTTGGAAGGGACCCACGAGGATATTCAAGTCCAACTCTTAGCTCTGCATAGGACAACAACAAGAGTCACAGCATGTGCCTGGAGCACTGTCCAAATGCTTCTTGAACTCTGTCAGTCTTGTGATGTGACCACTTCCCTAGGGAGCCTGTTCCAGTGCCCACCCAGCCTCCAGGTGAAGACCCTTTTCCTGATATCCAACATAAACCTCCCCTGACACAACTTCAGGCCATTCCCTCGTGTTCTGGCACTGGTCACCACAGAGCAGAGATCAGTGCCTGCCCCTCCTCTTCCCCTTGTGAGACTGTTGAAGATCATGATGAGGTTAGTCTTCTCCAGGCTGAACAGACCAAGTGCCCTCAGCCACTCCTCACACGCTTCCCCTCAAGGCCCTTCCCCATCCTCGTGCCCTCCTTTGGACACTCTCTAACAGCTCAGTGTCTTTTCTGTGTTGTGGCACCCAGCCCTGCCCCCAGCACTGGAGGTGAGGCAGCCCCAGGTGCAGAGCAGGGTGGGACAATCCCCTCCCTTGCCTGGCTGGTGATGCTGTGCCTGATGTCCCACAGGACACGGGGGGCCCTCCTGGCTGCCAGGGCACTGCTGGCTCATGTTCAACTCGCCACTGACCAGGTCCTTTTCCACAGTATTGCTCTCCAGTCTTGTTCCACTGTCTGAACACAAAACCAGGGCTGCCCATCACAGATGCAGAATCTGTCAATTTTCTTTATTAAACATCATATGGTTGGTGATTGTGCAGCACTCTAATTTTTCCAGAAAGCTACTGTAAAAGATGGCATAAAAAGCTTAACTGCAATCCAAAAGGTTTACAGTGACTGGCTTCTCTTGTTAGTCTACCTGGGCTACCTTGTCATAGAAGAAAATTGAGTTTTACAAGCTGCACTTTCCCCTCATGAAGTCAAGCTTGCTGTAACCACTTGCTGTTAGCAATCTTTTTTGCTAACAGCTCCTACTTAACTATCCCTTTGCCATGGCTGGGAAACCTTTCTTGTTTAGTCCTTGTATCTTTGCATGCACTTCAGTCAGCATGACTGTGAGTCACTGTGCTGCCTGGGCACAAGAAAGGACCTCTGCATTGCAAAAGGCTACCGTCTTTTCCAAATTATATTTTCTTTACTGAAATTGATTTTGTTTAATGAACAGTAATGATTTCATGTTTAGGTATTGCTGTTAGCCTATCATGCTTTTTGCTAGGTTACATAATGATGTATAATTGTATACATTATTGTAAATGCATCTCAGTATAACTATTGTGAAGCGGTAACTTTGAGAATTCAAAAGGTCAGAGCTCAAAACAAGTATTGTGGTTTTACCATTGTATTACATTTTTATTTTTATGCTTGTAAGCTGTGTGCTGCAGCATCTTACAACAAGTGCATTTGCTTAAGGAAACTCAAGGGAGAAGAGACATAACATTGATTAGTAAAAGAATTTCTTCTCAGGGGACATAATTAAAAGCCCTTTGAACTTTCTGAACTCCAAAACTTGGCATCCCTCGAACTAAAGCTGTAACCAAAGGATGTTTGTATATTCATGCAACATAGTAATGTTATTACTTTTCATGAATAACTGTAGTTTGCTTAGCCTGACCTCTTTTGATCTTTATATTTCCAGTAAAATGGAACCATACTCATTTGCATAATTTTATGGTTTTACAGTAATAATTTTTATAGTTTTACATCCAGCAAAGAGCCTGAGGAAAAGGAGGTGGCTGGGTCTCTCCTTCCCCTCATTTTGAAGAGTTGTCTCCTAAGAAAAGAATGAGATGCAGAGGTTCAGATTAGGATTCGTTGTAGCACAGGAAAAGCATCATAAATGTCTCAGTACTCAGAGTCATTTTTCAAAGGGACTAAAAGACAGCTGTAGTAAATGTTACACATGTTGTCAAGAGTACATATTTGTATGAGTGTATGTGCATCTTTACATAGATGTAGACAGAATACTCAATCTTCCAAAAACCATTAGATTGTATAATGTCTTCTATAAGGTAGTCACAAGCAGTCAATTCTTTTTTATAAGCTAGACAAGTGCAGCTACACTTGTATTTTGAGATTCCTTATGCATGTATCACTGGGAAGTGAAAAAGAAATATTCCTTTTACCATCTTCCCCATTTTCAGAAGTTATTCCATTAGACAACTGAACTTTGAAAATGAACCATCATTTTGCTGTGGGATGTTCACTGAGCATTTCTGCTGTCATGTAGAGTCACATCTATACAGGGTGAAGTAAGACAAGAAATTATATTTTGACCCCACAGAGTGTTTTTCCTTCAGCAACACATAAGTCATGAAGGGTGCTTTAAAGGAGTTAAAGAAGTAGCTGCTGTAAAGCTCAGTGAAGTGTTGAATGCCACATGCTTGAAAAGAGTTCAGTGTCATTTAGTGCTGTCACACAACTGAAATAAGAAAGAGGAACAAAACATTATTTAAATAGCCTCTAAACTTATTTATATCTATTTCACTGAACCTCTGGGCTTCTGATGCACCGCATTCAGCTGGTATGCAATAAAAAACATCAAGGCTAACTGCATAGATTCAGTCTCAGAGTATTTATGGCTTCAAGTGTTTAAATTTTCACCAGCTTACTCTATTTTTTTTTGTTGTATGAATTTTCAGATAGCAGAATAGCTGTTCTCAATGTGCTCCACATATATTTTTTAAGCACCTGCTTATAAAAACTTTTTTGTGGTTATTATATCTAGATTTGACAGCTCCTTGCTAAGAGTATGTCTCTTTTCTTCATGACTAGAAGAATGTCTTAAGATTGGGAAATACAATCTTTTTAGTGCCTCTTAGTTTTCTTTTTTGGCTTTGTTTCTTGTGTTCCGTGTGGCCTGAATTTAAAGAATTTTCAGGGTGATATGGAAAAATGAAGGAAAAAGCAAATTATAGTATTGAAATGCCATCTCTATCTGGATGTTTCACTTTTTCAGGACTTTCACAATTACTCAGAAGACTGAGAAATGCTGTTATACTCATTTAATACATAGGAGGCTGAAAATAAATAGACAGAAGACTAAATCCAAAATGCTAATTAAGGTGCCATGATGTCCACCGATTTTACTTAAAATTAAAAAAACCTTAGTGTTTGATCACCCAGTGTATGTGATTGATCAGGAAAAAAAAGATATCTGTAGCTGTTATGTCTTAACCTGCCCTTTTAACAAATAGGAGGAATTGTCTTTTGAAAATAAACCAACTGGTTTTTCATTACTGCTGTGCTGAATGTAAAAAATAATTTAAAACTGAAACACAGAATCCTAGGTAAATGTCTAGCTAGAAACTGTTTCTAAATAAAAGTATGTGTGTATAGGGCACTTCTTAATTATGGAAAGTAAATAACTTCTATAAATTGGAGATAAAAATTTTTAGATTTCAGTAAGTAAAGGTGATGGGAAAATAATTCTAAAAGTTCTACACCTGCATTTTAATACAAGGCAAACTGAAATCTGAAAGTTGCTGCAGAATCTAACCTTCCTGCTGAAGGATATTTCTTCAAATTAGCTTGATTTTGTGTGCTGAATAGCAAGTACACTTTTGTGTCTCCATGCTGTAATTCAAATGACTGCAACTTAAATTAGGTAGCCATATATAGCACTTTTTGCAAAGGAAAAATAAACAAATGAACTCTTACCAAGCTTTGTATCTGAAATCAATCCTCTCAATTTAACTAACATTGAAAGAAGAATTGATTTTGCAGATTTCTTCTTGAAGCATAATTGTGTCCCCCGTGTATTCTACTAGTAAAACTGTGTCTGGGTTCAGAAGCAAGTGGTTTTTGGTTTTTTTTTTTTTTCAGACATAATATCTCTACTAATGTGGCTCTTACTGGGCACAAATTAATGAAAATGGAATTCAAAATTCCAAGAGATGCCTGCAGGTATTTTGCTGGACTGATGCTCATCCCCATCTGCATTTCCTCAGTTTTCTACCCAAGTATTAATTTAGTCTTTAAACATAATGATAGCCAATGAGTTGTCTCAAAAACAAATTCTGGCAATTTGGCTACTCATACTTATTGAGGCAGGACCAGACAGTGTGCAACACTCTGAGAAACCTCCTTGTACCACAAGGAAAGAAGAAGTCTGGGGGAAATGCTCTGGTTAATAATGAATATTGGATAGGCAGCTCAGATGGCAAATCTAGAAGATAATGACAGTGCTAGGAGAGACATAACTGATCGGGCTTCATAGCCAAGAGGCCAGGGGATACTTGGTCCTGAGAGATGTCATCTCAGAGCACACTGAGGTGGAATTCTGGATGTCCTCAGAGAGGGCTGACCAAGTCTTTGGAGCAAGACAGCACCTTGTCACCGTGGCAGGCTGAGCCTGGTCTCACACACAGAGGTGGGAGGTTTTTCTAGCCTGCCAGTGATGTACCTAGGCACACAGCTGGGCTACTGTCTGAACTGAGCTTTTGTGATGGGTGTCCATGGAAAGATGAACTTGTCTCACAAAGTGTAGAAACTGGGAGAGTAGTTAAAAATAGAGACAGTATTTTTGCAGGGCACAAGGAAATGGCCTTGCCATGTCAAGCACAGGACATGTGCAAAGCTGCTGATAGCATTTCTCCACCATGGAGCTGGAGAAGGATCCCTGCAACATGACCCAGCTTTATCAGGTAAGAGGTGTAGGAGCTGGAAAGATGATTTTGTGCCTAAGATGAGCAATGTATGTCAAGGTATGCAATCTGTGAATGACTTTGTGTTCCTGAATGAGGCCTTTCTCAATGTCTAGACTTTACTGAGTGGGAAGTCATGCAGGTCGTCAGCTTGACTAGAGATGAAGAAATCTTGACTTTCTCAGATCATCTTACAGTATTTAAGAGTGTGTGATTTACCCAGATAATGAACAGATGAGTTCAGAGTCCACAGACCTTTGCCTTTCGATCTCCCCTTGACCTAGAGCCTTCCACAAAAGCTCGCTTGATTTCTAAAGCTCTTCTACTGATCTCGTTTGATAATCACTTGATCTACCTCACTTGACACTCAACTCAAGACTCATCAAAGGATCAGAGACCTTGTGACAGCCTCCATCAAAATAAGAATTCTTTCAAATTCTAATCAAAGCTGAGACATATTGAACCTTCCCTCACTCATCACTTATAAGAAAAAGGGATTATCAGCAGCATTTGGTCTCCAGGGTGACTGAAACATCATTTTTTCACAAGCTATGAACTCTGAAAGGAAGAGAAAAAGTAAAAGGATTTTGAGTGCAATAGGTAATTTGAAAAATAGGAACAGAAAATTAAGAATTTCTACTTGTAAATTAGAGTATTTTAAACCCCTGGAATTAAAACTAAAAAGAATTTGTTAAAAGGCCTAATCAGTTATTTTTAAATAAGCTAACAGTTGATAGGACCTGACTATTTAGGGTTTTTAAGTTAATAACTGCTCAGGTTTCATTTTGCTTAGGATTGCATTTATAACTTAAAATTTATTTTCCCAGTTATAGGAACAATTTGTAAGATGAGTTATGAACCTGTGCAAATGTTATGTTTTATATAAACTGCTAGATAATTTCTATGTTAACCAGAGATTTTGGAAGTGCTTTCAGCAAATTTCAAATACAACTTTTAAATGAAAATTTTGAAAAATTTCCTGTACAACTGGAGAAAAGACATACTTGAGGTGAATTCCTGAGTTTGTTTTAGATTTCTTCACACCATTCAGTTTTTATCAGTTATTTCAAGAGTGATTAACATTTATTTAACTACATTCATTCAAGTGTGTAAGTTTACTCTGTGTTTGCACTTATTTTGGAGTCATAGAGATCTGTCATAGTAAGTGAGTTGTAAATTGATAGCAGTCTATTCCAACTTCCACTTTTCTGCTATAGAAAACCTGAGTTGACTTTAAAGAGGACATTGAGGTGCTGAAGCATGTCCAGTTGTCTGACCCAGGCCAGACACCAGGCACCCACCAAAGCTGCTCACTCACTCCTCTCTGCAGCTGGACAGAGGAGAGAAAATTTAACACAGGGTTCCTGGGTTGAAACTAAGGACCGGGAGAGAGATCACTCACTAAATACCATCACAGGTAAAACAGGCTCAACTAAGTGAATTCAATGCAGTCATTTTTTTACTAATAAAATTGGAGGAGGA
>VXAC01007783.1:6700-17432 GCA_013399225.1 Rhipidura dahli
AAGAAAAAAAAAAAAGAAAGAAAGACAGAAAGAAAAAAAACACGCATCAAACAGCCCTCCCCAAAATCCTGCAAGGTAACAGAAGGAACTGCCTCATGTCCCGCGGCAGCCCCGTGCCGGAGCCCACGCGTGGTTGCGTGGGGAGCCGTGGCGTGTGCTTGTGCACCTTTCCGGCTGCACCCCAGCCGCATGCAGGTAGCTGCTGGCGCTGCCCTTTGCGGGCCCCGTAAATGAGGCCGACCCTCAGAGTAGGGCAGCGCCCGGTGTGCACCAAGCAGCGGGGTGGGCGAGGGCAGAGCCCCCGGCAGCCACGGGAGTGGGGGGGACAGAGTCTTGGGGACATCCGGCAGGATGCTTCGCCTTGCATTTACCCTCTCGTACTTAGGGACTCGCCTCTCTCCCCCGCGGGGAGCACCGAGGCGCCCCGCATTTCGGGGAGAAGCCGTTCCCGGGCGCCATCCCTGCGCCCCATCCCTGCGCCTCTACCCCAGCCGTCGTGGGAGCTCCTCGAACCCCTCGTCCCTCCCTCCCTGACAGCGCTGGAGGCCGAGAGGGGCTTTGCCCGTGGGGGGCATCGTCTCTGCGCTCAGCAAATACCAACAGCGGGGGCGCAAATTGGGGGGCGGCTCCGCTTTTCTCTACGACTCCTTTTCAACCTGCCAAAGGCACCGGGTGTTGAAAGCAAGGGGGCGCAGAGGGATCCTCTGCAGGTGTGGGGGGTGTGTGCTCCCGTTCCCCCCGGAATCAGTGGGGACCCACTGCCCCAAAGTGCACTCAGAGCTGAGGTCGGGTTAGGGGCTCCCCTAATTGGATGGGGGCGGGGAGGGGGGGGAATGGTTCACCTCAGTTCTGCCCTGCCCGATTGGTGAGGAGGGGAAAGCCAAGCGTGAGTCTGGGAAACCCAATAGCCAGATTCTGTTCGTCTTCTTCTACTATTTTTTTTTTAAAAATCTCTATGTTCCCCCTCTCCTCCTCCTCTTTCTTTCACTCGGCAAGCCCGTCTNAGAGCTCCACTTCTCCCCTATTTAATTAGGCTGGGGAGAGCCGCGGAGGCGCCTGGTTGAGGTGCAAGCGAGGCGGCCGGGCCGAGCGAGTGAGTACCCAACGTAACACCGACGGGACGGGGATAGGAACCCCGAGGGAGCCGCGCCGGGGGGCTCCGCGCTGAGGGGGGAGGAGGCGAGCAGCCGTCCCCCGGAGAGGGGATGCAAGAGGGGAGGATGAGGGTGGGAACAGTGGGCCGGGGGTGTGCCAGCGGGACTTGCTTCCCCGAACTTGCGGTGCGGGCCGCTAGGCGAGTTTGGGGAGGCCAGTGCCGGTGCTGCAAAAGTCAGCCCGACCCAGCTGTGACTTCACCTATTAGCCCCGATGTCTTTCCGAGGAGATTGGCGGAGTTAAACATCCCACAATGGGCGCTCTGGGGCGTCTCCAGCCTGACCTCTACCCGGTTTTAATAGTTTCATAGGAACTTCATTAAATCAATTACTTAGTGAGCACATCATCATTTATTTGTAATTAGCACTGAAGAGCTTGATTTTTGCAGCAGCCCGCAGCCCGGTTCCCAGCGGGGTTGGCCATGTACTACAAGCACTTTTGTTTGCTGTGTGTGTTGACTCGTGGTATTATTCGGCCGCCACAATAAAAGTGTAATCTTCACGTCTTAATCTAGCGTTCAGGGGGGAAAGCAAAACAAACACGTCGCGGACGAGGCACCGGTTCCCCGTCTCCGTGTCCCCCGCTCCTCGGGCCGTCAGCCCCGATGCCCGTAGCCGTGCGCGGTGCGGCGGCGGCTGCTCCCGGGGCGTGCGGCGGGGAGGAGGGCGGATGGACGGGAGGGTGGGACGGAGGCCGGGGCCGAAGAGGGGGGGAAAGAGAGGAAATGGGTCATCCGCAGCCAGGACAAAAGGGAGCGGCTCGGTGCCTTGAAGGGCATGAAATAAGGGCTGCAGCTGTGAATCGGCTGCCCGCGGCCGGGAAGGGCGTGGGTGTGCGTGTTGGGGAGAACCCAGCGGGGTTCAGCGCTGGGGGTGCAGAGAGGAGGCTTTCGTTTAGGGGGCTTCGGGGCAGGAAAGGGAGTGGGTAGGGGCAGGGAAAGCCGCCTCGGACGTGGGGTGGACGCTGGGGGCGGGAGGAGAGGAGCATAAACTCGTAACCAGCCAGGCCTCCTCCGCTTCTCCCCGCAGCCAGCAGCTGGCCATCGCGGCCCCCCACGGGGAGGCGGCTTCACGCGTGGGCCGCCCACGGCTGCCCCCAGGCGACAGCCCCTGCCCCTTTCTCCCACCGCAGAGGCTGCCGCGGCCGCACCGCTGTGCAGAGCCCGTCGGTGCGGTGAGGGGCAGGATCCCGGGCTGCCCCCGGGGGAGGAGGGCTTTGCAGTCCCCTCTCTCTTCGGGCTGTACTGGGTCTCAGAGAGACGCCGTCCAGGCTGGCTGGGATTTGGGGAGTGGGGGCTGTTTTGGGGTGACTGCCTGCCGCCCACTCATTTCCCTCACTCCCTCCCAGAGCGAGGGTGGCAGGGGAGCTGATGTCCCGTTAGAGGCTGCAGCACACCCGCAAGCTCCCGGGCTTATGCGCCCCACGCGCAGCCAGTCGCGGGTGGGCAGCGAGGCAGAGACCTAAGGGAAAACAAAAAGGGGGAGGGTCGGGTTGTATGTACCCCTGTGTGGAAACAGTACCGTGTTCGGCTCTGATGACATCCCCACTCTTGGTCCTCAGGAGCTGCCCACATTTCGGCAGTTCACCTGCAGAGGGGCTCTCTCGCCCCGTTGCCTGCCCGGTCCTTCCCCATGGAAACCCGTCAAGGTGAAGGGGACGGACAGCCCCGCCGGTACTTGCCTGGGTCGGCTTCTACCGGCTGAGGAAATGGGGAGATCCTTAATTTCCATCCTCGACGTAGCGAGAGCCCAGCTCCGAGGCAAGAAAAGTGTAAGGGTGCAGATGTCACCCGCGACGGAGCCGCCCCTCACCGTGCCGTCGGGCATCTCGTCGGGCGTGTTGGGTCTCCACCGACCCTGGCCCGGGCCATAGGGGAGCGCGCCTCGGAGGCCCCCAGCTGCAAGGGTCGAGGCGGGGGTGCTGGTGGCGCTGGCAGGGCAGAGGCCGCCGTGCAGGGCCGCCGTGGCGGCTGCGAGGCCGCTCGCATATGGGTGATAAAACACGCCGGGCGGGGGGGACCGAACCCCCTCTCCCCCCTCCCCCGGTAACACGGCTCGGGATTAGTGCCGGAGGTTCCCAAAATCAAACAAATAGCAGGGAAAACCCCCCTAGTTATCATCTGGGAGTCCGAAGGGAGAGAGGCGCTTTACATGCGCGGAGCAGCCGGGACTCGGAGTGATTTTAATTGCTACGTATTTTAAATATTAAATCGCTTAAACATCGAACATATCCAATCTCTTCTGCCCGAAGCAGTCCGAGAAGCCGAGCGGGGCGGGTTTGTGCCGGGTTTGGGATAAATGGGAGTTTCCCGGCAATGGCAGTGGGGAGGCGGAGAGCGAGGCTGCACGGATGCGGAGGTCGCGCGGCGGCCGAGAGCAGTCCCAGCGCGGCAAGCTCTCTTCTTGCCGGGCAGGAGACAGGGACAGAGCATAAACCCTAAACGTTAAAAAGAAAAGGGTTTTCCTGTGGGGGACAAAACCTGTACCGTCCTCTCCCCATCCTCTTCCCAAATCTACAAATCCCCGGAGAGACTTGTTCCACGGGGAGTGCTCACGCAGAGTCGTGGGACCCGGTACATGTTGTGGGGTGCTATTTTTAGGGCATGGGGCTGGAAATGGTGGGGTACCCCTAGGCTTTGCAGAGCAAGAGAGGTGCAAGTGGGGAAGGTAGCGCTGACTGCAACCGGAGGAGTCAGTAGGTCAACCGTGGGTGACACGAGCTGCTCATGGGTGGAGGGAGAAAGAAGGACCCCATGCCATCCATTCTTCCCGTCCAGCCCAGAGCCTGAATTTGCCGGACAGCCGTCACAGTGCGTGCCCCCGCTGTGCGCGGCTCCAAGGAGCGGAGGTGGCCTGCGGCAGAGACACCTGTCCGTGGCCAGGAGCGGGTCCTGCCCTTGCCCGTGGCCATGAGTTTTATGGAACCGGGAGCAGGTTCCCAGCTAGGACATGTCTTATAGTCTGAACCCCGTTTGGGTGGGTGGGGGCCCTGCCGCTGTGCCGTACTGAGGCCCCACGAGGGAGGGGTGTCACGGGTGGAGCCTCGGGGAGTCTTCGACAGTGTCCGTGGGGGGCGACTCAGCACTCCCCGGCCTCCGGCTCTGGTCCCATCCTGCCTGGCCGCTAGTGTTCCAGCTCATGCCTGCCCAGCCCCACTTGTGCCTACCTGTGCTTGTCCGTCCGGCCCGTGCCCACCCTCCCTGCCTGTCCTGCTTCGTCCTGCCTGCCCCTGCCTGCCCAGCCCGCACCTCTCAGCCTCTGGCCCTGGTGGTGGTCACTGCTGGCAGAGAGTTCATGTACATTTGTTGGGGGCTGTACCCTCTCGCAGAGTACATCCCTTTCGTCTGTACTAAGGAGGAGGAAAGCTGCTTCCTGTGGGAAATGGGTGAGGAGAGGAGGTTCAATAGGACAAATAGAGTCAGCTCTCCCCTATCCCAAACCTGGATGCAGCTTCCCAGACACCCACCATCACCAACTTGGATGGCAGATCGTGTTTGAAAGTTGGGGCCATGATACCAAATATTTTACAGCAGCTGTTTATTGTTTCCCTACCCAGTTATTAAACACAAATGGGAGTAAATTAAAATGGCAAAGTAAAGTGAAATAAAAACCCTTCTTTAATTCTTCTAAGAGACAACATCTTGTTAAGGAATGTTTGAATTCCACAAAAATACAGACTCTCCACAGTCACATAAGGCTTTGCTTTTAAAACTATAGCCAAGTACAAACCAACCCAGCTCAGACCAAGCTTAGGCACAGCCTCAATTCCAAGGGCCAAGGGCCAGGGCAGGCCAAAGACACAGGCCTGCCGCTTTGGTTCTATCCCAGTTCGGATAACCTCATTGTGGGGGGCCTCCTTTGACTTTTGTGTTCTTATTTCTTGCAAGACAAGGAAGCAGGATTGGCCCAGAGTAGATTTTCGGATTCCAAGTTTGCTGGTGGTGAGCCAGAGCAGCACCAGGTGCTGGCTTCAACAGCCATGCCCAAGTGCCCAAGTGTGCATAACTGTTGGGGGCAGCCCTTGGATTCTTTTCCCCCCTGTCATCTAGCACAGAAAAAACCCAAGAACCCTCCCTTGAAACAGTTCATCATGCAGTGCCTGAAAAACTGGAATTATTTATGCCATCATCGGAACCAGGACAGTCTGCCCAGGATTTTATCAACATTTTATTTCATCAGTACTTAGTCTTCTATTGCATTTGCCATTTAGTGCATCCTGCCAGGGTTAGAGAAACCTAACCCAGGAATGAGGTTAACGTGCTCTGATCACTGGGACCATACCTGTGGGGTTTGATGCTTGCAGCTGGCACCTGGGATCTTTCCAAGGGTATGAGCCTGCCAGGCAGTGCTTGGAGGGGGAACTTTGAGCTGGGTGCATGCAATCCTGCACCAGGTGGCTCTTAAATAGAAGGTAGAGAAAATGGGAAGATCTTAAGCCCAAATATGAAAATGAACTGTGAGCATCTGAGCTCTTCCAGTGGGGTAGCAAAGCGGGGAGGTCAATAGTCCCAGTAGCCCAAGATGATAATGAGCTGGCAAGATAAGGATTTAGCAACATTTTATAGCCATATAAATGGAGCTACATTCAGTGTTTTATAAGGTACCATAAAGCATAAATCTGTCTGCCTCTTGGCTGCTCCAGTTCTGCTTTGTGTTTTACCCAAAAAGAGACCATCTCTGCAGTTGCAACTAAACCCTTCTAGACACAGATAATACATGAACTTGGACACTCCTGCGTTCTCAGCCCTGCCCTCCACACACACACCGATCTCACCCAAATACCCTCAGATCATGTTCATTAGAAAATAAAAACCACTGGGACTTTTCCAGGATATAGGGGGAAGAAAAACAACCTTGAAAGGAAGGTGATGCTGCTGGCATCCACTTGCCTTCTCTCCTGACCTCTTCAAGGACACTACCAACCCCTTACCATTGCACAGAGCACGGGACACAGAGGGACAGCATGGTCCCCTTTAATGGCAGATGTGGCCTTATATTAATGGCCTGTCTTGTAGTGTTTTCTTTATTTTTATTACTTTGCCACATAAGAAGCAGAGTACCAGCTTTCCTAGGGATTAAGGCATTGCTCTCTCCCTTTCTCAGCTGCCTATCTGTTGAAGAACTAAGAATTTTACAACACTATTTTATTGTATCTAAAGCAAGTTAAAAATGTCAAGGTGGAGGATTTTATTTTAAAAAATTGTTTTGAGTGCCAGAAAATGAGTGAAATCACTGTCAAGTCCATCTTACCTGCTGCCCTACCAGAAGCACCACTTGCAGCTTCCACTCTCTCCAAAGCACCTGTGGGTCTGGGCAGCCTGGATGCAGGACTGGAAAGGGTAATGCTGAAATAAACGTGCAGAAAGCCCAAGCTGGTCCCCAGGGTAGAGGGCCGTGCACATTTTGTCTGCTGCCTCTGTCTGCTCCTTTGAGGAGGGCAGCCTTCACCTCCCTCACCACTACCCCTGCCGGGGCAGTGCCCATGCTCTGACACAACAGGACACGTTCCAGCCCAGGATTCCCCATGGCAACAGTGCACTTCTGACTCACGGAGGGCAGCAGTACCATTTGCTGTGCTAGCACAGGCCCTGGTGCTCCCCAGTGAAAAAAGGGATGGGTACGTGAGTTGCTGGTGATGTGGATGTGCAGGCTTGTCTGTGGCTGCCAGCTCTGGGAATGAGTGCAGTTCAGTGCTGGCAGAAGGGGCTTGATTGATGGCTGGGTATTATGGGGCTACAGTAGATGTGTCGTGCCAGCTTCTGTGTACCCAGTCCAGAAACCCAGGGATTATATAAAAATGGCAGCTTACAACCATGCCTAAATAATAAAGGTGCTTTCTTACAAGTGCAGTGAACCCAGCCATTTCCTAATGCCAGCACTACATTTGCTTTCCATATTTGCATCTGTGGCTTGTCTGAGCTCTGCACGTTGGGGAATTTAAAAACAATCATTCGTATTTTTTTCCTTGTTTCTGAATGAACCAGGCTCCTGCAGAAAAATAGCAGGGGGGAATATATTTCTGTTCAGGGATATAGCATTCCAGTCAAGGCATTTGGAGAGTAAAAGCGTAAACGTATAAAGCTGTGAAGAGATAATACATGGGGAAATGATTTTTAAAATATAGAGGTAAAACCAGGATTACACTTTTCCAGAAGCAATCTGTAGACTGTGTGGCAATAGGAATTGGCATGGCAAGTGTGAATCTTGGCTATGCACCTATAGATCCTATAGGGATCCCTCGCCAGCCACCTAAGACAAATTATTAAGGCCACAACATGATGGTGTGCACGCATTAAGGTGTGCATACATGTTCATGCACCAACACAGACATGTATGTGCACACACATATCTTTACAAGCAACACAGTGGGATTATTCTCTCATTTTCAGAAGGTTTAGAAATTTTGAAGCACTCTAATAATTTATGCTTACCTATGGGGTCTCAGCCATTGGGGCGGCACCTGCTTTATTTCTTGTTGATGTTGATGTCAATAATTTATTTCAATGACCAGAGGGGACGTGCTATGCATTAATGATTACTTACATGCTCTATACATATTCAGATTTTGACTCCTGAGACTGTGCACATTCAGTTTGCCAAGAGATGCTGCTGCCACTACAGCAGGTATTATAAACTGAGGCAGCATTAAAGCAGCAAGAGGGGTATTTGGAAAATATCTCCGATAGCTGGGAATGGCCAGGAACAGATCATAAACTAAACTTCACTAAAGCTGAAATACACTCAGGACATTATCTTTCAATGAAAGATTATTTAAGACTCAAGTCTTTGAGTGCAAAGATCATAATGGGATCAATTACATTTCAGAGCCAAAATTGTGTTGCCAGGTTATAAACTCACATTATTGTCATGGTCCAGTTGCTGCTGGCTAACCATCTCTTCAGCCACCAGCACTGCATTTTTAAAGGACCCTTTGGGAAATGCATGACTTTGGAGGAACTTGAGGTGCCAGGGAGTCAGACTGGTTCAAGACTGACTCTTTCTTTTTGTAGCACAGGAGGGAGTACTGGGCCCACAGCACTGTCAGCTCAGAAGAGGTGAGGGAAACACAGACAGAATTACTAACCACTTCTCCCTCCATGACAAACTTGTTTCCCTAGTAAGAGGTAAGACACTTCTTCAAAGCACAAAGGAGAGGGGATAACTGGCAGGTGGGGCTCTGTTTGAGCATGCAGAGATTTTCTCCCCCTTCCCTGAGGTCTATTTTTTGTGGTTGTGGCTGCCTTTGAAAGGCAGTAATGAGGTAGGAAATCTTCACACTCCTTTTGGCATTGAAGGGTTTCAGAGCAGGATTGATGCTGGATGGCTGAAAAGAGAAAGTCCAAAACAGGAGAAGTACTTGGGTGTAGGGTAATTTTTTTTAGTGGTCTACATGCAAATCATTTGATATGTGTGACTGCATGGACAGCAAGCAGACCAGAATCATTTACAAATTTTCCTAAATTATGTTTTTTGTTGCTGATCATCATTATGCAAACTTGGTTATTCTTGCTTCTGAAAGCCTATCTTCTTTAGGGTCTCTCTGGGATGATGTAAAGTTTTAATTGACAATATGGATTTCTAACTCAGCTAATAATAACAGTGCCCTTAAGACAAATCAACACAGCATTGGCAGGAAGAAATAATTCCCTTAGTGGAGGCTGGAAGGTGTTTTTTTCCCTCTTGTGTGAGAGAAATAAAAATCTTCCTCCAAATCTAATCCAAGAGACACGGTCAGTGCACAGGGCTGAGAGCTGGGACCCATAACCACTAATCCCAGCTCTGACAGCCCCCCTTGGTGGCAAATCTCCCCAGCCTCCCTTTCAACACCTGTAAAATGGACATAATGGGAAGGATGTCCTCCCTTCCTTGGGGCTGGCTCTGTTAGCTGTTGTGGGCTGAGCTGTGGGGGGCTGGTCCCACACTCATGCCTGTGCACAGCCCTGCTCCACACACTGGCATTTCCCTGCCATTTGGTTGGCATAAATATCCCACAACAGCACAGTGCTCCAGACGATCATGGGCAGGCATGTAGCAGTCATCCTTTGTTTCCTTTAAATGATTTCAAGCACCAAATAACATCTCTTTTCCTGGAGCTGCAGGCAAACCATTTGGCCTCCTGGCAGACAGCTTTCCTAGTCCTCGTGAGCCCACTGCTCCTTACTGGGTAGGCTCACGTTGAGTTTTCTGCCTCTTTCTCTCAAAATGTTTCTTTTGGGGAGGGGAGGAGGGGTGAGTGTGCTCTCATTTTCTTTTATTTCGTTTTTTGAGGCCCAGAGCTGACAGTAAACAGCTCCCTCAGAAAAAGTGTGGCTGGTGTGGAGCAATGGCCGTGGAGGGGATGCTCCCCGGCTGCCTGGGCTGTGCACCTGTGATTAAGATTGCTGTCAGACGGAAAGCGGCACTTTGAGAGGGTTTTTCATAAAGCACCCAGCAGAACCCAGCTTGAAGCAACAAGAGACCTGGGAAATGTCAAAATGGCACCCAGAGTGAATTTTTTGTCCTTGAAGAGATTTTAAAAAAACTCTTCTATATTGACACACTGTCAAGGAGAGATGTTTCTGATTTTTAGGCTGAAACAAAACACTATGACTTGTGCTATTTGCCCTAATAAAGGCTGGCAGGTGAAAAAAGAAAGGAGGAAAGAGGTGCTTGCTCGGCTCTTGCCTCCACACATTTGTCTGTGACCTGACCAAGCTGCTACCTCTGCCGCACAGCTGCCACCATGGTGGCCTGCAGTGTCACAGGGAAACTGTCCAGGCTCAGCCAAGGCCACCAGCCAGCAGCCCTGGACACGCAGTACAACCCTCACCAATGGCTAACTCCATCTCTGCTGCAAAAATGCCAAGAACACCGAGCGCGGCCACACCAGAGCAACAAAAGCCTCTCTCCCCATTGCACCAATAAAGTGCTTTCCCCCTCTCTTTTCTTCCCTGAGAAAGCCATGTACGAGGTTGTGGCAGAGAGGGCCCAGGCCACACCAGGGACTGGAATTTAAGAGAGCTGAATCCTACATCCAACATCCTGTCCTGTCACTCTTGGAGATAATCGCATTGTGTCTGTCCCTCTCTCAGCTCTCCTTTTTTTTAGGTCAGGCTTGTCCTTATTATTTGTACCATAGGTAGAACCAAGAAGGCTCCCAATTCACTGTGGTAGTAGTAGTAGCAGTAGTAGTAAAAATAGTAATTATAATTATATTAAGAGACTGGGCTGTAGCCAAAACAAAATCCCTTTTCACACATTCCTATTTAGATGTGATCCATAAAACTGCATTTTTATGTCAACACATTGGCAATGCTATAACCCAGAGGCTGTAATAGGCAAAGGCATAGCTATATGCATATTTATTTTATATCAGCCCATTTTTACACCAGTGTGTGTATAATTACATGGCACATAAGNTTTCACTCGGCAAGCCCGTCTAAAGCGCTCCAAATGGCCTTTCAAACAAGAAAACCCTTCAAGGAAAAATGGGCACACATCCCCTTCCAGGCACCTTGCCAAAATCTCCCAAGCACCCTACCTGGCATCCTAGCTTAAGTTTCTTCAAGAAGTGTGTGTGTGTCTGAGTACGCGGGGGG